>CM066035.1:7191880-7501880 GCA_033557465.1 Ichthyophis bannanicus | reverse complement strand
GCCTTGTTTGTTTACGTAGAACATGGCAACCTGGTTGTCCGTCTGTATCAGTAGCGACTGGTGGGACACCAGGTGAGAGAAGGCTCTGAGCGCTAGGCGAATGGCTCTGAGCTCCAGGAAGTTTATCTGTTGAGCAGACTCCCAAGGAGTCCAGAGGCCTTGAGTACATGACCCTTGGCAATGTGCTCCCCAACCCAAGAGGGAAGCATCGGTCGTTAGGACCTGAGAATGCGTAGGGGGCTGAAAAGCCACCCCTAGCACTAGGTTTGGTAGATGAAGCCACCATCGCAGAGATGAGACAAGCTGGTCGGAGATCTGCACAGAGTCCGCTAGGCTCCCCGTGGCCTGATGCCATTGATTGCGAAGGCACCACTGAGCAGGACGCATATTCAGTCGGGCATTGGGGGTCACATGGACTGTGGAAGCCATATGGCCGAGCAGTCGCAGAAAGTGCCTGGCTGAGACCAGCCCATTGCTGTGAAAGTGGCCGGCGAGATTCATGAGCCGCCTGGCCCTGTCCAGAGGGAGGAAGGCCCGCGCCTGAAGTGTGTCCAACCTGGCGCCGATGAACTCGAGATTTTGAGAGGGGAGCAAAGTGGACTTTGCGAAGTTTATGACAAAACCCAAGTGCTGGAGCAGAGCCACAGTGCGATGAGTGGCCTGAGCGGCCTCTGTTGAAGATGGGGCTCTGATGAGCCAGTCGTCCAGGTATGGGAACACAAACAGACCTTGAAGTCTTAGATAGGCCGCCACCACTGCGAGGCATTTGGTGAACACCCTGGGGGCGGAGGATAGGCCAAAGGGCAGCACTCTGTACTGTTAATGATTTCCTCCCACAACAAATCTGAGATATTGTCTGTGGTCCGGATGAATGAGGATATGAGTATACACATCCTTCAGATCCAAGGAGCATAGCCAGTCTCCCTGCTGGAGGTAGGGCAGCAGGATTCCAAGGGTAAGCATCTTGAACTTTTCCTTTGCAAGGAACTTGTTGAGGTTTCGCAAGTCCAGGATGGGTCTGAGGCCTCCTGTTCTTTTTGGAATCAGGAAGTACCTGGAGTAAAATCCTTGGCCCTTCAGGTGGTGGGGCACCGGTTCCACGGCTTGTTCCTGAACGAGACTTGCTAACTCCTGAAGGAGTAAGTCCCTGTGCAAAGGGAGTCTGGGAGGCTCCCCTGGAAAGTAGGAGGGAGGTACCTGGTGAAAGTGAAGAAGATAGCCCTTTTGAACTATGTGAAGTACCCAGGTATCTGTGGTGATGTTGGACCACCTGTGGGCAAAGTGGACCAGCCGGCCTCCTGTGCTGAGAGAAACCAGCTGAGGGGGAAGAGGCTATGCTGAGGAAGTCAAAAGCCCCCACCCTGCTGAGCAGGGGCCGGTGGTGCAGCCTTGGGGCTACGGGACCCATTACCCCGTCCCTTGGCCTGCTTTCCCTGTGGCGGAGCTGCTGAGGCCTGATACTGAGGGTAGTATTTATAGGCAGCACCTTTCCTCGGGTAAAAGGGCTTTTTCCCCGAGGCCTTCTTCTTTTGAGAAGGGGCAGAGGTCTTCCTTGAGAGACGAGTCCTGGTGAGAGTCTCCGTCTCGATTTGTGCAGCCTTCTCGTCCATGGGCTTGCCAAAGAGGTTATCACCACGGCAGGGGACATCGACCAACTTGTCCTGTACCCAGGGCTCGAGGTCGGACGTCTGAAGCCAAGCCTGGCGGCGTCCACCGATGCCGGCCGCAGCTACTCGAGCCGAAGCCTCAAAACCATCATAGGCTGCTCGAGATATAAACTTGGAGCACTCTCGAATACCAGTAGACAAGGTTTGGAACCTCTGCAAAGGTTCGTCGGACAGACCAGCAGAGAACCCGGCTATTTCTTTAGCCAGGTCTCGGAGATACATGCCCATGTAGAGCTGGTAAGTCTGGACTCGACAAGCAAGCATAGAGCCCTGGAAGCACTTCCTACCGATGGCATCCAGGCTTCGGGCTTCCCTACCAGGGGGCACCGAGGAGTGCATTTTTTGACTCTTAAGTCTATGCATGGCCGATTCCACCACCATGGAATGGTGCGGTAGTTGTGCCTTTTGGAAGCCGGGGCTCTTGCGGACTCGATAAATGGAATCGACCCGCTTGCTTAACACCGGCGGCGACGACGCCGGGCTCTCCCACATGCGGAAGAGAAGCCGTTCCAGCATCGGAGGAACCGGTACAATAAAGGCCTCCTTCGGGGGAGAGTCATATTGGAGGGCATCGAGTTCTTCGACTCGAGGTTCCTCCTCGGGATCCGCGGGGAAGGCCAAAGCCTTGGGCCATATCCCTCACGAAGTCCAAGAACCGGGTATCCTCCGGGGGGGACCGTCTCCGAGGTTCGGACTCGGGGGAGTCCGAAGGGACACACCGAGTCCGAAAGGAACCAGGTGACTCTTCGTCCTCAGATTCCCAGGCAGACTCCTCGGAGGAGTTGTCGAGCGGCTCCGGTTGGGCGGGCACTGATGCTATTCGCTCCGACGCCGAGGGAGTCGGCGTCGACGACCTCGGTCCCAAACGGGAGGCCGAAGGAGACCTCGACCGAGGATCGACTCGAGCTCTCATGGACTCGAGGATCGGCTCGGTCTCCGGGGTCGATTTGGAGGTCGACGTCCCGGCGGTCAGGGCAGAAACACCGGCGAGGCCAGCGATCAATACCCGCTGCTGGTCCATGAAGGCAGTCAGACTGCTCTCCAAGGCCGTCAAACTGAGTCCGAGCTCAGGAGACCCAGCAGCCCCCGACTCGGGCCCCGACGGTGTCGGGCCCGACGTCGGGTCCTTCGGAGGCGAGTCAACGAGGACAACAGTACTCACGTGAGCGGGCAAGTCCACCTCGAGTCGAGGATGTTTTGACGGCCTCTCCACCTCCGAGGACCCAGGACGGGAATTGGGGCTATGCGACCTGGCCCTCGAGGGACCAGGAGCGTCCACCGATCCCACCCTCCCGGGTTTCTTCTGCCGATGATGTTCCCGGGTAGGAGACCCCCTTTCAGAGGAACTTTGACGATGCTCAGGACCGGAGTCCCGAGACGTCGAAGCCTCTGACGAGGTCCGAGCCCGGCCGGAGTCAGAGAAGATACGCTCCCGCTGATGCTGCTGACTCCTCAACGCTTTTGAGGACATTTTGCCACACGGACCACAGATCATGGAGTCATGATCGGGTCCGAGGCAGCGGAGGCAGAAGTCATGAGTGTCTGTAAGAGACATGAGTTTCTTACAGAGGTCACACTTTTTAAAGCCGCTGGCAGCCATCGTGGGAAAAAGGGCCCCTGCGAGGTCGAAAGACCGGGCTGCCAGGGAAAAAGGCGCGAAATCTGTCACGAAGGACAAAAAACCGAAAAAGAAGGAACGGACTCGCAACCGGCGTCGCGAGTCCGGGCGGGAAAAGAACCGGCGTCGAACCGAAGAAAAAAGAGAAAAATAGAGAAAAAAATCAACTTTTCGGCGGGGATTCACAGACAACGTCTGTAGGGCTCTGCAGAAAAAAGAAGACTGAGCAAGATGGCACCCTTGGGCGGGAAGAGGACCGCGCATGCGCGCTGCAAAGGCTTTCTTTGAAAGCTGGGGAAAATTGCTCCGCGAGGGCTCCGTCGGCGCCGACGTCACCCATATGTGAGGACTGACTTCCTGCTTGGTCCTGGAGAAAATTCTCTTTTATTTGTCCCATGTTTAGATTGGGAAAAGAAACAACAGACATGGTAGGATTTCCTGATGTCTGATTTGGTGTCCTAAGGTAAGGGGGGGGACGGGGACGGGACAACTCCAGAAGGGAGAATCCTCCGGTAGAACAGGTAGAGGGGACCAGAGGGCTTACCAGTGTAAAAGAGCCACTCTTACCAACCAATGTTGTAGTAAGATGATGATGAAAGAGACCGACTATGGAGGAAGTCTGAGAGGTGAGATGATACATGCCAGTACAGGGAAAGCACAGTTACTTACCTGTAACAGGTGATCTCTGGGAACAGCAGGAATTAGTCTTCACATATGGGTACGTCGGTACCGACGGAGCCTGCACGGGAATGCTGCCCAGCTTCCAATCAGAAAGCTTTTGGCAGCATCCCTCGCGCCTGCGCAGTGACTTCCCGCCTTCTCCACAGCCTCTCTTCAGTTGAGTTTCAGAGCTGAGACAAAGGCGAGGAGAGAAAAGGAAGAAGATAAAAAAGATGCAACTCCTAGGGGAGGTGGGAGGGTTGTGAAGACTAATTCCTGCTGTTCCCAGAGATCACCTGTTACAGGTAAGTAACTGTGCTATCTCCAGGAACAAGCAGGAATGAGTCTTCACATATGGGGACTCCCTAGCTGGAGATGCCAGGGGAGATACCATAAAAATGCAAGTGCCTGGATCAGTGATGCATTTAGACTCAATGAATCCCAGTCATCCAATGTGGGATGGAGGGTAGGAGTTGACAATAAAGGAGCTGTGAGGAAAGAACAGCATAGCCAAGGACTAGAGGGTTGTACAAACTACAGGAGTCCTTGGTAGACATAATGAGCAGCATTAAAAGACATTTAATGTACACTTAAAATATGCAGCTTACCTACTGTATTGTAGGAAGTAGAAAGCATGATGGAGTCTACTGGATAAGCAGTAGCAGAATCTTCAAGGTGACCTCTCAGCAGTGAGGATGAAGGTCCAGACCTGGAGGTAGTAGATGATCCAGGTGTCAACTGGGTAGGATTTGACGTCAGGTCTTCAATGGAAAGCTTTATGGGAAAAGCTGAAAACTCCTTTAAGCATAAGGTCATTAACATTGAGGACTAAAGGAAGAAGACTGACGGAGTTGGACAACTAGCCCAGTCCTGGCGGGAAGAGGGGAACTGGAAAAAAATCCCCTATTCCCACGGAAAACAGTTGTGTATTCAAGATAAAGAGGTACACTGTTTTTCCTAGCTGGCGAGAGATAGGAAAAATATTGAAGCTTGATGCTTCATGGACTTAAAGAAAAAATGGAGATGTTAGCACCAAAGGGGGTATTGGTGCCTAACAGTTTCTGCATCGTAAGATGGCATGGGACGTAGGGCGACAGACTGCCTAAAACCTCTAGGAGGTAAAACATGTAGTCTAGACAGTAAGGGTGATAGTGTGTAAGACAGATCAACCCTTAAGAGGCCCCTTATCAAACACATATATATAGGGATATATACATGTGGCTGGAAAATATATGTATATATTTATAGATATATATACATATATACACATGTTCAGATGTGTATATTTGATATATTTCACCACCCATATCCTAATATATATATAGATATAGATATGATATACCTGAAGATATGTAAATTTGTGGGGCTTGATTTAACACCCCCAGAGCAATGATATAGGTATGTAGACATATATGGAGATGCTACATACAAAGCAACAGGTTGAAGATACACGTTTACCACCCAGCCCCATAATTGTACATGGGGAATATAAAAGAAAAAGATTCTGTGCTCTACAAGAGGGAGAACCCACTTGGGATATGAATAGAGAATCTATTTTCATGGATTGAGGGAATATGTAAAGAACAAGGCGGGAGTTCCACAGAACACTGACATGGTAGATGTGGAGAAACGCAGGGAAGATACCAGAGGGACCTATGGAAGGACCCAGAGGTAGCATGCGTAAACAGAAGCCTTGGATTTTCACACAGAATAACTGATATCTCGTGTTAACACCCCAGGCTAGAGGGGGTGTGGAGAACCCTCACAGGCATAGGAAGGGTTTATAAGTTTTTCCCTACTAATAGAGAAACTTCAGAGACAAGGTCAATGCTCTATAGCAAGGTCCTCATAGTAGAAAGCTTCTCTGAAGACTGCAGAGAGCAATGTGCAGGAGGGTTATGAGATAAACTGACTGAAGTCAGGTGTGTTGCCATATCCTAGGAGAGGAGATGGTTAGAATAATATGAGAAAGCCGAAACGAGTAGGAGGATCCAAGATAGTTTGGAATCACTACTGAGGGCTTGACAAAATTTTGAACAAGGGACTGGAACGTAGAAAAAGTTCCAGTAATACAATTACTGTAACTCCTGCAGGCAGAGCTGCTGACGGAAACAGCAGAGAGATTGTCCTGTGCTGAATAAAGAAAAAGAGACAAGAAAAGAGAGGAGATATCTCTTCTCCCTGTCTGGGGAACGAGCTTGGCAGAGAAGCTGTTCAGTATGGGAACCCTCAAGTGATTGGAGGGTGACGTACCCATAGGGTAAGTCAACTGAAGGAAAAAATGTCCAGTTGGGAAAGAAACTATCAGGGGATAGTTGCAACTGCTCTTCTAGAGAGTAAGAAGAGGAGAAGGGTGTTGTCCCTGAACAAAAAATTTTTTCCCCGTCAGGTTAGTCCACTGAAAAGAAAAGCACAGTGAATAAACTTCTAATATGTAGAAGTGAAGTGTAAGTTACAATTCCCGGCCCCTATGGTTGCTGGGAATGCTGAGACTGGCCAGAACTGGAGGACTGCAGACTAGGCTGAGGCGTCCCCTGTTTAGGTACAGCCGAATGATGGGCAGGAGATGAATGAAACTTTCTTTTCTTAGGGAAAGAAGGTTTGGTAGGACATTTCCTACTCTTTGAAGAAAGAGGTGGCTTAGAATGGTTTTTAGTGGAAGGAGAGTCAGTGGAGCATTGAGCAACCTGACGTAAAGCCTCCTTATTGAAGAGACCTTCTCCTGTACAAGGAGAATGAGCCAGTATAGTTTGTGCCCATCTGCTCAAGTCTGAAGCTTCAAGCCAGGCTCTGCGACGTGCTGCAATGGCAATAGCAGAGGATCTGCTAATGGACTCAAAAGAGTCTATAGAAGCACGAGATAGGAACCAAGATATATTCCGGCTGTGATTGATGAGCGAGGAATAATCCGTAGCCTTGGCTCTGGTAAAAAAGGGGTCCAAAAGAGACAATTTCTCTGTGACTTCCTGGAGTGTTAGACTCATATGAAAAATATATGAAAAAACTCTGGAGGCCAGCATAGAGTTTTGAAAGACTTGACGACCAAAAGCATCGAGTGTTCTTGAAGAACGACCCGGCGGATAAGAAGAATGCTTCTTCTTGCTCTTAACTTTCCTCAGTGCCGATTCCACTACAAGGGAACGATGAGAAAGTTGAGGCTTTTGGAACCCTGGAGAGGGTGGCACCCGGTACCGAACCTCAATGTCTGTAGAGACTGGAGGAAGTCGTAAGGGCGATTTCCAGACCCTGAGAAGGAGATCCTGCAGAGCAGGATGTAAAGGAAACTTTATATTCTCTATTTGTGCCGGTGAGCCATGAGTAGGATCACAACCAGGGATAGAAATATTAAGAAAGGTTGCCATATCCCGCTGAAAAGACTGATCTCCTATGGGAACCATCCCTGGTAAGGCTAAAGAAAGAGCCTGAGCACCAGAGGAGGTACAGGGTACTGCACCAACGCCAGGTATCGGTTCCAAAGTAGGTATCGGTGCAAGAATAGGCATCGATACTGATACAAGGTTAGCAGATGAAGTAGCCATCGGGAACTGCTGCAGTGGTACCGAGATCATGAGGGAGTTATGGCTATGATCTGCGGAACTGCCTATCTGGAAACGACAGGAGTCGGTTCCGGGACGCGTCGGTACGCAGTCCTCGAGACTAGATATCGGCTCAAGACTCGGCATCGAAGTAAGCGATACTATCGATGCATGTTGCGAAGGTGCCGATGCCGATACCACTAAGGCAGACTGGGTTACATCGATCGATACCGATGGTACCGAGGATACCCGATGAGCACCTCTTGCAAAGGGTAAGGTGGTCCACCTCGATGCCGATGCCAGGGTATCGGAACCGATCGACGCCGGTACCGTCCCGGAGCATGGCTGAGATTGAGGGAAGTCAATGCGGTGCGTATCGATCAGTCCCGAAGGTACCGAGGATGCCCGATGATGATCCCTGGTGAAGAGTGGAATACTCGACACCGGTGCCGATGCCGGAGGCTCGGTACCGCTCGAAGCGGATACCACCCCCGCGCATGGCTCAGGTATGTTCTGTGAGGGGTGAGCCCCAGGAACATCCTGAAACCCCTTTAATGCTTTGGAGCCCGAAGACTCCCGCAGGGGTAATGCCAATGGGTTCTTGAGGGTAAGGCCGGAGCCGTCACCATGCCGGGCATGGGACATACCACTCAAGCATTGGCTAGTCTTAACAGACTGTTTTTGGGTTACCTGATCCTGTGAAGTAGAGAAACCGGGTACCCTCACTGCCGAGGAAAAAACGGCATCGAGGGAAACTCTAAATACTGAAGGTTTCCTCACAAAATTATCTCCTGACAAGTCAGGGGAAAAAGGGTCAGGACCCACACAGTTGAGACACCAACTATTGGTGTCTAAAAAGAAACAAGTGTTTCGACATCGAATGCACTTCTTAGGAAAAGAAGGCTCCATAATGAAAAAGGCCTAGTAGGCCCAAGAAGTTAAGGTAAAAAAACTGAAGAAAGGTTTGTCAGAATTTAGCCAAAAATCCACCGGAGATACCGGTGGTAGCGGGAAATACAGCCGCGACCACAAGAAAACAAAAAACTAAAGCAATTAAAGCAATTAAAAAGAAAAGTTTCTGCGGTGACAGGAGGACGTCCTGCTGGCTCCGCGGAAAAACTAAAACTGAAGAGAGGCTGTGGAGAAGGCGGGAAGTCACTGCGCAGGCGTGAGGGATGCTGCCAAAAGCTTTCTGATTGGAAGCTGGGCAGCATTCCCGTGCAGGCTCCGTCGGTACCAACGTACCCATATGTGAAGACTCATTCCTGCTTGTTCCTGGAGATACAACTGTCTAATGATAGGTGTTACCTCTCTTTCCCCCAAGAGGAAGAGGAAAACCTGTTAAGAATGTGCATGATCATCATAAAGACTCTTAAAGTTAAAGAAAATATGTCTCATGAAGAGATATCTAGGAGGGTTAGGATAAAGTTAATGCAGATACTGCAAATGAAAAGAAGCAGACTGCTACCCAACCCACCAACCAAGAGGGCCCTGATGATCTATTTGAAACCCTGCGAATGCTGGGTTTGTTGACCCTGTTGAGGTTGTGGATTCTTCAGACCAGGGCGATGTTTCCCCTGTTTGGGAACATCTGTATGATGGGCAGATGATGGATAAAACCTTCTCCCCCTAGGAGAAGAAAGTATGGTAGGACATTTCCTACCTACTGGGAAAGGCGGCGGCGTAGAACAGCCTCTGGAAACAGGAAAGTCAGTGGTTAACTGAGCAACCTGGAGTAAAGACTCCTTGTTGAAGAGATTTTCTCCAGTGCAAGGAGTGTTTCCCAGTCGTTCTTGTGCCCATTTGTCGAAGTCAGAGGCCTGAAGCCAGGCTTTACGTCATGCCCCTATAGCTATAGCAGACGTTCTGCTAACAGACTCAAAAGAGTCTAGGGAAGCACGAGTAAGGAACCTAGAGATATTTTGGGCATGACTAACCAGTAAGGAATAGTCTGCTCTCCTGGGCTCTTGAAGAAAAGGAGTCAAAAGCAGTAATTTCTTTGTGACTTCAAGAGATAAACCCATATAGAAAATATATGAGGGAAACTCGATGCTGAAGACTTCTTCCCACAATACTATTGCAGGAGGGACACTCCGGAGGAAAATGGTCAGGACCCAAACAGGTTAGACACCAATTATGAGTGTCTAAAATTAATTTTGTACCGCCACAGTTTGTACATTTCTTGGGAATAGTGGCTGGCAGTTCCATAAGGAAAGTGAGTAGGCCTAGGAGGCCTAAGAAAACCGCGAGGCACTAACAAGGAAAAAATATTCCTTAAAAGGAAAATTTTACAAGAAAAGGAAAAAAGAAACACCGGCGGTACCGGTGGCTTCGGGGAAGGCAGCTGCGACCACAAGAAAACCAAAAAATAAAAGAAGAATTTTCTGCGGTGACAGGACGACGTCCTGCCGGCTCCGCGGAAATAAAAAAACTGAGGCGAGGCAGTTGGAAAGGCGGGAAGGCAGCACGCAGGCGTGTTGGGATGCTTCCAAAGGCTTTCTGATTGGAAGCTGGGAAGCGTTCCCGCGCAGACTCCGTCGGTACCGATGTACCCATATGTGAAGACTCATTCCTGCTTGTTCCTGGAGATTTAAAAATACTATCTTGGAAGCCCAGACAAGCTGTATTCCACCCTTTAAGAAAAGTGGAAGGAAGTCCAAAAAAATGCTAGCATGGTTTAAAGGTGAGGTCAGAGAGGCTGTTGTTGCCAAAAAAGCATCTTTCAGGAAATGGAAAAAAGAGCCAAAAGATCAAAACTGGAAACAGCACAAGCACTGGCAAGTTAGATGCAAGGCATTGATAAGGCAGGCAAATTTGAGAAGCTTGCTATGGAAGCAAAGCATAGTTACTCACCTGTAACAGGTGATCTCCGGGAACAGCAGGAATTTAGTCTTCACATATGGGTATCGTCGGTATCGACTAAGCCTGCGCGGGAACACTCCCCAGCATCCAATTAGAAAACCTTTGGGAGCATCACACAGCACCTGCGTGCTGCCTTCCTACCTTTCCCAACTGTCTCTCTCCAGTTGAGTTTAAAGCTCAGATAAAGAGAGAGAGAGAGGGAGAGAGAAAAAGAGAGATAGAGAGATACAACTCCTAGGGGAGGTGTGTGGGTTGTGAAGACTAAATTCCTGCTGTTCCCGGAGATCACCTGTTACAGGTGAGTAACGATGCTATCTCCAGGAACAAGCAGGAATGTAGTCTTCACATATGGGGACTCCCTAGCTACTGATGCCAGGGAGAAACCCCAGAGGTTGTGTGCCCTTTTGAAAGGGCTCCACTTCCCCCCATGGATCTCTAGCATCCTACCAGGGATGGTGGGTAAGAGTTGATTAAGTATGGAACAGGTGTTAAAGACCAGCCTGACCAAACAAGGCATCCCGGTGGAAGTCCTTGTCCAAGCAGTAATGGGCTGTGAAGGTATGAACCGAGGCACAGGTAGGTGCTCGACAGATGTCGTCGATAGACACAGAGTGAAGATGAGCCATAGAGGCTGCCATGGTTCTCACATTGTGCGCTGTGACATGGCCTTCAAGAGGAAGGTTCTTACTCCGATAGGCAAAAGATATACACTGTACAATCCAGTTGGACAATGTCCTTTTGGAGATTGGAAGTTCTAAATGACTACTATCAAAAGCAACAAAGAGTTGAGAGGACTTTCTATGTTGCTGCGTCCTTTGCAAGTAAAAGGCCAAAGCTCTTTTACAGTCCAAAGTATGAAGATTCCTTTCTGCATTAGAGGCATGAGGCCTTGGGAAAAAAACAGGAAGGTAAACTGCTTGGTCTAAATGAAAAGGTGAAACCACCTTTGGCATAAAGTGAGGATGAGTCCTAAGGACTACCGTATCATGATGGAACCTTGTATAAGGAGGATCAGCCACCAATGCTTGCAATTCACTTATGCGATGTGCTGGTGTGATTGCAATAAGAAAAATAACCTTCCAGGAAAGCAATTTCAAAGAGGTAGTAGCTAATGGTTCAAAAGGCGGCTTCATGAGCTGGCCAAGAACCAGATTTAAATCCCATACCACCAGTGATGGCTTAACGGGAGGCTTGGTTAGAAGAAGGCCTCTCATAAATCTCGCTATGATAGAATGAGGGGTAATAGGTTGCCCATTTAAAGGCTTGAGAGAAGCTGCAATAGCACTCAAATGAACTCTCACAGAATTGGTCTTAAGCCCTGCATTAGACAAATGAAGGACATATTCCAGTAATGATTCCAGAGGTATTGCAAGAGGGTTAAGACCCTTCTGCGAACACCATATGGTAAACCTCTTCCACTTGAAAGCATAAGAGTCTTGTGGATTGTTTCCTGGAAGCATAAAGGATATCCTTTACTTGCTGAGAAAGGTTAAGACCATGAAGTTCTAGGCTTTCAGCAACCAGGCCCTGAGATGTAGAGACTGGGGACTGGGATGCCACAGCATCCCGCCCTCCTGGGATAGGAGATCTGGAGCAGATCCCAACTTCAGAGATGGAGCTTGAGAGAGATGTAAGAGCATAGGGTACCACACTTGTCATGGCCAATGTGGGGCTATGAGAATCATATGGCCTCTGTCTCTCTGAAGCTTGAATAAAGTTCTGTGAATTAGGCGAATGGGTGGGAAGGCATACAGAAAGTCCCGACCCCAAAGGAGGAGGAAGGCGTCCCTGGCCTGACAACCCTGAGTCGGAATTCTGGAATAGAATCGGGGAAGTTGGCATTCAGCGGACTTGCAAAGAGGTCTATGTCCGGGGTTCTCCAAAATTGGAAAATTTAGGCCACCTGGTCTGCATGGAGAGACCATTCGTGTGGAAGCAGAACTCGACTGAGTCTGTCTGCCCAAGAGTTTTGAATGCCTGGAAGATACACTGCAAGGAGATGAATCTGATGCTCTCTGGTGAGGGCCCAAAGTCGCAAAGCTTCGTTGCAGAGCGACAGAGAGCCTGTCCCGCCCTGCTTGTTCACACAGAACATGGCTACCTGGTTGTCCGTTTGAATTAGGACAGTTTTGTAGCTGAGCTGGGTGTGAAACACTCGAAGAGCAAAAAAGATTGCTCTGAGCTCTAGGAGATTGATGTGTAGATCGGTCTCCTGTGGAGTCCAGGAACCCTGTGTAGAGAGGCCTTGCAAATGGGCTCCCCAACCCACCTGTGAGGCATCTGTTATTAGAGTTACTTGGGGTGGAGGTTGCTGAAAAGGGGACCCCACTAACAGATTCTGATGTGACTGCCACCATTGGAGAGACAAAGTAAAACGATCTGAGGTTGCTATTTTGTCTGACAGGCAGCCTGATGCCCGAGTGGAGGCGGGCATAAGGGACCACATGCACAGTGGATGCCATGTGGCCTAGCAATTGTAACATTTCCCGAGCAGTGAGGTGAGACTTTAGCATTGCCTGGGAAGCTAACTGCACAATGCGAAGGCAGCGGGACTGTGGAAGATAGGCCCTTGTCTGTCTGGTATCCAGCAGGGCTCCTATGAACTCTAGAGACCGAGTGGGAGCTAGGTTGGATTTTGGGAAGTTTATGACAAGTCCCAAATATTGAAGGATACGCATTGTGTGAGATAGAGAAAACCTGGCCTCTGGCTCTGATGGGGCTCGAATGAGCCAATCGTCCAAGTAAGAGAAGACAAATATTTTTAGGGTGTGGAGAAATGCTGACACCACAGCCATGCATTTTGTGAACACCCTTGGTGCCGAGGACAGGCCAAAAGGAAGAACTCTGTATTGGTAGTGCTTCCCTTGAAATAGAAAGCGAAGAAACCTTCGGTGAGTTGAATGGGTGAGAACATGAGTGTACGCATCCTTGAGATCTAGAGAACAAAGCCAGTCCTGACTCTGAAGGTATGGCAGTAGAGTTCCCAGAGAAATCATTTTGAATTTCTCTTTGAACGGGAATTTGTTCAATTCTCTGAGGTCCAAAACGGGTCTGTGCCCTCCTGTTTTCTTTGGAATAAGGAAAAAAGGGGAATAGAACCCTGAACCTTGTTGATGAATAGGTACTTCTTCTATTGCCCCTTGGGCAAGGAGCAGACTGACCTCGTGATCTAACTGGGAGTTGAGAGAGGTCTGAGAATTGAACTGTCTTACCATTGTAGGAGGGGGCATGCTGAGGAAGTGAAGCTTGTATCCCTCTCTTACAATGGACAGAGTCCAACTTTCTGCTGTTATCTGCCCCCATCTGGGGGCAAAACAACATAACCTTCCTGGAATGGTGGAAGGCTTTGGCCCGTTGAGGGCCAGGAAGACAAAGTTCTCTAGATGGGAGTCAAAGCCCCTGTGGAGGCTGAGTCTGCTGAGCCGGTTGAGGCTTAGCAGCATTTGTTTTTCTTTGTTTAGGTTGTTGCTGACCCTTTTGGGCAGACTGACCCGAACGATGCCCTTGCTGGGTATAGGATGGGTAGAACTTCTTTCTAGTGAAGAATGGTTTTTTGTAGGACTTTTTCCTTGCAGGATCAGCTGTAGATTTTGATAATCTATCCAAGGTGAGATTATCAGCATCTAGCTCATTAGCTTTCTCTTGCCAATTTTTGCCAAAGAGATTCTCTCCTATGCAAGGAATATTCCCCAGTTTGTCCTGTACCCAAAGTTCCAAGTCAGATGCCTGGAGCCAGGCAATCCTACGTGTGCCTATGGCAACAGCAGAAGTTCTGCTTATGCACTCAGAACAATCAAAAGCTACACGATTTACGAATTTGGAAACATCCTGAGCATGTTTGATAAGTGCAAGATAATCTTGTCTCTTATCATCAGGAAGGAGAGGGCTCATAAGCTCTAGATCTCCTGTAACTTCCTCAAGGAACATTCCAATATATAAAATGTAGGAACTAATCCTGGCAGAAAGCATAGAGGCCTGGAAGGTTCGACTCCCAAAGGCATCAAGAGTTCTACATTCACGTCCTGGAGGATTAGATGCATGTCTTTTTGCACTCTTGATCCTTCTCATAGCTGATTCCACCACCATGGAATGGTGGGGTAGCTGAGTTTTTTGAAATACAGGACAGGGAGGAGCTCGATACATGGTATCGAGCCTACGAGAATGAGGAGAAGTGGTGAGAGGTGTTTCCCACATCTTTAGCATGAGATCATGCAAGATCTCATGAATAGGCAAAGTAGCTGCCTCTTTGGGAGCTTTAGGATACTGTAAATTCTCCAATTCCTTTGCCCTAGGCTCTGTTTCAGGAGCCACTGTGATGGAAAGACCTCGAGCCACATCCCGGATAAAATCCTGGAAGGATATATCCTCTGGAGGAGACATCCTATGTTTAGGAGAGGAAGAATCCTCAGGAAGAAGTACTCTGGTATCGACAGAGCTGTCAGAGTCTTCAGACTTGGAGGATTCAAAGTATCTCCTGTCTGGGTAATCGTGCAGCATACCATACCGGTACCGATCGAAGTCGGTATCGACAGGGTCTGGTACCGACTTGTCAGTACCAGAGGGCACAGCATGCGTCAGTACCGGTAGTCCACCTGCCGACATCGATGCAATTGGCCCCGGTACCGATGTAGGTGCTGGTACCGGTTGAATTGTCTGAAGCGGTTTCGGGAGCATCGATGCTGAAAGAAGAGCCGCCAGACTACGTTCAATACTCCAGAATCTCTGGTCTATCAACGCCGCCGATGCCTGGGTATTGGTACCGGACAAAGCGGCTGGTACCCCAGAGCATGGCACCAGTAGTTTTGCCGAGGTTGGGGCCTCGAGAACATCCTGGAGCCCCGATGATGCTTTGGAAGCCGAAGACTCCCGCCGGGGCAATTTTGCCAGTGTGAGTCCCTCAAGGGCAACGGCAGAGGCATCTTGATACTTAGAAGGAGAACTACCCTTTGAGGACCGGCTAGACTTATGTTTAGTTACCTGAGATCCATGGGAGGAAGACGAAGCCTTGTTAGATGTTGATGCCACAGATGCTGCATCGGAGGGAAAAAGGGTGCTAAGTTTAGCAACTCGGTTTTGCTGACCCCTCTTCGACATCATCCCACAGGCAACACACTCGGAGATAGAGTGGTCAGGACCTAAACATTTGAGGCACCACTCATGGGTGTCGGTGACGGAGATGGTACCGCCACACTTGGAACACTTTTTAAAATTCGAAGCGAGTTTTCCCATTGTAGAGGAAAGTTGGGCCTAGTGCCCAAAAATGGCACGTGGCACCAGAGGAGAAAAAAGCTGGAAGACTCCAGGAAATTTTTTTTTTTTTTTTTTTAACAAGGAAAAGAAAGAAAGAAACGGCGGTACCAGTGTAGCATTGAAGGAAGGCAGACGCGACCACAAAAAAGAAGAATAAATGGGATATTTTCTGCGGTGACAGGAAGTGCGACCTGCCGGCTCTGCGGAAAACAAAGAACTGGAGAGAGACAGTTGGGAAAGGCGGGAAGGCAGCATGCAGGCGCTGTGGGATGCTCCCAAAGGCTTTCTAATTGGACGCTGGGGAGTGTTCCCGCACAGGCTCCGTCGGTACTGACGATACAGCACAGTTACTTACCTGTAACAGGTGATCTCTGGGAACAGCAGGAATAAGTCTTCACATATGGGTACATCGGAGTCTGCGCGGGAACGCTTCCCAGCGTCCAATCAGAAAGCCTTTGGAAGCATCCCAACACGCCTGCGTGCTGCCTTCCCGCCTTCCCAACTGCCTCTCCTCAGTTAAGTTTGAAAGCTGAGACAAAGAGAGAGAGAGAGAGTGCAAGGAAGGAAAAGATAGAGTTAGAGAAAAAGCAACTCCTAGGGGAGGTGGGTGGGTTGTGAAGACTTATTCCTGCTGTTCCCAGAGATCACCTGTTACAGGTAAGTAACTGTGCTATCTCCAGGAACAAGCAGGAATGAGTCTTCACATATGGGGACTCCCAAGCTCAGATGTCCAGAGGGAGTCCTAGCATGTTGCAAGTCTAGAACGAGCCATGCTATTCCTCAGGACCTCAGGCATCCTGGGGATGGAGGGTAGGAGTTGAATACAGAAAAGAAGCTGTAGAAACAGCTGGCTAAAACAGGGCTTCTAGGGGGAAAGACCCTGTATAGAGGCATTTAGTAGTAAAATATTGTAATCTGGGCCTCCCTTGTTGACATGATACAAGTCCACTGAGCTACATATGGATCTGTTAGAAGAGCCAGTGAATGTGCTCAAGGGGTACCTCACTGAGAAGTAGAGGTAATAACATAGAAAAAACAAGTGGAGGTCCGAACCCTTTAGGGTGAGAAAAAAGCCCCAGGGGAAAAACTGGGGTAGTTTAAGAGGTAGAGCTTCAGCGGAAACGCAGAGGGTACTATTAAAGAAAGCTTAAGCTGTTCTGGTCCAAAATAGCACAAATCTAGGACCAAAAGAAAAAATGACTGACCCAACTGGACTGGGGTTGGAATCAGTCCACGTAGGGGAGAAAGGGTATGGAAACCCTTGCATATAATAAGAAAGTAAGGACAGACTCAGGAATGCTAAGCTTTAGAGTAACTGAAGCTCCGCAATGTCTTTCCTAAACGGGGTCAATTAGGAAAGAAAAAGGTACATGGAGAGCTTCAGGAGTACCTAACCTTAAAAGGTTATGGTAAGGAAAAAGTTTGTTAATTACCACAGGAAGTGGTTATAAGTGTAGTCCCCTAAGCATTGATAGGGGTAGTGCCCATCTGTCAGGATCAGATAGGAATGTAAGGATATCTGAACCTAACAAACAGATAGAAAGTATATGGATACAGATCTAAAAATATCTCTCACTAGATCTATAAATATATATATATATATATATTTATATATATATACACCTATAGGGTATATATGCATGCATCTATAAGAGATATGTATGGGCAGAAGACACACAAATATATATATATATGTAGGCATATAGACATGTTTTCCAGGTATGTGGATAGAGAGATTTATTTATTTATATTCTCTTATATACCGTGCTATTCTGCATCAGTGTGGTTTACATTGAACAAACTGAAATTACACTGAACACGACATTATAACTTGGAGATAACTATTTTACAGGGAACATGGGCTATGGAGGGTTAAGATGTCTATAGAAACCCGATCCTTCCTAGGGATATAGGGAGAGAGGAAGATTCATCTAACAGCAAGAAGGTTGATACCTGCTTGAAGAGATATATAGAGAAACCTCTTTTCCTGGTTATGACCGGCAGAGTCAGAGGAAAGTCTCTCAGACAAGACGAAGTCTGAATTCTTCTTAGAATTTGAGGTCTTGAATAACCAGGATGGCCTACGTGAAAAATTTTTAGAGGATAACTTCAGCCTGTAGGCAGGCAGTCCAGATCTCTCCAGAATTACAGTATGGAGAGTGGATGGAGGACGCCACTGGAGGAAGATACCCTAGTGACCCACCTATGAGGGCAAGATGGGTATTAGGCGTCTTCTAGCTGCCATTGAAGGAATTTATCTCTGACAAGAAGACCAGAGGAGAATGGGCCAAGCCGAGGAATTAGCCATTCCTAAGGTTTTCACGTAATGAAGGCCTAAGGCTTATATCTCAAAAGAGATTTAAAATGAGATGGTAAGGTTAGGGAATACCAGCCAGTCATGGAACATGACTGGAGGAACTCCTCATAACCATCTAGGGATATCTGCTAAGCCAGCTACAAATGCTCTCTAGCAAGGGCCCATAGTGCAAAGCTACTTTGTAGGGTTGCAGAGAGCATGCTGCAGGTTGGTTAGAAGAAAAAACTGGCTGTGAAAAGCCAGCAGGTAACGAGCTATTCTGCCAAGGACAAGGGCGAAGAATAGGAGTAAACCAACCAGAGTGTGATAATGTGGCTTAAGCTACTAGGAATTGCTGTGAGTGCAGCAACTACCAGGGCAGCTGATAAAATTCTCTTTTCTTTGTCCCATGTTTAGATTGGGAAAAGAAACAGACATGGTAGGATTTCCTGATGTCTGATTTGGTGTCCTAAGGTAAGAGGGGGGGGGGGGGGAGACAACTCCAGAAGGGAGAATCCTCCGGTAGAACATGTAGAGGACCAGAGGGCTTACCAGTGTAAAAGAGCCACTCTTACCAACCAATGTTGTAGTAAGATGATGATGAAAGAGACCGACTATGGAGGAAGTCTCTGAGAGGTGAGATGATACATGCCAGTACAGGGAAACAACTGTCTAATGATAGGTGTTACCTCTCTTTCCCCCAAGAGGAAGAGGAAAACCTGTTAAGAATGTGCATGATCATCATAAAGACTCTTAAAGTTAAAGAAAATATGTCTCATGAAGAGATATCTAGGAGGGTTAGGATAAAGTTAATGCAGATACTGCAAATGAAAAGAAGCAGACTGCTACCCAACCCACCAACCAAGAGGGCCCTGATGATCTATTTGAAACCCTGCGAATGCTGGGTTTGTTGACCCTGTTGAGGTTGTGGATTCTTCAGACCAGGGTGATGTTTCCCCTGTTTGGGAACATCTGTATGATGGGCAGATGATGGATAAAACCTTCTCCCCCTAGGAGAAGAAAGTCTGGTAGGACATTTCCTACCTACTGGGAAAGGCGGCGGCGTAGAACAGCCTCTGGAAACAGGAAAGTCAGTGGTTAACTGAGCAACCTGGAGAAAAGACTCCTTGTTGAAGAGATTTTCTCCAGTGCAAGGAGTGTTTCCCAGTCGTTCTTGTGCCCATTTGTCCAAGTCAGAGTCCTGAAGCCAGGCTTTACGTCGTACCCCTATAGCTATAGCAGACGTTCTGCTAACAGACTCAAAAGAGTCTAGGGAAGCACGAGTAAGGAACCTAGAGATATTTTGGGCATGACTAACCAGTAAGGAATAGTCTGCTCTCCTGGGCTCTTGAAGAAAAGGAGTCAAAAGCAGTAATTTCTTTGTGACTTCAAGAGATAAACCCATATAGAAAATATATGAGGGAAACTCGATGCTGAAGACTTCTTCCCACAATACTATTGCAGGAGGGACACTCCGGAGGAAAATGGTCAGGACCCAAACAGGTTAGACACCAATTATGAGTGTCTAAAATTAATTTTGTACCGCCGCAGTTTGTACATTTCTTGGGAATAGTGGCTGGCAGTTCCATAAGGAAAGTGAGTAGGCCTAGGAGGCCTAAGAAAACCGCAAGGCACTAACAAGGAAAAAATATTCCTTAAAAGGAAAATTTTACAAGAAAAGGAAAAAAGAAACACCGGGGAAGGCAGCCGCGACCACAAGAAAACCAAAAAATAAAAGAAGAATTTTCTGCGGTGACAGGACGACGTCCTGCCGGCTCCGCGGAAAAACGAAAACTGAGGAGAGGTAGTTGGAAAGGCGGGAAGGCAGCACGCAGGCGTGTTGGGATGCTTCCAAAGGCTTTCTGATTGGACGCTGGGAAGCGTTCCCGCGCAGACTCTGTTGGTACCGACGTACCCATATGTGAAGACTCATTCCTGCTTGTTCCTGGAGATCCATATGTGAAGACTACATTCCTGCTTGTTCCTGGAGATAAACGCGAAATAAAGACTTTTCAAGTACATTTGTAGCAAAAAAACTGTGAGTGAGTCAGTTAGACCATTAGATGATACAGGGGTAAAAGGGGGACAAGACCATAGCGGAGAGCCTGAATGAATTCTTTGCTTCGGTCTTTACTGAGGAAAATGTATTGATTTTACCCATGACTGAAGTTGTATTTAAAGGTGATACTGCGGAATAATTGAAAGAAATATCGATACATCGGGAAGATGTATTACAACTATTTGATAAACCGAAGAGTAGCAAATCACCTGGACCGGATGGTATACATCCAAGGTTGTTGAAAGAAATGAGAGATTGCAGGCCTGCTATTAGTAATTTGTCAACTATCATTAAAATCATCTAATTCCTGAAGATTGAAGGATGGTCAATGTAACGACAATTTTTAAAAAGGGTTCCAGGGGTGATCCGGGAAACTACAGACCGGTGAGCCTGATGTCAGTACCAGGAAAAATGGTAGAAACCATCATAAAGAACAAAATTACTGAACATGTAGATAGTCATGGCTTAATGGGAGACAACCAACATGGCTTTAGACAAGAAAGATCTTTTCTTACTAATCTGTTATGTTTTTTTGAAGGTGTGAACAAGCAGATATACTATATCAACTGACTCACCTTTGTCTATCTGTACTTTCAGAAAGCCTTTGACAAGGTCCTTCCTGAAAGACTTTTGGTAAAACTAAAGAGTCATGGGATAGGAGGCAGTGTACTATTGTGGACCAGGAACTGGTTAAAAGATAGAAAGCAGAGGGGTAGGGCTAAATGGCCAATTTTCCCAATCGAGACCGGTGAATAGTGGAGTACCCCATGGATCTGGGTCCGCTGCTTTTTAACATATTCATAAATGACTACACTGCCTCCAATTCCATGACTTTTAAATTTTGCCAAGAGTCTCTCATGAGGGACTTTGTCAAAGGCTTTCTGAAAATCCAGATACACTATATCAACTGACTTACCTTTATCTACCTGCTTATTCACACCTTTAAAAAAATAATAGATTAGTAAGACAAGACTTTCCTTGGCTAAATCCATGTTGGCTTTCTCCCATTAAACCATGGATGTCTACATGTTCAATAATTTTATTCTTTATAATGGTTTCTATCATTTTGCCCAGTACCGACTTCAGACTCACAGGTCTGTAGTTTCCTGGATCACCCCTGGAACCCTTTTTAAAAAATGGAGTTACATTGGCCACTCTCTAAACCTCAGGTACTACAGATGATTTTAATGATAGTTCACAGATTACAGTAGGTCTGCAATCTCATATTTAATTTCTTTCAACAACCTTGGATGTATACCATCCAGTCCAGGCGATCTGCTACTCTTCAGTTTATTAAACAGATGTAATATATCCTCCCGGTTTATCGATATTTCTTTCAATTCTTCCACTAAATCACCTTTATATACCATTTTAGGTATGGCTAACTTCCCTACATCATCTTCAGTAAAGACCGAAGCAAAGAATTCATTCAGTCTCTCCACTATGGCCTTTTCCTCCCTTAGTGCTCCTTTAATCCCTCTATCATCCAATGGTCCAATTGACTTTTTTGTTTTCGGTTTTGTTTCTTTTTTACTACGAATGTAAAAGTGGTCTATCCCAGTACCACTTTATGTAAATAGTTAGAGGCGAAACCTCAATTACCTTGTTCTATGTATAAAGTTCTAAAACATTGTTCCATGTAATTGTTCCAGTTTATCGTTATGATATAAACCGCCCCTGATCTCTGGAAGGGGCGGTATAGCATAGTTACTCGCCTGTAACAGGTGATCTCCGGGAACAGCAGGAATTTAAAAATTTAAAATTTTAGTCTTCACATATGGGTATCGTCGGTACCGACGGAGCCTGCACAGGAACGCTTTCCAGAATCCAAAAGAAAAGCTTTCGGGAGCATCCCATAGCGCCTGCATGCTGCCTTCCCGCCTTTCCAACTGTCCCTCTCCAGTTGAGTTTATAGCTGAGACAAAAGAGAGGGAGAGGGAGGGAGAGAGAGAGGGGGGAGGGAGAGAGAGAGGGGGGGGGGAGAGAGAGAGAGAAAGAGAGAGAGATACAACACCTAGGGGAGGTGGGCGGGTTGTGAAGACTAAATTCCTGCTGTTCCCAGAGATCACCTGTTACAGGTGAGTAACTACGCTATCTCCAGGAACAAGCAGGAATGTAGTCTTCACATATGGGGGACTCCCTAGCTGCAGATGCCAGGGAGATGGCCCCAGGAAGTTGTTAGCCCTTGTGAAAGGGCCATACTTCCTCCCATGGATCTCTGGCATCCTACCAGGGATGGTGGGTAGGAGTTGATTAAGTCTGAAAAATGTGTTGAAGAACAGCCTGGCCAAACAAGGCATCCCGGCGGGAGTCCCTGTCTAAGCAGTAGTGGGCTGTGAAGGTATATACCGAAGCCCAAGTAGCTGCTCGACAGATGTCGTCGATAGACACAGAGTGAAGATGAGCCATTGAGGCTGCCATGGCTCTCACATTGTGAGCTGGGACATGGCCTTCAAGAGGAAGGTTCTTACTCTCATAGGCAAAGGATATGCACTGAGCAATCCAGCTAGATAGAGTTCTTTTGGGAACTGGAAGTCCCAAATGACTAGGATCAAAAGCAACAAAGAGTTGAGAAGATTTTCTATGTTGCTGTGTCCTTTGCAAGTAAAAGGCCAAAGCTCTTTTACAATCCAAGGTATGAAGGTTCCTTTCTGCACTGAAGGCATGAGGCCTTGGAAAGAATACAGGAAGGTAAGCCGCTTGGTTTAAATGGAAAGGGGAAACCACCTTTGGCATAAAGTGTGGATGAGTCCTAAGAACTACCTTATCATGGTGGAACCTTGCATAAGGAGGATCAGCCACTAACGCTTGCAATTCACTGATGCAATGTGCTGATGTGATTGCAATGAGGAAGATGACTTTCCAGGAAAGGAATTTCAAAGATGTAGTGGCTAATGATTCAAAGGGCGGTTTCATGAGCTGCCCGAACACCAGATTTAAGTCCCATGCCACCGGCAGTGGCTTAATGGGAGGCTTTGCTAAAAGAAGGCCTCTCATAAATCTCGCTATGAGAGGATGAGAGGAAATGGGTTGTCCACTTAGAGGCTTGTAAGAAGCTGCAATAGCACTAAGATGGACTCTTACTGAATTTGTCTTGAGACCCGCATTTGACAAAGGAAATACTCCTGTATCAATTCCAGAGGTATTGCAAGAGGGTTAAGACCCTTCTGCGAGCACTATATGGTAAACCTTTCCCACTTAAAGACATACGAGCGTCTTGTGGAGGGTTTCCTAGATGCATGAAGGATATCCTTTACCTGTTGGGAAAGATTAAGATCCAGAAGTTCTAGGTTTTCAGCAACCAGGCCCTGAGATGCAGAGACTGGGGATTCGGATGCCAGAGCATCCCGTCCTCTTGGGAGAGAAGATCTGGAGTGGATCCCAATTCCAGAGGCAGAGCTTGAGAGAGATGTAGGAACAGAGGGTACCACGTTTGCCGTGGCCAACGTGGAGCTATGAGGATCATATGATCTCTGTCTCTCTGAAGCTTAAATAGGGTTTTCAGGATGAGGGGAATGGGTGGGAAGGCATATAGGAAGTACTGACCCCAGTGAAGGAGGAATGCGTCCCTTGCTTGACAACATCGAGCCGAAATTCTGGAACAGAACCGGGGAAGTTTGGCTTTCAGTGGACTTGCAAAGAGGTCTATGTCCAGGGTTCCCCAAATCTGAAATATTCGGGCAACCTGGTCTGCATGGAGAGACCATTCGTGTGGAAGCAGAACTCGACTGAGTTTGTCTGCCCAAGAGTTTTGAATGCCTGGAAGATACACCGCAAGGAGATGAATCTGATGCTCTCTGGCGAGGGCCCATAGTCGCAAAGCTTCGTTGCATAGCGACAGAGCCTGTTCTGCCCTGCTTGTTCACATAGAACATGGCTACCTGATTGTCCGTTTGAACTAGGACTGTCTTGTAGCTGAGCTGGGCGTGAAATACTCGAAAAGCAAAGAAGATTGCTATGAGCTCCAGGAGGTTGATGTGAAGACAGGTCTCCTGTCATGTCCAGGTACCCTGGGTAGAGAGATTGTGCAGGTGGGCTCCCCATCCCACCTGTGATGCATCTGTTAGGGTGGCTTGGGATAGGGGTTGCTGGAAAGAAGACCCCACCAGAAGGTTTCTGGGTGATTGCCACATTGGAGGGATGAGATAAGACGGTTTGAGTTTGCTATTTTGTCCGACAGGCAGCCTGAGGCCTGTGTCCACTGAGTGGATTAAGTCCACTGGGCTGCTCGCATAAGGAACCACATGCGCAGTGGATGCCATGTGGCCTAGCAATTGCAGCATTTCCTGAGCAGTGAGACAAGGTTTGAGCACTGCTTGGGAAGCTAGTTGTACTATGCAAAGACAGCGGGGCTGCGGAAGGAAAGTCCTTGCCTGTCTGGTATCCAGGTGAGCTATGAACTCTAGGGACTGAGTGGGAGCAAGATTGGATTTTGGGAGGTTTATGACCAGTCCCAAATACTGAAGGATTCTCATTGTGCGAAACAGAGCAGAGCTAGCTTCTGGCATTGTAGGGGCTCGAATGAACCAGTCGTCTAAGTAAGGGAAGATGAATATTTCAAGAGTGCGGAGAAATGCTGCTACCACAGCCATGCATTTTGTGAACACTCTTGGCGCAGTAGCCAGGCCAAAGGGAAGAACCTTGTATTGGTAGTGCTTTCCTTGAAACAGGAATCGGAGGAATCTCCTGTGATTTGGATGGATGAGAACATGAGTATACGCATCCTTGAGATCTAGAGAACAAAGCCAATCCTGACTTTGAAGGTATGGCAGGAGAGTTCCTAGAGAGACCATTTTGAATCTCTCAGAAAAGGTAAATTAGACTTACCTAATTGTTGTTCCTTAAGGATCTCAAGTCTAGTCCCGACCTCTGGGTTTTGCTCCTCCTACAGCAGCTTGGAGACTGAGAACTGTCATCCTTTTATGACGACACTGGTCTATCCTGTGAGGATCCGCCTCTCCGCTCCAGTTATCTATTGACAAAGCAAACTCACCAGAGCAACAATTAAGTAGCAAACATAACCAGCAATATAACCCACTAAAAATTCCTTTTTTTTTTTTTTTTTTTTAAATAATTCCCTGTAACTCATGCTATAACTACCCAGGCCTGCCCTCCCCTGAAACAGAG
Source organism: Ichthyophis bannanicus (assembly GCA_033557465.1). Lineage (NCBI taxonomy): Eukaryota > Metazoa > Chordata > Amphibia > Gymnophiona > Ichthyophiidae > Ichthyophis > Ichthyophis bannanicus. The sequence continues at coordinate 7,476,805 of CM066035.1, read as the reverse complement.
GACAGCCACCAAACTCTAACCCCGATGCCTAGAAGCTATTACTTCTTACCTGTGCTGTTCACCTGCTTCAGGCACTAGCTTCCTGAAAGAAACCCCTGGGAGGGATCCGGGACTAGACTTGAGTTCCTTAAGGAAAAACAATTAGCAGGTAAGTCTAATTTACCTTTCCTTAGCGTCCCTCAAGTCTAGTCCCGACCTCTGGGTATATAACAGAACAGTAAATCGGGAGGGACCTGCTAGACCAGCCTGAAGCACCGCTGATCCAAAGCACGCATCCCGTTGTTGCTGAACATCAAGACGTTAATGCTTGAGAAAGGGATTCAAGGATGACCAAGTAGCCGCTTTACAGATCTCCACCGCCGGTACTAGATGATACTCTGCCCAAGATGCCACTTGCGCTCTAGTCGAATGAGCTCTCAAGCCTTCTGGTACCAGCTTCCCCTTCAGAACATAAGTGGACGCTATGGCCTCTTTAATCCACCTGGCAATGGAAGCTTTTGATGCCGGCTCACCTTTTCTCGGCCCTCCAAACAGGACAAATAGTCTATCTGACCTGTGGAAACCTTCCATCCTCTTGAAATACTTCAAGGACCAACGAACATCCAAGGCATGAAACGGCAACACTACCTTGGGCAAAACCGATGGCACTGGTCTCAACACCACCTTCTTATCATTGAAAGGCAAAAAAGGCTTCTTACAGGACAAAGTCTGTAACTCTGAAATTCTCCTAGCCGAGCAAATCGCCACCAGGAACACCACCTTGAGAGTGAGATCCTTCAAGGATGCTCTCGACAGAGGCTCAAACGGTTCTCGACTTAACGCTTCCAACACAAAAGGAAGACTTCACTTAAGAACTACCTGTCTACAGGGAGACCTGATAAGGACCACTGCCCTCAAAAATCTCTTAACATCCGGGTGTGACCCTAACGCCACACCCGCGACCTTCCCTCTGTAACAGGACAACGCAGCTACCTGCACCCGCAAGGACGCAGCCACTAAGCCTTTCTCTACTCCATCTTGCAAAAATGCCAACAGTTGCAGAACTGATGCTCTTAACGGCTGCAACTGCTTGTCCCAACACCACTGCTCAAACACTCGCCAGACGCGAATGTACGCCAAAGTAGTAGATCTTTTCCTTGCCTTCAACGTGTCAATAACCGAAGTGGAATAACCTTTCTTTACTAGCCGCAACCTCTCAATAGCCAGGCCGAAAGCGAGAACCGATCCACGTATGGCATGTGCAACGGCCCCCAAGTCGAGGTCCTTCCGACGAGGCAGACGCCATGGTTTCGCTACCAGGAGCTGCATCAAATCCGCGTACCACAGCCGCCTGGGACAATCTGGCGCTATCAAGATCACCTGCCCCCGGTGCCCCTCGATGCGCTGTACCATCTTTCCGATCAGTACCCAAGGTGGAAACACGTAAAGGAGTTTGTCCTCCGGCCACACCTGAATGAGAGCATCCAGACCTTCAGACATCCACTCTCTTCTTCTGTTGTAAAATCGACCGACTTTTGCCGACTGGAACATCGCCATGAGATCCATTACTGGCGGACCCCACCGATTCACCAGCATCTCCAACACGTCCTGATGAAGGATCCACTCCCCCGGGTCCACCCTTACTCGACTCAAGAAGTCGGCTTCAACATTGTCAACAGAGCTTTTTCTCATGCAGCCCCATCTATTTGGAATTCCCTCCCGGAGGACCTACGAACTATAACCGAAATTATGGAACTCCGTAAAAAACTAAAAACCTATCTATTCTCCATGCACTATGGCAACACAGATAACCCCTTGATACACTCAGATAAAGGCTAAAAAATCCTGATAAAGGCTAAAATCTCCTGACTGAGTAATACTATTTCTAACAATTTAACAGATAATACACTATCCTAAAAACACTATGATTCAACTCTAAAGTACCTACAACTTGTATTTGTATATAGTTTATTGTACATAGTTTACAAGCCAGTCTTGTGCTGTTATGCATTAGTTCATGCTGTTAACCATTACTCTTTACTGTTACAAAATGTTCGATGTAAAACTAAGCTCTTGCTTTGTGGATTGTTTTATTGTAAACCGCAACTGAACTCTGGAAGATGCGGGTTATAAATGATTGTTAAATAAATTGTCCACTCCCGCTACATGTGCTGCCAATAGTGCTGGCAGAAGGACCTCGGCCCACTCGAACAATTGATCGACTTCGGCTTTCAAGTGTACGCTGCTTGTGCCACCCTGCAGATTGATGTAGGCCACTGCGGTCGCATTGTCAGAAAACACCCGGATCGCTCGCCTGCACATCTTCCATTGAAACACTTGTAAAGCAAGGGTTACCGCTCTCGATTCCAACCTGTTGACCGACCAGCTCTTCCTCCTGAGCGGTCCACTGACCTGAGCGAAGCTCCCTTGAAAATGAGCTCCCCAGCCTACCAGACTGGCATCAGCCGTTAGAGGCAACCAACAAGGCGTCTCCAACGGCATCCCTTTCTCCAGATTCCCAGGGAGCAACCACCATTGAAGAGATTGCCGCACCTCTGCCAGACAAGATAGCACACTCACCAGGGAATCGTTTTGGTGAGACCATCGTCTGAGCAAGGCCCTCTGCAATGGCCTCATGCGTGCTCTTGTTCACAGGACCAACTCTAGAGTCGCCACCATGGTTCCCAGCAACTGTAGATAATGCCATGCCGTAGGCCTCGCTCTGCCCAGAAACTGCTGGACTAGTGCCCTCAACCCGCTCGCACATTGTTGCGACAGAAAAATCCTTCCCGCCTCCGTATCGAAGCGGGCTCCCAGATACTCCAGTTGCTGCGAGGGGATCAACTTGCTCTTTGCCATATTGACTACCCAGCCTAGACTCTGTAAGAACGTTACCACTCTGTGTCACCACCTCGCTCTCGGTTCTGGACTTTGCTCGGATTAACCAATCGTCCAAGTACAGATGCACGAGGACACCCTCTTTTCGCAATGCTGCCGTTACGACGACCATCACCTTGGTGAATGTCCTCGGTGCCGTAGCCAGACCGAACGCCAAGGCTCGGAATTGAAAATGGCCTACCGGAACTACGAACCTGAGAAATTTCTGGTGCTCCTGCAGAATCGGAATATGCAGGTACACTTCTGACAGGTCGAGGGCAGTAAGAAACTCGCCCTGACAGCCACAATTACTGACCTCAGAGTTTCCATATGAAAATGAAATACACGAAGGCAACGATTTAGCTTCTTGAGATCCAGAATTGGCCGAAAGGTCTCTTCCTTTTTAGGAACTATGAAGTATATGGAGTACCGACCACAGCCGTATTGGTCTAAGGGAACCAGTACAATAGCGTTTAGATCTAGCAGCCTCTGCACCGTTTCCCCCACCGCTGCGCACTTGTCCGGCGCCTTGCATGGGGACTGAACGAACAAATCCCTTACCGGCCTTTGAAACTCCAACGTATAACCTTCTCGAATCACCTCCAATACCCACTGGTCTGCCGTTATTTGGACCCAGGCAGAGTAAAAATCCCACAGCCGACCCCCTACGGGTACTAGATCTACCTGGGCCCCCCCCCCCCGACTTCATTGAGGCTTTCAAAGATTTGCGGTGGAGGAAGAGGCCGCAAAACCTCTTCCTGCTCCCCGAAAGGACCGAAATCCCTGGTTTCAAATGGAAAAACGTCCTCTTTGAGCCTGACTGAACTCAGGAAAACGGAACAGTCGAAAATCCCTCTGTTGACCTCTGGACAATGGAGCCGAGCGAACCTGCCTCTGCTTGTCTTCTGGCAGCCTGCCCCCTTTTGACTCCCCTAGGTCCTTAACCAGCTTGTCCAAATCCTCTCCAAACAACAATCGTCCCCTGAACGGAAGCTTACTCAGTCTGGCCTTGGAAGACCCATCCGCTGCCCAATTGCGCAGCCAAAGGTACTGCCGGGCCGCTATTACCGATGCCATGCTTTTCGATACATTACAACCTCATTCGGGGCGTATGTCGGCAATATACGCCGCTCCTGACTCCAATTTGGATGATTCCCCGACGGTATCCTGTCCATGCTCACCCTGAATTCGCTGCGACCAGCGAAGGCAGGCTCTCGCCACCCACGCCCCATAGATCGCTGCATGCATGAAGAGAGCATTACCTTCAAAGACGTGTTTTAACAGGGTATCCAGTTTCCTTATCCTGGGAATCTTTAAGGGCTGCACTACCCTCTACTGGAATGGTAGTCTTTTTCGTCACCGCCGAGACGGCGGCATCCACCTTTGGTGACGAACTCAAACTCCTCTCGATCCTGCTCCACCAGTGGATATAGACGACCCATAACTCAGGAACCCTTGAGACTCGCCTCCGGCATATCCCATTCTTCCTGAATCATCTCTCTGATCACCCTATGCACCGGAAACGCTATTTGATTTTTTCCGAAACACCTGTAACAACGGATCTTCCAATGTAGAATCCTCTGCTGGCCCGGGCGCCGGCATATTAAGCGCCTTCACCGTTTCAGCAATAAGAGCTAGCAACTCATCTCTCCAAAACAAGCGGACCACTCTAGCTTGGTCCTCCCTATCTGTGATCTCGCCTTCCTCCAACTCATCATCAATTTCCAAATCAGGGTCCCCTTCATCGGAGTGAATTCCCTCCGAGGCCACCGATTGATCCTTCAGTTCCATCTCCATTCTGGCCTTCATTGCCCCGCTGCCTGCCGCCCCTGTGCTCAGCGGAGTACCAGATCTCTTCTCCCTCCTTTCCACATCTACGGCACTTGTCGCCTGCTTCTTTTGCAGACCCCCACAAGCCTGCTGTAAAAGAGCCATAAAATCTTGGGAAAAGATCGCCACGAAACCCTTCGGCAATGATGCCTGTGAGGATGGGTGATCCGGTGTGGAGGACGTCCCCGCTACCGGTTCCCGACACGGTAAATCCACAGGACCCGACTCCTGCCCCACGACTGGGGTATCGTGCAGAGCTCCCCCCTCTAAGGAACTCTTCATCGCGGTCGCCTCCTGTACGCAGCCCCTACAGACACCTGCGTCTGACAGAGCCCCCCTCCTAGAACCGCAAACCAAGCACAGCGGCTTAGAGGGCATTACGCTGAAATTGGCACCCTGCTTACCCAACCTGAGGCAAAAACTGGGATGCGGAACCTATAATTTCCAAATTACCACTCAAGCTGCAACTGAAATGAAACAACTGAAATGAAAACTGCAGGGGCAAATATATATTGTGATGGAGCTGAAGCCATTGAAGCGATGGATGTAGAAAAAAACTCTTATGAAGCGACTGAGTTACAGAGGGTGCAATTACCTAGAAGTGCAGCTAGAGGGAGCAGGCACGAAGCTGCAGAAGTTAAGCTGACACACCCAGGTTGTAGCAATGCAGTAGCTAATCAAAGGCACCTGGGTAGAAAGCCAGGACACTCCGTTGGGGAACGCCTTTTTAAGCAGTGTTCACAAGGAAGCAGACAGAGAGGATCTAAGAAGGAACTCGAGAGAGGATCTAAGAAGGAACTCGAGGGAGGACCTTTGAGAGAGAGAGAGAAAGGATCTATAAAGGAAGGACCTGAGGAAGGAACCTCATACACTGCAAGGCAGAGAAGCTTGGATACATGGAAAAGCAGAGCTAAGTTCCAGGGAGGACAAGCCCAGCTTAGAAAGCTCCAGAAGCCAGTCTTCAAGGAAGACGGTGACAAAGGGAGAGTCTCTGGTGGAGAGAACACCAGCAGCAAACGCTACAGAGATCCAAGGTACAGTGATACTTCATTTATTAAATGGATGCCAGGTCCTAGGAAGGCTGATAACCTAAAAAGCCATTCTGAGAAGAAACAAAGCTGGAGGAAGTTTTGCAACCCTGTACAGAGAGGTATAGGGAAAAGCACTAACAGTTATTTGCTAAACCCAGGCCAGCAAGGATGGAAAGTGGGGGAAAGAAATACCAAACTGCAACCTGTGTTAACCAGGGAAAGCTCAGGATTAGAAGACACCACGAGGGAGCTAGAACCCATGCAAATTGAGTTTGCAGAACCAGAACCGTTGTTGCTTGAACCAATGGACTGTTCTCTGTGTATTACCGGGAGCCTGGAATCTCTTACCGAGATATAACAGCAGCACATGTTTTAAAGTACCTTTTGCTTCTGTTAAAACTGAAGGAAGAAGTTTTGTCTTGTTTTTCTTGCTGTTTGAGAAACTTGCTTGGATACAGAGAACTGTGAAGCATTTGTAACAGTTGCTGACCTTTTGTAAATATTCTTGGCACAAAACCTGAAGTAAGGTAAATTCTACTTTGTTTCCTGAAGAACCTTTTGCGTAACAAGGGAATAAAACCTTTTTGTTTCACCCTGCTCAAGGCTCACACATCTATTTTCTTTGTGAAGAAGGACTACAAGGACCGGAATGCACTTGGTCTAAAAGTTTTTCTTTCTTCAACAAAATTAAAATGTCCGCCCTGACCGTTTGGCACATTGCCATTAGGAGGGGCTGTGACTATATATATATATTTTTTTTTTCAAAAATGATTGAAACTGCTTCAACTAAGCCCCCCCCAAGCTTAAAAATGCATTTCTCACAGAAAAACAAAGCTTCCCGCTTAAACTAGACGCCTCTGCAGGCCCCAAAAAAAGACGACCGCATTTTCCTGCCTTGCCATACAGCCGCAATGCGATCCGGTCTCCGCTTACCTCCTTTGCTGGCCCTGGCAGCTGTGCGGTCTGGAAATGCTGCCGCCTCCGCGCTCCACCGACCTGCTGTTTACAGCGTTGGGAGCACTGCGGATTGAGGGAGTGTGAGAACGAGCGCTCCCTACTGCCGGCGTTTGCCTGCCTCTGGTTTCGTCGCAGCAACTAGCAGGCAAAGCTTCTGCACTCGCTGTCTGCCGGAGCTGTGGAGCCTCCGCTGAACCGGAGTGCTACTCCATCTTCGGAGCCCTGCTGTCCAGCCGCAACACCCCTGTACGGATGAGGAGATGGGGGGGGGGGTAGGTAGGAGAGAGGCGGCCTCAGCAGCACCTTAAAGCTACAGAACCCCCTCTCCCCCAGCACGCTATACTTCTGTTTCTGCTTGCCTATTAAATACACTAACTCCCAAACAAAAAAAAAGAACCCCAACTTTTAACTAAATTTACAACTTAATTGCTTCTCCAGTGAACCAGGAGCTCCCGGTTCACTGATCCTCCAGCTGCCTGGAGACTGAGGCAACTGGAGCAGAGAGGCGGATTCTCACAGAATAGACCAGTGTCATCATAAAAGGATGATGTTTCTGAATCTCCAAGCTGCTGTAGGAGGAGCAAAACCCAGAGGTCGGAACTAGACTTGAGGGACGCTAAGGAATATTTGTTCAATTTTCTGAGGTCTAAAATGAGTCTGTGTCCTCCTGTTTTCTTTGGAATAAGAAAAATAGGGGGATTATAAACCTGTACCCTGATGGGGAAAGAGTAGTTACTCACCTGTAACAGGTGTTCTGCAGGAGCAGCAGGAATCAGTCCTCACATATGGGTGACGTCAGCACCGACGGAGCCCCCATGCAGAACATTTCCCCAGCTTTCAAAGAAAGCCTTTGGGAATGCTGCGCGCCTTCGCGGTCCCCTTCCAACCCCAAGGGTGCCATCTTGCTCAGTCTGATAACATAGCTAAAAGACAACAAAAATCAAAATAAAGTATATGACTGCAACTCCACGGGAGGAGGGAGGGTCGTGAGGACTGATTCCTGCTGCTCCTGGAGAACACCTGTTACAGGTGAGTAAAGCATAGTTACTCACCTGTAACAGGTGATCTCCGGGAACAGCAGGAATTTAGTCCTCACATATGGGTATTGTCGGTACCGACGAAGCATGTGCGGGAACGCTCCCCAGCGTCCAATTAGGAAGCTTTTCGGAGCATCCCACAGCACCTGCGTGCTACCTTCCCGCCTTTCCCAAACTGCCTCTCTCCAGTTGAGTTTAAAGCTGAGACAAAAAGAGAGAGAGAGGGAAAGAGAAAGAGAGATACAACTCCTAGGGGAGGTGGGTGGGTTGTGAGGACTAAATTCCTGCTGTTCCCAGAGATCACCTGTTACAGGTGAGTAACTATGCTATCTCCAGGAACAAGCAGGAATGTAGTCCTCACATATGGGGACTCCCTAGCTTTAGATGCCAGGGAGAGACCCCAGAAGTTGTGTGCCCCTGTGAAAGGGCTCCACTTCCCCTCATGGATCTCTGGCATCCAAACAGGGATGGTGGGTAGGAGTTGATTAGGTATGGAACAGGTGTTGGAGAACAGCCTGACCAAACAAGGCATCCCGGTGGGAGTCCTTGTTTAAACAGTAATGGGCTGTGAATGTACGAACCGAGGCCCAGGTGGCTGCTCGACAGATGTCGTCGATAGACACAGAGTGCAGAAGAGCCATTGAAGCTGCCATGGCTCTCACATTGTGAGCTGTGAAATGGCCCTCCAGAGAAAGATTCTTACTCTGAGAGGTAAAGGAAATACACTGAGCAATCCAGTTAGACAGTGTTCTCTTGGAGACTGGAAGTCCCAAATGAGAAGGATCAAAAGCAACAAAGAGTTGAGAGGACTTTCTATGTTGCTGTGTTCTTTGTAAGTAAAAAGCTAATGCTCTTTTACAGTCCAAAGTATGAAGATTTCTTTCTGCATTAGATGCATGAGGCCTTGGAAAACACACAGGCAGGTAGACCGCATGGTTGAGATGAAAAGGCGAGACCACCTTTGGCATAAAGTGTGGATGAGTCCTAAGGACTACCTTGTCATGATGGAACCTTGGTGGATCAGCTACTAGTGCCTGCAACTCACTGATGCGACGTGCTGATGTGATTGCAATGAGAAAGATAACTTTCCAAGAAAGAAATTTCAATGAGGTAGTAGCTAAGGGTTCGAAAGTTGGCTTCATAAGCTGACCAAGAACCAGGTTTAAGTCCAATGCCACAGGTGGTGGCCTAATGGGAGGCTTAGTTAGAAGAAGGCCTCTCATAAATCTTGCTACAAGAGGATGGGAGGAAATAGGCTGTCCATTTAGAGGCTTGAAAGAAGCTGCAATAGCACTCAAATGGACTCTTACTGAGTTAGTCTTAAGTCCTGCATTGGATAAATAGAAACATAGAAATATGACGACAGAAAAAGACCATATGGCCTATCTAGTCTGTCCTTCCATAACAACTACAACAGTCCCCTTTTTACCTTTAGAGATCCTCTGTGTTTGTCCCATGCTTTTTTGAATTCAGTTACTGTCCTCATCTCTACCACCTCCACTGGGAGACTATTCCATGGATCCACTACTCTTTCCGTAAAGAAATATTTCCGCATATCACTCCTGAATCTATCTCCCTTCACCCTCATCCCATGTCCCCTCGTAGCAGAACTTGCTTTCAATTGAAAGAGGCTCTCTCCCTGAACATTTATGCCACGGAGGTATTTAAACATCTCAATCATATCACTTCTATCCCGCCTTTCCTCTAAGGTGTACAATATTAAGATCCTTCAGTCTGTCCTCATATGCTTTATAATGAAGACCACCAATCATTTTAGTAGCCACCCTCTGCGCCGACTCCATCCTGTTCACATCCTTTTGAGGGTGCGGTCTCCAGAATTGCACACTATACTCCAAATGAGGTCGCACCAAAGACTTATACAGAGGCATTATCACCTTTTTCTGCTAGCCATTCCTCTCCGTATGCACCCAAGCATCCTTCTAGCTTTGGCAGTCGCCTTTTCTACTTGTTTAGCTACTTTAAGATCATCAGACACAGCCACGCCTAGGTCTCGCTCTTCTTTAGTGGACAAAAGTACTTCAGCTCCCTTGGATTGCTGCAGCCCAAATGCATGACCTTACATTTTTTAACATTAAATCCCAGCTGCCAAATTCTAGACCATTCTTCAAGCTTAGCTAGATCCCTCATGTTATCTACCCCTTCCTGGGTGTCTACTCTATTGCAGATTTTGGTATCATCCGCAAAGAGGCAAACCTTACCTGAAAGCCCTTCCGCTATATCACTAACAAAGATGTTAAAAAGAATCGGACCAAGGACAGATCCCTGGGGCACACCACTGATAACATCCTTCTCAGAGTGAGCTCCATTTACTTGTACTCTGACGCCTCCCACCCAACCAATTTCTAACCCAAGCAGTAACTTTAGGGTCCATCCCTAGAGTGCTCAGTTTGTTTATAAGTCGCCTGTGAGGAACAGTGTCAAAGGCTTTACTGAAATCTAAATACACCACATCTAGGGCTCTCCCTCGGTCCAACTCTCTGGTCACCCAGTCAAAGAAATCAATCAGACTTGTCTGACAAGACCTGCCTCTGGTGAATCCATGCTGCCTCGGATCCTGTAATCCGCTGGACTCCAGAAACCTCACTATTTTCTCTTTCAGCAGCATTTCCAATAATTTACTCACCACCGAAGTTAAACTAACCGGCCTGTAGTTTTCAACCACATCCTTACTTACGCTTCTGTGTAAAGGCACCACATGAGCCTCTCTCCAGTCCTTTGGCACCACTCCCGACTCCAACGAGGCATTGAAAAGGTCAGTCAGTGGAGCTGCTAGAACATCCCCAAGTTCCCTCAGTATTCTCGGGTGTATCCCATCCAGTCCCATCGCTTTGTCTATTTTAAGTTGAGATAGTTTCTCACGAACATAGTCTTTTGAAAATTGTTCAAGATGTCCATTGCTTCTGTTCCTATTTGTGGGTGTTTTCTGAGGTCCTGCTCCTGGTTCTTCATCTGTGAACACAGAACAAAAATATTTGTTAAGCAATTCCGCTTTATCCTTATCAGCTTCTACATATTCCTCCCCTGCACCCTTGAGTCTGACAATACCACTCTTGCCCTTCCTCTTCTCACTAATATATCTGAAAAATGCCTTATCCCCCCATTTTATTGCATTGGCTATTTCCTCCTCCTTTTGGATCTTTGCCTTCTTGACTACTTTGCTAGCTTCTCTAAGCTTTTCCAAATACAGATGCCTGTCTTCCTCTCTCTGTGATCTCTTGTATTTCATGAAGGCCTCCCTCTTTTTCTTCTCTTTTTCAGCTACTTCTTTCGAAAAACATAGTGGTCTCCTTTTCCTTTTACCTTTATTTACCATTTTAACAAAAAGGTTGGTTGCCCTTAAAATATCCCCTTTCAGTTTTTCTACATCCCTCAGCTGTTTCCATCCCACTAACGACTCCCTGAGGTATTGGCCCATCTTCGCAAAGTTAGTCTTCCTAAAGTCTAAGATCCTCGCCTTTGAATGGATTCTAACAGCCCTAGTCCTAATACTGAACCACACCATCTGGTGATCACTGGATGCAAAATGATCTCCCACTACAACATCAGAAACACTTTCACCATTGGTAAGCACCAAGTCCAGTATGGCCCCTTCACGCGTGGCGTCTGTTACCAATTGCCTGAATAGTTCTCCCTGTAGAGAATCCAGGATCTCCTTACTTCTAGATGATACTGCAGCAGGAATGTGCCAATCAACATCTGGCATATTGAAATCTCCTATCAGTAGCACTTCCCCTTTCCTAGCAATGCTGCGCATGTCTTCAATTAACTCTGTCCCCCTCTTCCTCTTGTGAGGGAGGTCTGTATATCACACCAATGTAAATAGATTTCTCTTTCCCTCTTTCTAGTTTAACCCACCATGCCTCTCCTCTCCTTTTTAAGCTCTGTAATTCCAAAGCTTTAATAGTAGTTTTTACATATAGTGCCACTCCTCCTCCCCTAATTCCTACCCTGTCCTTTCTGAATAAAGTATAACCAGGTATAGTTACATCCCAATCATGGTTTTCTGTGAACCATGTTTCTGTAACTGCCACTAAATCCAAATCAGCCACTCCCACCAAAGCTTCAACATCAGGGATCTTATTTCCCATGCTATGGGCATTTGTACACGCTGCTTTCCATATGTTATCCCTGTTACCCATTTCCATAAAATTATTTAATGTATCACCTACCTGTGGGCTTTCACTTACCTGGGGGCTTTCTTCACCCATCCCCAACGAATCTAGTTTAAAGTCCTCTTCAGTAGATTAGCCAGTCTACTCCTGAAGACACGTTGACCTTTCTTGGACAGATGGATGCCATCTCTGCTCTGCAACCCTTGGAACAGCATCCCATGGTCTAGGAAACCAAAACGCTCTCGATGACACCATCCACACAGCCATGCATTCATCTCCAGGATGCGAGCCTCTCTGCCTTAGCCTTTACCCACAACAGGGAGGATTGAAGAGAACACCTGTGCACCTAACTGCTTCACCCACTGTCCTAGAGCCATGAAGTCACCTTTGATACGTTCAGAGGTATACCTGGCAGTATCATTTGTTCCAACATGGATTAGCAACATTGGGTAATAGTCAGTGGGCTTGATGAGTCTCGGCAAACTCTCCGTAACATCTTGGATTGTGGCACCAGGCAGACAGCATACCTCTCTGGAAATCAAGTCTGGTCAGCAGATGGACGCCTCAGTACCCCTCAGAAGCGAGTCTCCAACCACCACTACCCTTCGTTTCCTTCTGGTCACCGATTCTGCAACTTTGGGGTACTTGAGCTCTGGTTCTTGCCTTTCGAGGGATGCTTTCACCTCCTCCACTTCCAGGGCTGCATAATGGTTCTTCAATTCAAGGGCTGGAGAAGTTGGATTGGTGATTTTGCAGGCCCTGGTGACGTGTGTCCAACCATCGACATTCTGTTGGCACTCATCTTCTCCTCTGCTGGAGAGCTTGGTTGCTGCAAGAAGCATCTCATCAATGTACTTCTCACTGTCTTGAATGCTCCTCAGCCTTGCCACCTCCTCTCTGAGTTCCTTCACTTGTTTCCTCAGAGCTTCAGCATGCAGGCACCCTGCACATGGAACCGGTCCTTCAGCTGGCATTAGGACCTCTGTCTGGACCGAGACAGAAGCTGTAACAGGGGCAACAGCTTTAGCGATACGATTTTTCCCAGCCATTGTTCTGTTCGTGGAGCTTAGGTATCTGTTAAAGCAAAAGAGAGATCTACCAAGTACCAGACGATTTCCCAGCTGTCCTTTCAGAGAAAAAGCAGTTAAATCTCCTTAATTATATTCAAAATGTGCTGGTCCAATTCTCTGTGCTTTGTCAAATGGGGAGGTGCCCTATAAAGCAAGACTACTCGCTAGGGGTGGGTGGGAGTTGGGGTGGGTAGGGAGGGAACTAACACATGATTAGGTGTTAGCAGTTCCCAAAGCTTAGGAGGTTACTGGAGTTCAACCACCTACTGTGCTCAAGGAAAGTCCCACTAAAGCACCAAAAAGAAAGTAACCTTGCTTTAAAAATGTACAAAAAACCCTTTTAAGAGCTCCCAGTCAGAGAGCTAACAATTTAATATAATAAAACAAATCCTTAAATCCTACTGTTGGTTGATCTGGAGAGCTCCTGTAGGAAAGCCTGAAGGAGCTCTCCAGATGAAGGAGATACTCCAGTAATGATTCCAAAGGTATTGCAAGGGGGTTGAGACCCTTCTGCGAGTACCATATGGTAAACCTTTTCCACTTGAAAGAATATGAGCGTCTTGTGGAAGGTTTCCTGGAAGCACAAAGGATAGCCTTTACTTGCTGAGGGAGGTTAAGGTCATGAAGATCTAGGCCTTTAGCAACCAAGCCCTGAGATGCAGAGACTGGGGATTGGGAAGCCATAACATTCCGTTCTCCTGGGACAGGAGATCTGGAGCAGACCCTAACTCCAGGGAGGGAGCTTGAGAGAGATGTAGAAGCAGAGGGTACCACACTTGCCATGGCCAATGTGGAGCTATGAGAATCATACGGCCTCTGTCTCTCTGAAGCTTGAATAGGGTTTTGGGAATCAGGGAAATGGGTGCAAAGGCATACAGGAAGTCTTGACCCCAATGAAGGAGGAAAGCATCCTTGGCCTGAGAGCCCTGAGCTGGAATTCTGGAACAGAACCGGGGAAGTTTGGCATTCAACGGACTTGCAAAGAGATCTATGTCCGGGGTTCCCCAAATTTGAAAAATCTTGGCCACCTGGTCTGCATGTAGAGACCATTCGTGTGGAAGCAGAACTCGACTGAGTCTGTCTGCCCAAGAGTTCTGTATGCCTGGAAGATACACGGCCAGGAGATGAATCTGATGCTCTCTAACGAGGGCCCATAGTCGCAAAGCTTTGCTGCAAAGCAACAGAGAGACTGTTCCACCCTGCTTGCTCACGTAGAACATGGCTACTTGATTGTCCGTATGAATGAGGACTGTCTTGTAGCTGAGCAGGGTGTGGAACACTCAAAGAGCAAGGAAGATTGCTCTGAGCTCCAAGAGATTGATATGTAGATGAGTCTCCTGCGGAGTCCAGGTGCCTTGGATGGAGAGGTTTTGCAGATGAGCTCCCCAACCCATTGGTGAAGCATCTGTTGTGAGGGTTGCCTGGGGTAAGGGTTGTTGAAATGGGGACCCCAGCAACAGGTTCTGAGTGGACCGCCACCATTGGAGGGACAAAATAAGGCGATTTGTGTTTGCTATTTTGTCTGACAGGCACCCAGATGCCTGGGTCCACTGAGTGGATAAAGTCCACTGGGCTGCTCTCATATGGAGGCGAGCATAAGGAATCACATGCACGGTAGATGCCATGTGACCTAGTAGTTGTAGCATTTCTCGGGCAGTGAGATGGGGCTTCAGCACTGCTTGAGAAGCTAACTGCACCATGCGAAGGCAACGGGCCTGGGGAAGATAGGCCCTTGCTTTTCTGGTATCCAGCAAAGCTCCTATGAACTCTAGAGACTGAGTGGGAGTTAGACTGGATTTTGGGATGTTTTGACCAGACCCAAATACTGAAGGACATGCATTGTGCAAGATAGAGAAGTCATGGCCTCTGACTCTGATGGGGCTCGAATGAGCCAGTCATCTAAGTAAGGGAAGACGAATATCCCTAGAGTGCGGAGAAAGAAGAAATTAGACCTTACCTGCTAATTGTCTTTCCTTGAGTTCTCTCCGGGCCAGGCCAGGACTAATGGGTGATCAATCTGTTCCAGCAGCTGGGGACTGAATACTGACAGGTTTTACTGACAGCTTACCCAGCTCCCCCTGGTGTCACAAGGTCAGTCTATCCGTACAAAGCAGTGACAAAAACAAACTAGAACTAGACTACCTCCAGGCAACAAGGAACCTATAGAAAACTACCTGGAAGAGAAGACAAAGAAGATCAAGAAGAGGCCATCTCCCCAGATGAAGGACACGCTTACTCCCGTATCCAAATTAAAATTTTTTCCTTTTTTTTTTTCTTTTGCAACCCGCACGGTCGCACGGAGGAAGCCCCAGAATCACCTTCCAACAAGAAGCCCCATAGAGGCACGCCTCTAAGGCTAGCCCATGCTGAGCCACATTCTAAGACTCCGAGGGAACGCTCCTCACGCTCGCAGACAGACAGGGCGGGCCCTGGCCTGGCCTGGAGAGAACTCAAGGAAAGACAATTAGCAGGTAAGGTCTAATTTCTTCTTCCTATTCGTCTCTCCGGGCCAGGCCAGGACTAATGGGTAGTACCAAAGCAGTACCTAAAGTCGGGAGGGCCCTGCGAGCCCCGCAACAATCGCCGAGGCCCCCACTCTGGCATCCTCCCGTGCCTGAAGATCCAATAGATAATGTTTCGCGAACGTGTGCAGAGAAGCCCACGTCGCTGCCCGACAGATGTCTAGCGGCGGCACCAGCGCATGTTCCGCCCAAGAGGCCGCCTGCCCCCTGGTCGAATGAGCTCCGAGGCCCACGGGAACAGGCTTGCCCTTCGCCTCATAGGCAGCTCGAATAGCATGCTTCACCCAACGCGCAATTGATGCTTTCGTAGCCGTCTTTCCCTTAGCCGACCCCCCGAAAAGGACGAACAACCAATCGGACTGTCGAAACGACTCCGTCGCTTTCAAATAGCGACGCAACACAGGCCCTAAATCCAGACGCCGAAGCGAACGATCTAGCTTCCCCCCTGCCGGTTCTACAAAAGTGGGAAGCGACACAAGTTAGGTTCACGCGAAAACTAGAAACCACCTTCGGTAGGAAGGACGGCACCGTACGCAAAACCACCATTTCCGTCGAAAAATGAAGATACGGCTCCCGACAAGACAGAGCCTGAAGATCCACAATCCGCCGCGCCGAGCACAACGCCACCAGGAAGGCGGTTTTCCAAGACAATTCTCGCAGGTTTCGAGACCCCGGTGCAACAAATGGAGGTTCCGTCAGCGCTTGTAAAACCAAATTCAAATCCCAAGGAGGCACGACTGGTCTCACGGGAGGCCTAATATTCCTGGCCGCCCGCAAAAAACGGAAGACATCGGGATGCGAGGACAGAGAACTACCCTGTACCTTACCCCTATAGCAAGTCAGCGCCGCCAGTTGAACCCGCAGTGTGCTCAGAGCCAGTCCTTTAGCCAGACACCCCTGAAGGAACTCTAAGATGTCCGGAAGCCGCGCTCTCCAGGGCGGCACACGGCGCTCACTACACCACGCCTCAAAAATTCTCCAAATTCGAACGTATGCCAACGAAGTGGATCGACGCCGAGACTGCAACATAGTGTCCACTACGGACTTAGAGTAGCCCCGACGCCGCAAACGCTCCCTTTCAAGAGCCAAGCCATAAGCAAGAACCGATCCACCTGCGGCATGAACACGGGCCCCTGCCGTAACAGGTCGAACCGGAGAGGCAAGCGTCAGGGAGGAGCCACTAGAAGCCTCACGAGGTCGGCATACCACGGGCGCCTGGCCCAATCCGGAGCCACGAGAATCACCTTCCCTTGTGGCTCGCAATCCGTCGAATGAGCCGCCCCAAGAGCGGCCACGGAGGGAACACGTAAAGAAGCCGATCTTCCGGCCAGGGCTGCACTAGACCGTCGAGGCCCTCCGACATGTGCTCCCTGCGCCTGCTGAAAAACCTCGGCACCTTGGCATTGGACAGGGTCGCCATGAGATCCATGACAGGCTGACCCCAACGCCGCACAATCTCTCGAAAAACGTCCTCGTGCAACTCCCATTCCCCCGGATCCAGGAAATGGCGACTGAGGTAATCTGCTTGAACGTTGTCCTTTCCAGCCACATGCGCCGCGGAAACCGCTACCAGATGGCTCTCGGCCCAGTGAAACAATAGCTGACTCTCTGCCAGCAGCACCGCGCTGCCAGTGCCCCCTTGTCTGTTTATATAAGACACCGTGAAATGATTGTCGGAAAAGACAATCATTTGCCCTCGATTACGTCTACAAAGGCCAACAGCGCTAAGCGCACCGCCCGGAGCTCCAGGCGATTGATTGACCAAAGGCTCTGCTCCGCCGACCAAACCCCTTGCGCTAACCGTGTCAGACAATGAGCCCCCCAGCCGGAGAGACTCGCATCCGTCGTGAGCAAGACCCACTCTGGAACAGCCAGAGGAACACCGGCGTACAAATGAGCAGGAGCCAACCACCATTGAAGACTGCTCTGGACCTCCGGCGGACACGGCAGCCGGCGCGACAGAGGGTGAAGTTGCGGCGACCAACGAGATAATAACGCTTGCTGCAGAGGACGCATATGTGACCTGGCCCACGGAACCAGATCCAGAGCTGCTGCCATCGATCCCAACACCTGCAGGTATCTCCAGGCGGTCGGAGCCTTCAAGCGCAGGAACGCCACCACCTGAGCCACAAGCTTGCGACCGCGCTCCTCCGGAAGAAAAACCGAACCTATCGCTGTGTTGAATAAAGCCCCGAGATAGGTTAACCGCATGGTCGGGGCTCTTTCCCCGGTTGATAACCCAACCGAGCTGCTCGAGAAACTCCACCACCCGAGCGGTAGCTACCGACGACTCCTCTCGAGACGCCGCGCGGATAAGCCAGTCGTCGAGATAGGAAGGGATTCAGGTCCATCCCTTTTTCTCAGAGCCGCCGCCGCCACAACCATCACCTTGGTAAACGTCTGCGGCGCCGTCGCCAGACCAAACGGTAACGCCCGGAATTGAAAGTGTCCCATGGGAACCGCAAATCGCAGGAACCGCTGATGGTCCTGCCGAATCGGGATGTGCAAATAGGCCTCCGACAGATCTATGGAAGTAAGCACCTCGCCCCAGTTTACCGAATTGATAACGGACCGCAAGGTCTCCATCCGGAAATGAGGGACCCGTAACGCCCGATTCACATGTTTGAGATCCAGAATGGGCCAAAAAGAACCTTCCTTCTTGGGCACCACAAAATAAATCGAGTACCGACCTAAGCCGTATTGGTCTACCGGCACCGGGACCACAGCCTGCAGGCGAAGTAATTTGGACAGAGTGTTGGAGACCGCCTTTTGCTTCGGCAGTGGACCGCAGGGCGACAGAACAAAGGCATCCGGCAAAGGTTGCGCGAACTCCAGTGCATATCCCTCTCTTACAATCTCTAGGACCCATTGGTCCGTCGTTATCCTGGTCCAGGCGGAGAGGAACTGCTGCAAACGTCCCCCTATCGGAACGTCCACCTGGACCGGCGAACCTTCATTGAGGCTTCTTACCGGCGCTCTGCTGAGCGCTAAAGAAACCCCTATTGAACGGGCGGGCTCCTCGAAAGGACTGCCCCCTGGACACAAAACGTCCCCTCTGATAGGGAGCAAAACGAGATCCCCGAAATCTGCGAAAATCCCTGCCGTGACCTCTCTGCACCGAACCCAGCTTCGAACCCCTAGGCCGGTCCTCGGGCAGACGACCGCCTTTGGAGTCTCCTAAATCCTTCACTATCTTCTCCAATGCTTCCCCAAAGAGTAACCTTCCCTTGTACGGAAGCTTGCTGAGCCGTGCCTTGGACGACGCATCAGCCGGCCAATTCCGAAGCCAGAGGAAACGTCTGGCAGCTACTAAAGATGCCATAGATTTCGCAGAAATACACACTAAATCATAGCAGAGATCCCCAAGATAAGCCGCCGCGGATTCGAGCTTAGCCCCTTCCGCAGCTTCATTGCCTCCCTTATCCAATGGCGTCTCACCTTGAAGCCAGCGGATAGAGGCCCTGGAGACATAGGCTCCGCAAATGGAGGCCTGAAGTGCCAAGGCAGTGGACTCAAACGCCTGTTTCAGAAGCGCCTCCAATCGCCGGTCTTGTAGGTCCTTGAGCGCGGAACCGCCTTCCACGGGAATAGTGGTTTTCTTGGTGACCGTGGAAACTAAAGCATCCACCTTGGGCATACGCCACAACTCTTTATCGTCCTGGGGCACGGGGTACAATCTAGCCATAGCGCGCCCCCCCCCCCCCCCCGTAAGGAAGCCTCCGGGCATTCCCATTCGGACTCTATCATTTGCTTAATTACCCTATGAACCGGGAAACAGCGGTGTTCGGAGCGAAAACCCTGCAACAGGGGATCCTCCAGGGGCTCCTGCTGCACCGCCGGCAGCACCAAATTAAGAGCCCCCAGCGACTGAGCAATGAGAGCCCCTAGCTCCTCTCTACGAAACATGCGGAAGACATTGGGATCCTCCCCTGGTCCCAACTCCCCCTCCTCCAACTCACTAGGCCAGGAATCAAAGCCAGCGTCTGAGAGAAGCTCCCCCTCCTCAGCAACCTGGGAGAGGGCACCGTGCCCCGCAGTGGCCCCAACACCCGGATCCAAGCCCTGTTCCACGGAGGAAGGGCCTTCCCCAGGATCACCTACTGAGGGCAGCAACTCTTGGCTCCCCTCCGAAGCTGATCCCAGAACCAGCTGAGAGGATTTTAAAAGAGAAGCTTTGTGCAAAGCTAATATGAAGTCTGGGGAAAAGAAGGAGCCCAAAGCCTGTTGAGAGGCAGGAGAAGACTGCGGGTGCAACTCCCTAGAGTCCCCCGAGGCAGCGGAAGCTTTGCGGGACTTAGATTTACTCTTTTTCGCCGCTGTTTGCAGCGCGGAAGAAACGGCCGGCTCACCTAAAATGGCAGCCGTTCCCGCTTTTTCTAAGGAGCTGTGAGAGGGGGCTAACAAGTCTCCCGAAGCTTTCCCGTCCATAGTGAAGCTCCAAACAAACCCCCAAAGAGCACTGCCAGTACACCTACCAGCTCAAAAAACAAAAGAAACAGACCGAGGGACCAACAAGCAAACCTACCTCAGAGCCAAGCAAAGAAACAGACGGTAGCAGCGCTCTCCAAACAGACTGCCCACCTCTCTGGGGCAGCCACACCGCCCGGCACTAAACCGCTGCTAGCGGAAGGCCGGCAGGCAACGCGATCAAGAGGAAGAGGACTCTGGGGCTCCCAGGCCGAATTCCTGCACGGAGGAGACAAGCTCGGTAGAGAGGCAGGCTCTGCCTCGACGAGCTCCGTGTCGGGAACGGCAGAAGAAAGGAAGCCGCAGCTTGCAAGCCTCAAATAAAAAATTTTGTTCTGCCGCCCCGAGCACAGTGGGGAGAGAGGATCGCGGTATTACACCGCTGTGCCCCTGCGATAGAGGGAAAAACTGCCCTGCTAGGACAGAAAAAAAACCCATGGTCAACGCAAAGCTGGCCCCACTCCTAGCCTTCGATTTCAGTCTCCTCCTAACGAATCACAGAGATATAGAAATCTTCTAAAACCGGTAGGAAGTGTAGATATATGCTTTTTTTTTTTTTTTTAAACACCACCAGCAAATTCTAACAGGGGAGCTGAGCAATCAGACGTCCTATCCAGCTGCTGAGGACTGAAAGACTGACCTTGTGACACCAGGGGGAGCTGGGTAAGCTGTCAGTAAAACCTGTCAGTATTCAGTCCCCAGCTGCTGGAACGGATTGATCACCCATTAGTCCTGGCCTGGCCCGGAGAGACAAATAGGAATGCTGCTACCACAGCCATGCATTTCGTGAACACCCTTGGTGCTGAGGCCAGGACAAAGGGAAGCACCCTGTATTGGTAGCGTTTTCCTTGAAAAAGGAACCGAAGGAACTTTTTGTGAGTTGGATGGATGAGAACATGGGTGTACGCATCCTTGAGATCTAGAGAACAAAGCCAATCCTGACCCTGAAGGTATGGCAGCAGAGTTCCTAGAGAACTCATCTTGAATTTCACTTTGAACAGGAATTTCTTCAATTCTCTGAGGTCCAAGATAGGTCTGTATCCCCCTGTTTTCTTTGGGATAAGGAAATAGGGGGAGTAAAACCCTGTGCCCTTTTGGTGGATGGGTACTTCTTCTATTGCCCCTTGGGCAAGAAGCATAGTGACCTCTTGATCTAACAAGTTGAAGAGAGAGGTCTGAGAATTGAACTGTCTTACCATTGTGTGAGGGGGCATGCACAGAAAGTGCAGCTTGTACCCCTCTCTTATAATGGAGAGTGTCCAATGCTCTGCTGTTATCTGCTCCCACCTGGGGGCAAAGTGACATAACCTTCCTGGAATGGTGGAAGGCTCTGGTCCATTGAGGGCCAGGAAGGCTAAGTTCTCTAGATGAAAGTCAAAGGCCTTGTGGAGGCTGAGACTGCTGAGACGGTTGAGGCTTAGCAGTCTTTGCTTTCCTTTGTTTAGGTGGTTGCTGACTTTTCCGGGCAGGCTGACCTGCAGAACGTCCCTGCTGGGAATAAGAGGGATAAAACCTCTTCTTTTTTGAGAAGAAAGGCTTCTTGAAAGATTTCTTTCTCGCAGGATCAGCTGTGCCTTTGGATAGCCTATCCAAAGTGGAGTTGTCAGCATCTAATTCATTGGCTTTTTCTTGCCAATTTTTGCCAAATAGATTCTCACCTGCACAAGGAATATTGCCTAGTTTGTCCTGCACCCAGAGCTCCAAATCGGATGCCTGGAGCCAGGCAATTCTACGTGCACCTATGGCAATGGCAGAGGTTCTGCTTATGCACTCAAAACAGTCAAAAGCTGCGCGGTTGACAAACCTAGGCACATCCTGGGCATGTTTGACCAGTGTGAGAAAATCCTGCCTTCTATCCTCAGGAAGAAGAGGGCTCAAAACCTCTAAATCACCTGTGACTTCTTTAAGGAACATTCCCATATGCAAAATATAGAAACTGATCCTGGCAGAAAGCATGGAAGCCTGGAAAGTACAACGTCCAAAGGCATCCACGTCCTGGAGAATTAGAGGCATGCCTCTTTGCACTTCTGATCCTTCTCATAGCTGACTCCACTACAATAGAGTGGTGAGGAAGCTGAGTTTTCTGGAATCCAGGACAAGGGGGGACTCGATACATGGTATCTAGTCTGCAAGAGTGAGGAGAGGTGGTGAGAGGTGTCTCCCACATTCTCAACATGAGATCATGTAAGATCTCATGAATAGGCAAAGTAGCTGCCTCCTTAGGAGCTTTGGGATATTGTAAAATCTCCAACTCCTTAGCTCTGGGCTCCGTCTCAGGAGTCACAGTAATAGACAACCGACGAGCCACCTCCCTGATGAAATCTTGCAAAGAGATATCTTCTGGAGGAGACATCCTACGTTTAGGAGAGGAAGGCTCCTACGGGAGAAGTATCCTGGTACAGGCAGAGCTATCAGAATCCTCGGAGTCCTCCGAGGATTCGAAGTATCATCTGTCCGGATGCTCTTGAAGAGCCTGATACCTGTACCGACTGAAGTCGGTACCGGGGGTAATCGGTACCGGTGTATCGGCACCAGAAGGCATCGCATGACTGAGTGCCGGCAAAGCCGATACCGATGTCGATGCCATCGCTATCGGTGCCGGTTGAATCATCTGCGGTTCCGAGGGCGTCGATGCCGCAAGGAGAGCCGCCAGACTGCATTCAATAGCCAGGAACCTCTCGTCTATCGACGCTGCCAATGCCTGGGTGTTGGTACCAGAAAGAGGCAGTACCCCAGAGCATGGCACCAGTAGGTCTGCCGAGGTCTCGAGAACATCCTGGATCCCAGATAATGCTTTGGAAGCCGAAGCCTCCTGCTGGTGCAACTTTGCCGGTATGGAACCCTCAAGGGCAACGCCAGAGGCATCTCGATGCTTGGAAGGAGATCTACCCTTTGAGGACCGGCTGGACTTATGTTTAGTTACCTGAGATCCATAGGAGGAAGACGAAGCCCTGGAAGACGTCGATGCCACCGAAGCTGCATTGGAGGGAAAAAGGGCACTGAGCTTGGCAGCTCGGTTCTGTCGACCCCTTTTGGACATCATGGCGCAAGCTATGCACTCAGAGATGGAGTGGTCAGGACCTAAACATTTAAGACACCACTCGTGGGTATCGGTGACGGAGATGGTACCGCCACATTTTTTAAAATCCGAGGCGGGTTTCTCCATGGTGGAGGAAATTTTGGGCCTAAGACCCAAAATGGCGCGTGCACCTGGAAAGAAAAGTTTGGAAAAAAAAATGTTTTTTTTGAAAAGAAAGAACCACCGGCGATACCGGTGTAGCATCGAGGAAGGCAGACGCGACCACAAAAAAGAATAAGGAAAATAATTTTCAGCGGTGACAGGAACACGACCTGCTGGCTCCGCGGAAAACGAAGAACTGGAGACAGGCAGTTGGGAAAGGCGGGAAGGCAGCACGCAGGCGCTGTGGGATGCTCCCAAAAGCTTCCTAATTGGACGCTGGGGAGCATTCCCACGCAGGTTCCGTCGGTACCGACGATACCCATATGTGAGGACTACATTCCTGCTTGTTCCTGGAGATCTACTCTTTCTCCAGGACCAAGCAGGAAGTCAGTCCTCACATATGGGACTCCCCAGCTCTAGGCTACCGGGAACTCAAAGCTGAAAAAATGGCTCCCTCTCAAGAGCCTTAACATCTGTGATAAGAATATCCTCTGAGAACGCCCCCGTACGGTAGCCCAACACAAGGGCCGGAGGGTAGGAGTTGCCTAAACCTCAGAGATTATGGAGTACCGCCTGTCTGAAAGCACTGTCCCTTCGGGACTCACTCTCGAGGCAGTAGTAGGCTGCAAAAGTCTGGCTTGAAGACCAAGTTGCGCCCCGGCAGATGTCTGCCCAACGGAACAGAGTGGAGATGAGCTACTGACATGGCTTTTGCCCTTCTCCAACAAAAGTAAATCATGATCACCTTTCAGAGCCGATTATACTAGCCAGTATCATATAATAGATTTGTCGCTCCACTCTTAGAGGTTATATCGAATTGGCAACCAGGTCTCAGACTGAGAAAGAGCTTATTGACAAGTTTGAGATAAAAATTTTAAACCCTATGCTCACTGTTGCATCAATGACCTGTTACGTTGCCTTTTACTGATAGTTCTTCATGCTTTTCTATTGTCTACTTAGCAGGATGTTCTCATAGTCTGCCTTCCAGCATGTTATCTGAATAACTTATAGTGCACTAGCGCAGCTCAGCCCGTGCCAGAGTGGCCCACTATTTTCAACAAAGTGGTGCATTAGTACTTATCTGGTCCGGCTGTCGTTCCCCAACGCCAACCTGTGCGCCGTTGCGTTTCACTAACGTGTTTTTTCAAGGGGTCATATTTCGCACTAAGTGTCTCATTCACATGCCGTTTCTAAAAATACAAGACACATTCGCTATTAGGTTATTAACCTCAGTTCTATCATGTTTTCACATATCTTAAATTCTCATAGTGAATGATTGATCACAAAACTACTAGTTTCACTCACTGCGGTTTCGGCTATAGCTGTCTTCTTCTTCTGCAATTCGAAATTTGCTTTCGAGACGCCGCGCATGCTCATTGTGCGGCAGTTTTATATGGGTCTCAATCAGTGTTTGATATTCTTCAGCTGACTGTAGCTGTGACTCAAACCTGGGAACTCAACCCTGGTATTAATGAACGATAAAAGCTAAGGGGATCACTGTGGTTGCTAGCACAATCTTTACTATACCCGGTTGCATGTTCTTTCTAGTCAGTCCGTATTGAATTTATTCCTCTTATGTACAGGCTTTCCAATCTATTTGTATGTTTAAACCTGTGGGTTCCGTTGACTGCAAAGTAAAGATCCATTTCTGTTCTCTGTAGATTAACATCTGTTCCCGAGATTTTCTTCCATTACCGTGCAAGACTTGCTCTATACAGAAACATCTAAGATCTTCAAAATTGTGATGAAAACTTAAACAATGAGGCACTATTGGTGCTTCCATACGTCTACATTTTAATCTGCTATGATGTTCCTGTATACGTATATAAAACGGGCGTACGGTCTTTCCCACATAAATTAATTTACAGGGGCAGCGAATGCAATATATCACGTGTGTTGAAGTACAGGTCGTACTGTGTTGAAGACGCTTGACGCTTCATTGACGATGTATTTATGTTGTGGGATGGGCAAAGTGGTGAGCTGGACACATTCCTTATCTGGTTGAACAATAGAGATGAGAATCTACAATTTACGTCCATTAATAACATCAAAAGTTTACAATTCTTAGATGTGCTAATTACAAAACAAGATAATCAGTGGCATACAACAGTTTACTGTAAACCCACTGATAGAAACACTTTGTTACACTATCGGAGTGCACACCCACGGAAACTCAAAGGTGGTCTTCCATTTTCCCAGTTTCTTAGATTCCGGAGGAATTGCTCGGATGTCACAGATTACAAAAGACAAGCACTTCAGCTGAAAGCTAAATTTCGTACAAGAGGATATCCTCCTAGGATTATAGATCAAGCTTATAAGACAGCGTTATTCAACAGAGAGTCCTTGTTAACACCAACCCCGCGGACTCCGTGGGAAGATGAAAAGGTGAATTTAATAACAACCTACTCTCCATATAGCACTAGGATTCAGCGCATAATAAAAAAACATACCAATGTACTTCAGAGCACATGTGGCTTAGAAAACAAAATCATTAGGTGCGTGTGGAAAAGACAAAAATTTAAAAGAGATTCTTAGCCCGACAGTGCTAAGATCTCAGAATTCCACAATTGGAACACAGGGAGCGGGCCATTTTAAGTGTGGCAGTTGTGCCATTTGTCAAATTACAGAGGAATGCAGCCATTTTCAATATAGAGATCGGAAATATTTTCTTCAACACAGTACGACCTGTACTTCAACACACGTGATAAATTAATTTACAGGGGCAGCGAATGCAATATATGCCTGTTTTATATACGTATACAGGAACATCGTAGCAGATTAAAATGTAGACGTATGGAAGCACCAATAGTGCCTCATTGTTTAAGTTTTCATCACAATTTTGAAGATCTTAGATGTTTCTGTATAGAGCAAGTCTTGCACGGTAATGGAAGAAAATCTCGGGAACAGATGTTAATCTACAGAGAACAGAAATGGATCTTTACTTTGTAGTCAACGGAACCCACGGGTTTAAACATACAAATAGATTGGAAAGCCTGTACACATAAGAGGAATAAATTCAATACGGACTGACTAGAAAGAACATGCAACTGGGTATAGTAAAGTTTGTGCTAGCAGCCACAATGATCCCCTTAGCTTTTATCGTTCATTAATACCAAGGTTGAGTTCCCAGGTTTGAGTCACAGCTACGGTCAACTGAAGAATATCAAATACTGATTGAGACCCATATAAAACTGCCGCACAATGAGCATGCGCGGCGTTTCGAAAGCAAATTTGGAATTGCAGAAGAAGACGACAGCTATAGCCGAAACCGCAGTGAGTGAAACTAGTAGTTTTGTGATCAATCATTCACTATGAGAATTTAAGATATGTGAAAACATGATAGAACTGAGGTTAATAACCTAATAGCGAATGTGTCTTGTATTTTTAGAAACGGCATGTGAATGAGACACTTAGTGCGAAATATGACCCCTTGAAAAAACACGTTAGTGAAACGCAACGGCGCACAGGTTGGCATTGGGGAACGACAGCCGGACCAGATAAGTACTAATGCACCACTTTGTTGAAAATAGTGGGCCACTCTGGCACGGGCTGAGCTGCGCTAGTGCACTATAAGTTATACAGATAACATGCTGGAAGGCAGACTATGAGAACATCCTGCTAAGTAGACAATAGAAAAGCATGAAGAGCTATCAGTAAAAGGCAACGTAACAGGTCATTGATGCAACAGTGAGCATAGAGTTTAAGATTTTTATCTCAAACATGTCAATAAGCTCCTTCTCAGTCTGAGACCTGGTTGCCAATTCGATATAACCTCTATTGGTGACGAGTGGAGCGACAAATCTATTATATGATAATGGCTTTTGCCCTGACATGGTGGGCCGTGACTCGACCCTGCAAGGGAAGGTCAGCTGCCTTGTATGCCCAGGCGATACAATCTGCTACCCAAGTGGATAACGTACGCTTGGAGACAGGTAACTCCAATTTATTAGGGTCAAAGGAGACGAAGAGCTGAGTAGCCCTCCGATGCCCCCGTTTACGTTCAATGTAAAAGGACAACACCCTCTTACAGTCCAGAGTATGCAAGACTGTCTCAGCCCGGCTGGTATGCGGCCTGGGAAAGAACCACCTCCTGGTTGAAGTGAAAAGAGGAGACAACTTTTGGAAGGAACTTCAGATGAGTCCGAAGGACCACCCTGCTCCTATAGAACCGTGTGTACGGTCTATCAGAAACCGAAGCTTGTAGTTCACTCACACGTCTGGCCGAGGTAAGAGCTACCAGGAAGAGCACCTTCCAAGAAAGGAAGCGTAAATGGCAAGTAGCCATCGGCTCAAACGGTGGGCGAGTAAGTTGTTGCAAGACCACGTTCAAATCCCACTCAGCGGCAGGTGGACGAATCGGAGGCTTGAGCAAAAGGTGTCCCGCTTCCTCAGAGGCCTGCAAGGGGTGAACGAACAGAGCCTGTCCCTCCACCGGTGAGTGGTGTGCTGAAAGAGCACTGAGGTGGACCCGAACAGAGTTGGACTTAAGGCGTAGGTCTGACAGGTGAAGTAGGTATTGTAGCACTACTGACACAAGGCAGGAGAAAGGATCTTCATTGTGCTGAGCACACCACACTGAGAACCTGCGCCACTTGAGTGCATAGGACTTTCTGGTGGATTGCCTCCTCGAGGCCAAGACCACATCCTCAACTTCACTAGGAAGAAGGGAGCTAGCACTATCCTTTCAGCAGCCAGGCCATCAGATTGAGGTATCTGAGATTGGGGTACAGAAGGGAACCCTGATCCTGAGACAGGAGATCGGGTTGCAACCCCAGAGGAAAAGAGTAGTTAACTCACCTGTAACAGGTGTTCTCCAGGAGCAGCAGGAATCAGTCCTCACTTATGGGTGTCATCGGTTCCGATGAAGCCCCAGCGGAGCATTTCCCCAGCTTTCCATGAAAGCCTTTGGGAATGCTGGCACGCATGCGCGGTTCCCCTTCCGCCTAAAGGTGCCATCTTACCTCAGTCAAATGACATAGCTAAGAAGAGCACACAAAAATGTAAAAATTAAACTACGCACAACTGCAACTCCAAGGGGAAGAGGAAGGGTAGTGAGGACTGATTCCTACTGCTCCTGGAGAACACCTGTTACAGGTGAGTAACTACTCTTTCTCCAGGACCAAGCAGGAAGTCAGTCCTCACTTATGGGTGACTCCCCAGCTCTGGGCTACCAGGAACCCAGGCTGAACAAGAGAACTCCCTCTAGTCTCAGCAACACAGAAAAGGCTTTTCAAGGACACACCCTCCACCGGTAGCCCAACCAGAGGGCAGGAGTTGCCTAGACCTCAAAGAGATTCCGGAGTACTGCTTGGCCAAAAGCACTGTCCCTACGGGACTCCCTCTCCAGACAGTAGTGGGCCGCAAATGTCTGGCTTGAAGACCAAGTAGCAGCCCTGCAGATGTCTTGCAATGGAACAGAGCAGAGGTGAGCCACTGATGCAGCCATTGCCCTCACACGGTGGGCCGTGACTCTACCCTGCAAAGGAAGGTCAACCGCCTTGTAAGCCCAGGTGACACAGTCAGCCACCCAGATGGACAGGGTACGCTTGGACACAGCCACCCACAAGTGATTGGGGTCAAAAGAAACAAAGAGCTGAGTAGCCCTCCTGTGACCTTGCGTACGTTCAAGGTAGAAGGATAAGGCCCTCCTACAGTCCAGGGTATGCAGAACTGCTTCAGCCTGACTTGTATGAGGCCTAGGGAAGAATGTTGGAAGAACCACCTCCTGGTTGAGGTGGAAAGAGGAGACAACCTTAGGAAGGAACTTAGGGTGAAGTCCTGAGGACTACCCTGTTCTTATAGATTCTGGTGTAAGGCCTATCACAGACCAAGGCCTGAAGCTCACTCACTCGCCTAGCCGAAGTAAGGGCTATGAGAAAGAGTGTCTTCCAGGAAAGGAAGCGAAGAGGGCAAGTAGCCATCGGCTCAAAAGGTGGGCGAGTCAGTTGCTGCAAGACCACATTCAGCTCCCACTCAGGAGCAGGAGGAAATATGGGAGGCTTGAGCAGAAGCAAGCCCCTGAGAAACCTGGACACCAAAGGGTGCACAGATAAGGAATGTCCCTCCACTAATGAGTGGTGAGCTGCTAAAGCTGAGAGGTGGACCCGAACAGAATTGGACTTCAGACCCTGATTGGATAAGTGCAGCAGGTACTGAAGCACTACTGGCACAGTACAGGAGAAAGGATCTTCTGTAAGTAGCTGACACCACACAGAAAACCTCTTCCACTTGAGAGCATAGGTCTGCCTAGTGGACTGTTTCCTGGAGGCCAGGACAACCTCCTCAACTTCTGGAGGCAGGCCCCAGGGAGCCAAGACTACCCTTGCAGCCTCCAAGCCATCAGATTGAGAAATTTGAGATAGGGGTGCAATAGGGATCCCTGATCCTGAGAGAGAAGGTCTGGTTGCAACCCCAGAGGCAGAGGTAAATCCACTGCTAGTAGGAGTAGGAGTGGGAACCAAGGTTGCCTCGGCCACCTGGGAGCTATAAGAAGGACAGAGGCTCTGTCCCTGAGAATCTTTAACAGTGTTCAGGCCACCAGAGGGGTGGGAGGAAACGCATACAGGAGGCCCTGAGTCCATGGAATCAGAAAAGCATCTGCTGCTATCCGCAGAGGATGTGGTTGCCTGGAGCAAAACCTGGGCAGTTGGTGGTTTAGGGGACTGGCAAACAGGTCTATGGAGGGAAGGCCCCATTTCAGGAAAACCTTCTGAACCACTAAAGGATGTAGCTGCCACTCGTGTGGTTGCAGAATCCTGCTCAATCTGTCGGCCAGGCAATTCTCCTGGCCTGGAAGATAGACTGCTTTGAGAAGCATATTGTGTTTCAGGGCAAAGGAACAGAGGTCCTGAGCCTCCTGACAAAGGATCTGGGAACCAGTTCCGCCCTGTTTGTTTACATAGAACATGGCTACCTGATTGTCTGTCTGGATCAAGACAGACTGTTGAGCCAGGGAAGCAGTAAAGGCCTTGAGGGCCAAGCGGATAGCTCTGAGTTCCAGTAGATTGATCTGCTGGGACGCCTCCCAAGGAGACCACAGGCCCTGGGTGCACTTGTCTAGACAGTGAGCTCCCCAGCCCTGCAGAGAGGCATCGGTGGTCAGCACCACCGTATAGGGTTGTATCTGAAAACGCACCCCCACCAACAAATTGGGGGGATGCAACCACCAGTCGAGGGAGGTCAGAAAGCGTTTGGACACCCTGATCCTGTCTCTGACTCTGCCAGAGGCCTGAGACCACTGAGTCCGAAGGCACCACTGTGCAGGCCTCATATTGAGCCTGGCATTGGGGGTTACCTGTACTGTCGACGCCATGTGGCCTAGAAGCCTGAGACAGAGTCTGGCGGAGACCAGGGACCTGTCCAGAAACTTGCTGGCTAGGTTTATGAGCCTTTGTGCTCGGTCCACTGGCAAGAATGCTCTTGCCAGCTGAGAATCCAACCTTGCTCCTATGAACTTCAAGTTCTGGGAGGGGAGCAAAGTGGACTTTGCGAAGTTGATGACAAAGCCTACCCTTTGGAGCAGAGTTATGGTCCTGGTGATGGCCTGTAGTACCTCTAGGGAGGACTGGCCTCTGATGAGCCAGTCGTCCAGATAAGGAAAGACAAAGAGTCCTTGATTTCTTAGGTAGGCCGCCACCACTGCCAGGCACTTGGTAAATACCCTGGGAGCTGAGGACAGGCCAAAGGGCAGTATTCTGTACTGATAATGGTTTCCTCCCACAATGAACCTGAGGTACTTTCTGTGGTCCGGATGAATAAGGATGTGAGTGTAAGCATCCTTTAGATCTAAAGAGCATAGCCAATCTCCCTGCTGAAGGTAGGGCAGAAGTGTTCCAAGAGTAAGCATCTTGAACTTTTCTCTTACCAGAAACTTGTTTAGGTTTCTGAGATCCAAAATTGGTCGAAGACCACCAGTTCTTTTTGGTACCAGGAAATACCTGGAGTAAAAACCGTGACCTTGGAAGTGGGGAGGCATAGGCTCCACCGCCCCGTCCACCAACAAACCTCTGAGCTCTTGGAGTAGAAGGTCTGTATGCAGGGGAGGCCTTGAAGGTTCCCCTGGAAAATATGGTGGAGGCAGTTGGTGAAAATGGAGGGCATAGCCTCGACGTACTATGTCCAGCACCCAACTGTCCTGGGTTATCAAGGGCCACAGGTGGACGAACAGGGCTAGGTGGCCTCCTGTGCAGGACGGGGTCAGCAAAGGAGCCATGGCTATACTCAAGGAGTCAAAAACCCCCACCCTGCGGAGTGGTAGCAGGGGCCTGAGGCTTGGGGGCTCTCTGCCTACGGGGCCCATTAAGCTGGCCATTGGCCTGCTGACCCTGTGGGGCAGCTTGGGCAGCCTGAAAGTGAGGGTACTGTTTGTAGGCAGTGCCCTTACTCGGGTAAAAGGACTTTTTTCCCGAGCCCTTCTTTTTCTGAGAAGGGGCAGAGCCTTGTCCTCGTGAGGTGCTCAGTCTCGAGCTGGGCGGCCTTCTCGGCCACAGGCTTGCCAAAAAGGTTTTCACCTCGGCAAGGGACATCGACCAACTTGTCCTGAACCCATGGCTCGAGGTCCGATGACTGTAGCCAAGCCTGGCATCGAGCCGCGATGCCGGCTGCAGCTACTCGGGCCGAAGCCTCGAAGCAATTGTAGGCAGCGTGGGAAATGAACTTAGAGCATTCCCGGATCCTCGAAGACAAGGACTTAAAACTCTGCAAGGGTTCCCCGGAGAGACCAGCAGAGAATCCGGCCAATTCCTTGGCCAGGTCTCGCAAATACATGCCCATGTACAGCTGGTAATTCTGGACACGGCAAGCAAGCATCGAGCCCTGAAAGCACTTTCTACCAACGCCATCAAGGCTTCGGGCCTCCCTGCCGTGGGGCAAGGCGGAGTGCATCTTCTGACTCTTCAGATGATGCATGGCCAATTCCACAACCATGGAATGGTGTGGTAGCTGTGCCTTCTGGAAGCCAGGACTCTTGCGGAGCCAATAGATGGAATCGACTCGCTTGCTCAAAACCGGCACCGAGGCCGGGGCCTCCCACATCCAGAAGAGGAGCCATTCCAGCATCGGAGGAACCGGGACAGTAAAGGCCTCCGTTGGAGGAGAGTCATACTGCAGAGCATCGAGCTCCTCAGCTCGAGGCTCTTCCTCGAGGTCAGCCTGGATAGCCAGGGCAGCGGCCATATCCCGGACAAACTCCGAGAACCTGGTATCCTCCGGAGGAGACCTACTCCGGGGCTCAGACTCAGGTGAGTCCGAAGGGACACACCGAGTCTTAAAGGTGTCAGGAGACTCCTCGTCTTCGGTCTCCCAAGCCGACTCATCCGATGTTGATTCGGGGTCCGACACCGCGGGGCCTCTAGGCACCCGCCCTGACGCTGGAGGCACCGGCGTCGAGACCCTCGGTCCCAAGCGGGAGGTCGAGGGAGACCTTGACCGAGGACGACTTCGAGCCGCAAGGGACTCTAGTATCGGCTCGGTCTCCGGGGTCGACTTCGAAGTCGATGTCCCGGTGGTCGGGGCAGATGCGCCAGACAGGCTGGCCATCAGCGCCCGCTGCTGATCCATGAAGGCAGACATTCTGCTCTCCAAGGCTGTCAACCTGAGACTCAGCTCGGGTGACGCAGCAGCCCTCGACTCGGGCCCCAGCGGCGCCGGGCCCGACATCAGGTCTCGGGGAGGCGAGTCCACGAGGACAACAGGACTTACGTGTCCAGCAGACTCCGGTTCGATGCGAGGAACTTTGGTCGGCTTCTCCTGGTCCACGGGCCCGGGACGACTGTCGGGGGTCTTAGACCTGGCCCTGGAGGGCTCAGGGACCTCCTCCGATGCCGCCCTCGCAAGCCGCTTCTTCCTCTTACGTTCCCGGTCGGGGGACCCCCTGTCCGAGGAACTCCGACGCCTCTCGGGATCGGAATGCCGAGATGTCGAAGCCTCAGACGAGGTCCGGGCCCGGGCAGAGGCCGAGTCCGAGAAAAGCCTTTCACTTTGCTGCTGACGACTTCAGAGTGCCTTGGAAGACATCTTCCCACATGGCCCGCATGTTTTAGGATCGTGGTCCGGGCCGAGGCACCGAAGGCAGCAGTCGTGTGTGTCGGTGAGAGAAATCTTCTTGCACCGATCACACTTTTTGAAACCACTGGAAGCCATCGGGGAAAAAAGGGACCCCGCGAGGTCAAAGGACCGGCCTTCCAGGGAAAAAGAAAAAGTTTTGGCGCGAACGCCTAGCCACTAAGGGCAAAAAACGAAAAAAGAAAAAAGGGATTCGATACCGGCGTACCGAACCCAGCGGGAGGGGAACCGACGTTGAATCCGAGGAAAAAAGCGAAACGCCAAGAAAAAACTTCTCTTTTCTGGGAAAAAACAGGACACACGTCCGATGGGCTTCACGGAAAAAAAGAGACTGAGGTAAGCTGGCACCTTTAGGCGGGAAGGGAACCGCGCATGCGTTCCAGCATTCCCAAAGGCTTTCATGGAAAGCTGGGGAAATGCTCCGCTGGGGCTTCATCGGCACCGATGACACCCATAAGTGAGGACTGACTTCCTGCTTGGTCCTGGAGAATGGAGTTTCCACCGCAAACTGCAGAAGAGGAAACCACGGCTGCCTCAGCCATCTGGGGGCTACCAGAATGACCAAAGCTTTGTCCCGTAGAATCTTGAATAGTGTTCGGGCCACCAGGGGCGTGGGAGGAAACGCATACAGGAGGCCCGCAGACCAAGAGATCAGAAAAGCATCTGCTGCCATTGTCAGGGGATGCGGCTGTCTGGAGCAAAACCTGGGCAGCTGATGGTTCAGTGGACTTGCAAAGAGATCGATGGATGGAAGCCCCCATTGTAGAAAGATCTGCTGGACCACTAGTGGATTCAACTGCCATTCGTGAGGCAGAAGGAGAATCCTGCTTAGTTTGTCTGCCAAGAAGTTCTCCTGACCAGGTAGATAAACTGCTTTGAGAAACATGCCTTGTTTGACTGCAAAGGAGCAAAGGGCCTGCGCCTCCTGACACAGGAGTCTGGATCCTGTGCCCCCTTGCTTGTTCACATAGAACATTGCTACCTGATTGTCTGTCTGAACCAAGACAGACTGGTGAGAGAGGGCATGAGAAAAAGTCTGTAGAGCCAAGCGGATTGCTCGCAGCTCCAAAAGATTGATCTGCTGTGTGGCCTCCCGAGGAGACCAGGAGACGAGAGGCCTTGAGTGCACCAGCCCTGGCAATGTGCACCCCAGCCCTTTAAGGAAGCATCTGTTGTCAGCACCCTTGTGTGTGCTGGGGCCTGAAAGGGTACCCCCCTGAGGAGGTTTGGGAGAAGTAGCTACCACTGTAAGGTGTCCAAGAGCGGTTTGGATACCTTTACTCTGTCTGAAGTCGCTTGCGACTTGCACCCACTGAGCTCTGAGGCTCCACTGAGCCGCCCGCATGTGCAGACGGGTATTCGGGGTCACATGTACCGTGGATGCTATGTGACCAAGGAGCCGCAGGAAGTATCTGGCGGAGACCTGAGAATTGCCTTGGAACTGGCTTGCCAAGCCCATCAGCCTGTGGGCCCTGTCCTCGGGCAAGTAAGCTCTTGCCTGCAGGGTGTCTAATCTTGCAGCTATAAACTCTAGGTTCTGTGAGGAGAGCAAAGTGGACTTTGCGTAGTTGATGACAAAGCCCAGATGCTGAAGAGAGACAGTGTGAAGAGTGGCTCGTCTGGCCTCCTGGAGAGACTGACCCCTGATGAGCCAGTCGTCCAGGTATGGGAAGACAAAAATTCCCTGATTTCTGAGATAGGCCGCCGCCACCGCCAGGCATTTGGTGAAAACCCTGGGGGCAGAGGTTAGGCCAAAGGGAAGTAATCTGTACTGAAAATGGTTTCCTCCCACCACAAATCTGAGATATTGTCTGTGGTCTAGATGGATGAGAATGTGGGGTATAAGCATCCTTTAGGTCTAAGGAGCATAGCCAGTCTCCCTGCTGGAGGTAAGGAGCAGTATCCCAAGGGTAAGGCATCTTGAA
Organism: Ichthyophis bannanicus; assembly: GCA_033557465.1. Taxonomy (NCBI): domain Eukaryota; kingdom Metazoa; phylum Chordata; class Amphibia; order Gymnophiona; family Ichthyophiidae; genus Ichthyophis; species Ichthyophis bannanicus. The sequence goes on along the minus strand of CM066035.1, from coordinate 7,441,734 downwards.
CTTTTCCCTCTCCAGAAACTTGTTTAGGTTTCGCAAGTCTAGGATAGGCCGGAGGCCTCCTGTCCTTTTTGGTACCAGAAAGTACCTGGAGTAGAAGCCTAGGCCTTCCAGGTGGTGAGGCACCGATTCCACTGCCTGTTCCTTTAGAAGACTTGCCAGCTCCTGAAGGAGGTGGTTTCTGTGCAGAGGGAGTCTTGGAGGCTCACCTGAAAAGTAGGAGGGGGGTATCTGGTGGAAGTGGAGCATGTAGCCCTTTTGGACTATGCTGAGGATCCAGGTATCCCATGTTATGGCTGGCCACCTGTGGGTGTACAGGGTCAGTCGACCTCCTGTGCTGAGTGGAACCAGCTGTGGAGAAGAGGCTATGCTGTGGGAGTCAAAACCCCGCTCCCTGCTGTGCAGGAGCCGGAGCTGGCGGCTTGGGGGTCTTCTGCCTACGGGGCCCATGCCCCTGCCTCTTGGCCTGCTGGGGAGCTGGAGAGGCCTGATATTGAGGGTAGGATTTGTAGGCAGCACCCTTCCTCAGGAAAAAGGGCTTCTTCCCCGAGCCCTTCTTTTTCGGAGAAGGGACAGAAGTCTTCCTGGACAGCCTTGTCCTGGTGAAAGTCTCAGTCTCGATTTCCGCAGCCTTTTCAGTCCTGGGCTTACCAAAGAGGTTTTCACCTCGGCAAGGGACATCAACCAACTTGTCCTGCACCCATGGGGCTCCAGGTCTGATGACTGTAGCCAGGCCTGACGGCGTGCACCGATGCCGGCTGAAGCCTCGAAGCCATCATAGGCTGCTCAAGAGAAACGTCGAGCACTCTCGAATCCCTGTTGACAAAGCCTTGAACCTCTGCAAAGGTTCCTTGGAGAGGCCAGCTGAGAACCCGGTAATCTCCTTTGCCAGGTCTCGTAGGTACATGCTCATGTACAGCTGGTAGGTCTGGACACAGCAAGATCGCATAGAGCCCTGGAAGCACTTTCTACCGAGGACTTCTTGGTTCCTGGCCTCCCGGCCGGGGGGCATCAAGGAATGCATCTTCTGACTCTTCAGACGGTGCATGGCCGATTCCACAAACATGGAGTGGTGCAGTAGCTGCGCCTTTTGGAACCCAGGGCTCTTACGAACTAGATAAATGAAATCGATCCGAGAACCGGGTATCCTATGGGGGGGGGGGGGGGGGGGAAGAGACCTTCTCCGAGGCTCGGACTCCAGTGAGTCCGAAGGGACGCATTGGGTCCAGAAGGTGTCCGGGGACTCCTCGTCCTCCGTCTCCCAGTCCAACTCCTCCAAGGACGAATCGAGTGGCTCCGACCATGTGGGCCTCGGTGCCACCCACCCCGACGCCGAGGGTATCGTCGTCGATGACCTCGGCCCCGCACAGGAGGTCGAGGGGGACCTTGACCGAGTTTCAACTTGAGACTTCGACTCTACGATCGGCTCGGTCTCCGGGTCGACTTAGACGTCAAGGTCCCAGTGGTCGGGGCAGATGCATCGGTCAGACCGGCGAACAGCACCCGCTGCTGCTCCATGAAGGCAGCCAAGCTGCTCTCCAAGGCCGTCAACCTGAGTACAAGCTCAGGAGACTCAGCAGCCCCCGACTCGGGCCTTACAAGGACAACCGCACTTACGTGACTCGGTGACTCCGGCTCCACACGAGGTAGCTTGGAAGACCTCTCAGACTCTGAGAGCCCGGGGCGGTGGTCAGGGCTATGCGACCTGGCCCTCGAGGAACCAGGAGCCTCCACAGACGCCACCCTTGTGAGCTTTTTCTTCCTTCGGTGCTCCCGGGAGGGAGACACCCTTTCGGAGGAACCCCGACAGTGCTCGGAGTCAGACTCCCGAGATGTCGAGGCCTCTGACGAAGTCCGGGCCCGGCCGGATGTGGAGTCAGAGAAAATTCTCTCACGTTGATGTTGACGGCTCCAAAGCGCCTTCGACGACATTTTGCCGCACGGGCCACAGGCCAGCGGGTCATGGTCGGGCCTGAGGCAACAGTCATGTGTGTTGGTGAGAGACATAAGTTTCTTACACCAATCACACTTTTTGAACCCGCTGGCAGCCATAGGAGGGAAAAAGGGCCCCTGCGAGGTCAAAAGACCGGGCTGCCAGTGAAAACACAAAAAGAGCGCGAACGCTAGTCACGAAGGACAAAAACCGAAAATTACAACTCCAGACTTGATACCGGTGTACCGAGTCCAGGCGGGAAGGGGAACCGGCATCAAACCGGATAAGATAATGTGAAAATCGCAGAAAAAAAATCAACTTTTCCCGCGTGACATGAACTCATGTCCATCGGGCTCCGTGGAAAAAGAAAGACTGAGCAAGATGGCACCCTTGAGGGGGGAAGCGGACCATGCAGGCGCGCTGCATTCCCAAAGGCTCTCTTTGAAAGCTGGCTGACTGACTTCCTGCTTGGTCCTGGAGAATGGGTACTTCCTCTATTGCTCCTTGAGCAAGGAGCATTGTGACTTCTTGACCTAAGAGACTGTTGAGAAAGGTCTGAGAATTGAACTGTTTTACAATTGTAGGAGGGGGCATGCTGTGAAAATGAAGCTTGTACCCCTCTCATACAATGGACAGAGTCCAGTTTTCTGCTGTTATTTGGTACCATCTGTGGGCAAAATGAGATAACCTGCCTAGGATGGTCAAGGGTTCTGGACCATTCAGTGGCAGGAAGGCAAAGTTCCCTAGGAAGGAGTCAAGGCCCCTGAGGCGGCTGAGCTGACTGAGGTTTTGCAGCTTTTGGCTTCTTTTGTTGTTTAGGCTGTTGCTGTTGTCCCTTTTGGGCAGTCTGACCTGGACGGTGTCCCTTTTGGGTATAGGAAGGATAAAACTTTTCTTATTGAAAAATGGTTTCTTAGAGGATTTTTTCCTTGCAGGATCGGCTGTAGATTTGGACAATCTATCCAAAGTGATATTGTCAGCATCTATCTCATTAGCCTTCTCCTGCCAGTTCTTGCCAAATAGATTTTCTCCTGTGCAAGGAATGTTTCTCAATTTATCCTGTACCCAAATTTCCAAGTCAGATGCCTGAAGCCAGGCAATCCGACATGCACCAATGGCAATAGCAAAGGTTCTGCTTATGCACTCGAAAGTCAAAGGCTGCACGATTTACAAACTTGGAAACATCCTGAGCATGTTTGACTAGAGTAAGATAGTCTTGCCTTTTGTCATCAGGAAGGAGGGGTGCACTTTTCATCCTTCTCATGGCTGATTCCACCACCATTGAATGGTGTGATAATTGAGTTTTTTGAAAGCCAGGACAAGGTGGAACTCGATACATGGTATTGAGTCTTCGAGAATGAGGAGATGTGGTTAAAGGTGTTTCCCACATCCTTAGCATAAGATCATGTAAGATCTCATGAATAGGCAGAGTAGCTGCCTCTTTGGGAGCCTTAGGGTATTGGAGAATTTCCAACTCCTTTGCCCTAGGCTCTTTTTCAGGAACTACTGTGATGGAAAGGCCTCGGGCCACATCACGGATAAAGTCCTGAAAGGACATATCCTCTGGCGGAGACATTCTGCGCTGAGGAGAAGAGGAATCCTCGGGGGGAAGTACTCTTGTATTGGCAGAGTCTTCGGAGACTTCAGACTCAGAGGATTCAAAATACCTCCGATCCCAGTGATTGTGCAAAGCACGGTACCCGTATCAATCAAAGTCGTCATCTGGTTGTTCCGGTACCGATCTGTGGATGCCAGGGACAGACGCATAACTCGGTATGGGTGGCATACTCGCCGATGTTAATGCAGTCGGTACCGGTTCCGGTATCGGTTGAGGTGTCTGAAGCGGTTTCAACAGTACTGAAGCCGTGAGAAGAGCCACTAGACTGCGTTCGATAGCAAGGAATCTTTGGTATATCGACGCTGCCAATACTTGGGTGTCGGTACGGGTAGAAGCGGCCGCAACCCCAGAGCACGGCGTCAGTAGTTCTGCCGAGGCTGAGGCCTCGAGAACATCCTGGAACCCCGTTAGTGCTTTGGAAGCTGAAGCCTCCCACCAGGGCATTTTGCCGGTGAAAATTCCTCAAGGGCAACACCAGGGGCATCTTGATACTTAGGAGATCTACCCTTTGAGGACCGGCTAGATTTATGTTTAGTTACCTGAGATCTATTGGAGGAAGATGAGGCCCTGGAGGACATCGATGCAACAGACGCCGTGTCTGAGGGAAAAAGGGTGCTAAGTTTAGCAGCTCAGTTCTGCTGGCCCCTTTTTGACATCATTCCACAGGAGAGGCACTCTGAAATAGAGTGGTCAGGACCTAAACATTTGACACCAATCATGGGTGTCAGTGACTGAAATGGTACCGCCACATTTAGAACATTTTTTAAACCCTGAAGTAGGTTTTTCCATTTTTAAGGATAAAATTGGGCCTAGTACCCAAAATGGCGCCTAGCACCAAGGAAAAAAGTCTCTAAAGTAAAACACCTCAAACTATAATTTGTTTTTTTTAAAGATAGAAGAAAGAACTGGCCGTACAGGTATGGCGTCGAAGGAAGGCAGACGTGACCACAAAAACAAAGATTAAAGCCAAACTTTTCTGCGGTGACAGGGTATGTGACCTGTCAGCTCCGCAGAAAACGAAGAACTGGAGAGGGACAGTTGGAAAGGCGGGAAGGCAGCACGCAAGCGCTGTGGGATGCTCCCAAAAGCTTTCATTTGGACGCTGGGGAGCGTTCCCGCGCATGCTCCGTCGGTACCAACGATACCCATATTTATTTATTTATTTACATTCTCTTATGTACCGTGCTATTCTGCATCAGTGCGGTTTACATTGAACAAACTGAAATTACATTGAACAGGGCATTATAACTTGGAGATAACTATTTTACAGGGAACATGGGCTATGGAGGGTTAAGTGGCTTGCCCAAGACCACAAGGAGCACCTGTGGGACTAGAAACCCCAGTCCTTCCGGCCCAAGGTTGCTGTCCTCTAGTGGGATTTGAACCCCCGACCTTCCGGGCCTGAAGTACCTTGCCCCAACCACTAGGCCACTCCTCCACTCCATATGTGAAGACTACATTCCTGCTTGTTCCTGGAGATAAAAATATGCACAAATAAATTTAAAAAAATAAATGGTGTGTTTTTGCTTCCACGTTAATCTTTTCAAATTCTCTTTGCCTGCCTTATCAATGCCTTGCATCTAACTTGCCAATGCTTATGCTGTTTCTGGTATTCACCATTAGGCTCTTTTTTCCATTTCCTGAAGGATGTTTTTTTGCTAACAGCCTCTTTGACCCCGACTTTAAACCATGCTGGCAGTTTTTTGGACTTATTTCCACTTTTCTTAAAGTGTAGAATACATCTGGTCTGGGCTTCCAAGGTAGTACTTTTAAATAACGCCCATGCTTGATGTAAATCTTTAACCTTTGCAGCTGCTCCTTTTCATTTTTTCTTGTTATTTTCCTCATAGTCTTCCTTTTGAAAGTTAAAAGGTTGTACTGTGGATTTCCTTGCTGCTGTTCTTTCATTTATTAAATTAAATTAAATGTGATCATGCTATGATCATTATTGCCAAGTGGCCCCAAAACCCTTATCTCTTGCAACAGATCCTGTGTTCCACTAAGGACTAGGTCCAAAATGGCTTTCCCTCTTGTCTGTTCATGAACCAGCTGCTCCGAGAAGCAATCATTTATTTTATCTAGAAATTTTCTCTAGCATGTCCTACTGTGACCCTGACCCAGTCGATACCGGAGTAATAGAAATCATCCATTATTACCATGTTGTAACTTGTTAGCTTCCATGATTTCTTTGAGCATTTCATCATCCATTTGTTCATTCTGGCCAGGCTGTCAGTAACACCACCCTCACTGCCCTAGCCTTGCGCTTTTTATATGGAACTTCTATCCACAGAGATTCTAGTGTATTTTGTTTCCTGCAAAACTTTAATCCTATGTGACTCCATGCCCTCTCTAACTTAGAACACAACCCCTCCACCAATTTGATCTACCCTATCATTGTGATATAGTTTGCACCCAAGTATCAATGTATCCCACTAGCTGTCCTCCTTCCACCAGGTCTCTGAGATGCCAATCATATGTAAACTCATTTAGTGTTATATATTCTAGCTCTCCCATCTTATTTTTTTTAGACTTCTAGCATTTGCATACAGGCATTTTAGAGGTTGTATTTTATTCATATTAATCGGTTATCAATTGATAGGTGTAATTTGGAATCTTTTGGCTCTATACTGAAGGACATATCTAAGTTACTTTTATCCTTACTGGAACCTCTCTGTCAGGATGCCCTAACTTCCCTCTTTTACTACTATCCTTCAAGGATACATCCTTTCGAACCATGCGCTCCTGGGTGACTGTCGGCTTTCCCCTACTATCTAGTTTAAAAGCTGCTCCATCTCCTTTTTAAAGGTTAATGCCGGCAGCCTTGTCTTTTCAGGACAGAGGCTCCCTTGCCTTCTCACCCAGATGCATCATGCTTTCTCAGAGGGATTAAGCGCTTACAATCCCCAGTATGTCTGGTGGTTCCATCATGGGATCTTCATCTAGTACTGTGGCTCTTCTCAGATCCACCCTTTGAGCCAATGAAGATGAGCAACTTTGACAGCAGTTTTTCTTGTAGCAATTTGCTCTTCATGCCTTATTTCAGAACTGCAAGCCTCAAACTTTTATATCTGTCCTCATCAAAATCTGTGCTTCTCCATACTTTTCCTTCCTTTTTTGCTGAGAGTGGTTTCAGCATTTCATATGAGCCACGTGGTTTCACTGCCAGCCTTCTTGCTGGACAAATGGCAAGGCAAGAACTCAAGTTTCTGTCTTCTCTGTGTCTGTTGTATTCTCCTTCATTACCCAAGGATGAGCAATGGCTGTCAGTTGTAGGAAAGCCTGCTTTGTTCTATTTGGGGGATCTTGCAAAGGTCTGGCTGCCTCTAAGTCGACCCTAGAGAGGTGGATTAGAAAGACAACTGTTTTGGCCTACTGGTGTCCGCAGAGGATATATGCAGGGCAGCCAGTTGATCATCCTCGACTTCTTTCGTTAGGCACTACCACCTTGATTTGCTGACCAGGAAGGATTCAACCTCTGGGATAGCAGTGATAAAGGTAGCAGCGTCTCCCCTCCCACACTGCTTAGGGCAAGCTTGGGTACTTCCTACTTGTCTGGACTGGTCTAGCAGGATAATGAAGGAAGGAGAAATCATAACGGCCAACATTAGGTGTGCTTTAATAAACGCCAGATCAATCAGGAACAAACCGAATACTATCCTGGACCTCATCCTCGACAAAATTCTGAATATAATCTGCATCACCGAGACCTGGCTAGATGACACAGACCAGGTCATATTAAATCAAGTAACCCCAACAGGCTACTCGGCATTCAATTGCATCAGAGCACAAAAGAGAGGAGGTGTGCTAATACTGACCAGAAAAGAATACAGATTTAAAACAATCTCTACCACTAATACGATCGAATCCAACACAATCACCATAGCTAACAAGTACCTAAGTGTCTCCCTCACCTACAGGCCTCCTGGAGCCACAACTGAACATCACTCCAAGGTACTTGAAGCAATATGTGCACACAGCAGAAAACACAAACCCCTCATTGTACTAGGAGACTACAACCTAACCTCCACACCCACCAAGGAAGCCGCAGCATTCCTATAAGCCATGGAGTCACTAAAATATTGTCAATCAATGCCCCAAAGCACCAGCATGGTACAACTACGGATATGGTCTTTATTCCAATGCACTTGGTGGAACAGGGCAAGATCACAACACTAACAATCACACCGGTCCCTTGGTCAGATCATCATGTGATTGACTTCACCTTGACCCTGAATAACCCCACCCAACACATGGAAGATGAGAGTATAGCCAGGCGTTTTAGAACCTTCAACAAAGATTCATTCATAAACAAAATCATTCCACAACTCCAGCAGGAATACGACACCCTCGACCTAAGCATAGAGAAATGGAACTCCATAATATCTCATGCAGCATCAGCCCCTACGAGTACAGAACCACAAGCACACAGGAGGTCTAACGCCCCCTGGTACTCAAGTGATATCAGAGATGAAAAGTGCACTCTACGAAGACTGGAGAGAAAATGGAGACGGAACAAGTCGCATAACTCCCTGACTCAATACAGAGCCAAGCAACTGGAATATAACAATCTGATAAATGAGCATAAAAAGCAGCACTATACCAACCTAATCATGAAATTTGTCAGACCGATAGAACTCTTTAGAATTGTCCAAAAGCTCACTAAGGACACCACGCAGCACTGTACCCACCATCTTGACCCACAGGAATTTGCGGACTACATGAAATCCAAACACACCATCCAGACATGCTCCATCACACCACAGATGACCATGAAATGAAAGAGCACCATCAAACCTGGGAGGACTTCAGCATACCATCAACACATCAAGTAGAGGACTTAATAAATGGACTCAACACAACCACCTCACCATCAAGACCCATGCCCAGTGTCTTGGCTCAAAGCCACAAGCAGCCAGCTCTCCCATCACATTCACAAAATCGTCAAAGATTCACTCCAACAAGGATACATGCCGCAATCCCTGAAGCACGCCATGATACGACCGATACTTAAAACAACCTAAGCCCCTCTGAACCAAAATCATACTGTCCCCATCTCCAGCCTACCATTCCTGGCAAAAATCGTTGAAAAGACAGTGCAAAGGCAACTTCAGGACCATATTGACATGAATGCCCCACTGGACATCCATCAGCATGGCTTTAAACCCCAGCATGGTGTGGAAACACTACTCACTTCCCTCTGACAATCTCCTAAGAGGCATGGATAACATAGAATGGATTCCTGCTAATGTTTATTTATTTATTAACATTTTTTATATACCGCACTATTCGATATCAGCGCGGTTTACATGGAACAAGAAACTTCAGACAAGTTACATTTATCTGGTCATTACATATAACAGGGAAATCAACCTGGATAACAGGAGCAACTATATACAAAAACAACAACAAGAACAACTATGTACATACAAGGGTCATCTTGTCTGAAAAGTGTACTGATAATCTGGTAAAGTAGTGTATGTGCTGTTGAGTCAGGAAAGATTACGTGGTCGGAAGGTAATTATTGATATTTGGGTGTAACTATTTCTTTGTTCTCTGGAAGTATTTGAGGAAAAGGTGATGTTTCAGGGCCTTCTTGAACTGGCTGAGATCAGAGATGGCCCTAATGTGTGCTGGAAGGGTGTTCCAAAGTTTTGGAGCACATAAACTGAAGGCTCGGCTTGCTGTTGTCGAGTTGTATCTTATGATTTCCTTTGGTACCATTAGCATATTTAGTTCCGCGGTTCTTCTTAGTCTGTTGGGTGCGATTGGATGGATCATCTCCAATAATGAGGTGGGGGCGAGACCTTTGTATGCTTTAAATGCCAGGAGCAGAGTTTTGAAAGTGATTCTCGCTTGAATAGGAAGCCAATGTAGTTGTTTTAGAACGGGTGTTACATGTTCTCTTTTGGGTAGCCCAAAAAGCACCCTTGCTGCATTGTTCAAGGCGAGTTGAAGAGGATTTAAAGTAGATTGAGGAAGCCCTTTGTAGTATGGAGTTTGAGAAGTCAAAATGGGGAATGATTAGAGCCTGGTAAACAGTACGGAAATCAGCCGGATCAATCAGTTGACGGAGATGTCTGAGAGAGCGGATTTTGAAATAAACTGCTCTTACTGTGTTGGAAATGTGAGTCTTGAAGTCCAGATTTTGATCAAGAGTCACTCCTAGGTATCGGATATGGGGTTTTACTTGAAGCTTGGCATCTTGAACATCCAGGAATGTAGGTGGTATGAAGTTCGAGTTCCTTGAGATAAAGAGAACTTCCGTTTTTTTTATGTTGGATTCTGAGATTTTGAGTCAGTAGCCAATTTATATAACAGGGAAATCAACCTGGATAACAGGAGCAACTATATAATTGATAATTGTTTTTCCTTGGTCCCTCACTATGGAACATGTTACCTACCTCACTGCGCTTAGAACCCTCCTACCACCAGTTTAAGTTGTCCCTTAAAACCTACCTCTTTCAGAAAGCCTTTGATTTGCCCACTGACATTCCCCCCTAACTGGCCTGTCTGTATGTATGTATGTCCCAACCCGTATGTTGTCTACTGGTTAGTTACCTTATTTCTTATGATTGTTGGTATGATTTGATACTACTCTGTCTACGTAAAATTACTTGTATATTTTTATGATTTTTTGTTGAACAATCTCTTGTGTGCTATCTATTTCTTTCCCCTACTGGCTTTCCTGTCTACCTTTGGCGTTCTTTTCCTGGTTTGAGGTGCAAATTGTTTTTAATTGTACACCGCTTAATGCTATTGCCCAAGCGGTATATCAAATTTTAATAAAGATAAAGAATTTGATATGGCGTTAAAACAGTTGGTTAAGGGGGTGAGGTCCATCTTATCTATGCTGAACGGCGTGTATAATAACACGTCATCAGCATATATCATACAGCTGACATTAAAAGATCTAATGTTACATATAGATTGCATATATATGTTACATAGTAATGATGAGAGAGAGGATCCTTGCGGGACTCCTTGTCCTTGATGAAACGGATCTGATATTTCCCCATTTGATCGCACATGCTGCCATCTGTCTGACAGGTATGAGTTACACCATTCGAGTGCGTTTCCACAGAGGCCCTTCTCTTTTAGGCGGATAATAAGAAGCTCGTGACAAACAGAGTCAAAAGCAGCCGCAATATCCAAAAAGATGAGTACAAAACCCTGTCGGATGTTGTCAATACCAGAGTTTAGGCTATTGAGGAGAGTAGTAAGGAGCGTCTCGACCCCATGAGATTCTCTGAATCCATGTTGACAAGTATCCAACGGCGCTTCAGCGTCAATGCGGTCCTGCAACTGCCTGTAGACTACTTTTTCAATTATTTTTGCAAGCGTGGGTATGCTGGCAATGTGTCTGTATGAGTCTGTTTTTTGTGGATCTAACTTGAGGTTTTTCAGTAATGGTCTGATGGATGTTTGAGAGCAGCAGGGAATGAGCCGGAGTCAAATGATAGCCTTATAATCTTGGATATTATTGGAGCGAGATCTTTGCGAAGATCCTTTATCCAGAAGGCTGGGCAAGGATCAGTGTGTGTAGTGGACATATTGATAGATGAGATAGTGTCTTCAATCAGCTTCAAAGAGGGAGTAGTGAATGATATTAAAGGAGTTGGGTGCCCTTGAATAACTGGGGCAGAGGGTATTGCAATTTTATTTGTGCGGCACATCTTAGATTGTATGTAAGTAGCATATTCCTGTGGGTTGATTTCGCACTGGTGCTCAGGTGACGGTTCCTTGGCTAGTTTCTTGACTAGACTAAACAGGTCGTGAGGTTTATTTAGAGCACGTCTCAGGGTGTCTGTGTGGTACTGTTTCATTTTTTCTGAAATGGACTTGCGGTGAGCGTCAAGATGTTGCATGTATGCAGTCTGGTTGCTGTTGGTGTGTGACCTCCGCCATCTCTTCTCAAGCTTTCGTAGTAATTTTAGAGATTCTTTCAGCTCTGATGTGAACCATGAGGCTGTTGCTTTTTTCCTTGAAGACCTATTTCCTAGGTGGGTGCGAGGCAATGAAGTTGAGTCTGTTGTTCCAACAGGTGATGATCTCTTCCAGGTTTAGGGTGGTGCCAGAGTGCATCAGTTTCGGCCAGGATACGTTCCCATTAAAAGGTTGGAAGAATCTGGCTGTAGTGTTTGTGTGTTTGTTTAGGTCTGTGTTGCTTGTATGTTTGTTTTGAGTAGGGATCTGGAACATAATGAGCTTATGGTCTGACCAAGGGACCGCTGTAATTGATAACAGTATGTTTTGAAGTTGGTTATGAAATGATTGTGGAACAAAAATGAGGTCAAGAATATTGCCTTTTACGTGCGTAGATTGTTGTACTACTTGCTTGTATCCTAGGATTTCCAGGGCATCTATAAAGGCGTATGATTGGTTGTCTTGTAGGGATGGTAAGTTAATATCTCCTAGAATCCAGTTGGGTCTATTTGGGTTCAGTGTGTTCGAGGCGAGGTTTATAATAGCTGACAATTCGTCTGGGGAGGATGATGGAGCTCTGTATAGTAAGTTTATGGAACAGAGATTGTTAGTGATAGAGACGGTTTCACGGTGGTTGTTGCTAGTAGAGTTATCCATTTTGAACTGGAGTTCTGTCTTGGAGAGGATTAGTACCCCTCCACCTCTTCTGTTTTGTCTGTTGCTGGTGAAAACTACGAAATTATTGGGGAGGAGCTGATTGAGAATTATATTATCTTCAGGAGACAACCATGTTTCGGTGACCATAAGGATGTCAAGGTTGTGAGATGTTATTATGTCTGTGATAACTGGCCATTTTTTACGAAGAGAGCGAGCATTAATGAGGGCACATTTTAGAGTATGGGGTTGATTGTAGTTTTCTAGATTTAACTTTGTAGTGTGTTGAAGAGGTATATGTAATAGATAATGATGATGAGATCGGTGGGTCCAATTTATATTGTGGTGACTTATGCCTGACCATTTTCTCCAGTTGTTATGTAAGATAAGTATATAATTGTGTGAAGAGATTAGAGCTAGGATATTTGGTAGCAGACCTATGAGAAAGAGGTATAGGCCTAATGTTATCTTGATGGAGAGGGCCATTCTCGGCCTGTGTCAATGAGGAGAAGAATACTGCAAGGGGAGGGGGGAATTTATAGCAGGAGATTGGAGAGTTGTTTTGTGAAATGCTTTTAAAAGTTGCCTAGTGTTTAGCCAAGCATGAACAGATGATAGCAGAGGTTTGCTTATTGAGAAACAAAATTCTGTAGGAAGGTACTTATTAACTAGCCAGGCATAGACAGTTATATAGTGTTTAGTCAAGCATGGATAGATGTTATACGAGACTTGCTAAATGAGAAGCAAAACTCTATGGAAAAGTAATTATCTGGCTTAGCATAGACAGATAGCAGCATAGATTTTATATACTGAGAGAGACACAATCTGTGAAAAGATTACAAGTTGTTTGGCTAAGCATTACAAGGGGTTATCAGTTATCAGAATTCTGCTTAATGAGAGAGCAATAGTATTTGCACAGATCAAGATTATCTGATCAAGCAAAGCAATGTTATCAAATCTTGCTTAAAGTGAGATATACAAATGGAAAGGTTACACATTAAGCATTAATTGTTCACCTGTGTAAGTTGGCTAGCATAGATTTGGGTCCGGGCGGATTAAACAGGTTGCTTGTGTTACTCTTGAGTTTGGTTGAAGAATATATGATAGGTTATTCTCTCTTAGAGCTGACGTGGGTGCGGCAATGCTGTTATCTAGTGCCCCGCCTAAGGGCCCTCTGGCGAGGCCCTCTGGTGCGGGCACGCCCGATGGCGCGATCTTTTAAGGACTGCTGGAGTGCCCCAATTGGGCGGTGATGGTGCCGCTGCTCCTCCTGCTGCCGGAGACTCTATCCCCGGACTGGGGAGAGCTGCTGATGGTGGCAGGGGCTGAGAGGACCACGCGCTCAATGGCGCGATCTTTTAAGGCCTGCTGGACATGTTCATGGACATCTCGGCAGCCTTTGACACTGTCCCACGCCAGGTTACTGCAATGCCAGCAGCAGATAGGAGTATGCAAGAATACTCTGAAATGGTTTACTTCCTACTTGGAAGATCGAACGCAACAAGTCAAATGCGCCCAAAAGAAATCACTGCAGTTGCCATCACACAGGGAATACCACAAGGTTCAGCCCTGTCATCAATGCTCTAATATTTACATCCAACCCATATGCAACATCAAACGCCACAAACTCCACTATCACATCTATGCTGACGACATCATGGTATATGCTCCAATCAACCTACTAGCACTTACCACCACAATAACCAGATGCCTTGAAGACATGAATGCCTGGCTCAAAGCCAATATGACGGTCAGCTACGATAAAACTGAGGCAATGTTCGTCACCAGGAACCCCACCTTCATTCCACCACAAACTATTAGCATTCTAGACAAACTCATAGTAGTCAAAGACGAAGTTAAGTACCTGGGCATCACAATGGACAGAGCTCTGAACCTGAAATCTCACATCAACAAAACCACAAACAAGGCCTATCAATGTTTGAGAACCATCTGAAAGATCAAGCCAATACTCCACCAGGACCACTTCCGCACAGTGTGCCAAGCACTCATCACACCTCTGCTTGATTACGGAAACTCGTTATATCAAGGCCTCCCTCAGCAGACCTTACACCCACTCCAAATGGTGCAAAACACTGCAGCACACATCATTACAGACACTCCAAGAACTGAGCACATCAACCCCGTCCTACAGCAACTGCACTGGCTCCCAATGATGGCCAGAGCAAAATTTAAAACAGTCCTGATCATCTTTAAAATCATTCACCATCTCTCGGCAGATGCACTCCAAGACATCATAACAAGGGATATCAGCAATAGACCAAGAAGGACCAATAATGACATGATCGGCACACCTGCAGGATATCACAAGACTAAACAATCAACTTCAAGAGCAGCTCCTTCACTACTGGCATCCACACTTTGGAACTCCCTCCCAACGAGCCTGAGGGCATTAAATAACATCATAGACTTCCGCAAGGCCCTTAAAACCCTGCTCTTTACAGAAGCCTATGAGCAGGCGGACAGCAGTCTCCACCCGAACGGTAATGCAACTACCTCCACCAACTCGATACCCACTCATCCCAACTAGACATACAAGTTCATTGTACAATGTTGTTAAGTACCCTCATGTTAAATGTAACCCTCCAATTGTGCTGTCTAAATGTTGTTAAGTACCCTCATGTTAAATTTAACTCTCCAATTGTGATGTGACCACTTTGAAGGATAAGGTGGTATACAAATCTGTCTAAATAAAAATAAATTTACCCAATAATTTCCTTTCCTGGAATCCTGCTAGAGCAGTTCAGGACCCACCCTAGGAAGATCTCAGCTGTTTTGGTCTTGCGTTCCCCTCTGTGGGAGCAGGTTGCCAAATTATCAGGATTGATAGCATTACTTCTGAAGAAGCCAGTCTAACTCAGTTCTGTCCCTACCAGTGTTTTTCTTTTTCCCTAGGTGGTTCTTGATTGTCAGAGTTTTTTTGTTTTTTTCACAAATATTGAGAAGTGTTCCTAGCTGCACCTCTCTATGCCAGTGATGTCACCACAGGAAAGTTCTGGGTTTTTTTCTGTCTCTATCATCTGCTGGTAGGGGAACATAACCTCGCTTGTCAGGGCTGATCTAGCAGGATCCCAGGAAAAAAAAGTTATTAAGTAAAATTTCTCCTTATCTGCTATCATTTACTACGTAAAGATCATGCTTGCTTTCTGAGGATAGAAATGTAATGCACTGTCCTAAACGGGATTTTATCTCCATTTCTCATTATGCTCTATAACCCAATACTGTACCTGAATGGATCCATTATAAGCAATGATTTGGTTTTTCATCTCTTCATTCCATAGATTCCTCTCAGTCAGATCTTTCAGTAAATGTGGATTCACTATCTAAAGAAAAATAATAAAAATGATCAGAGACCAAAGTAGGATTTCTATCACCAAATCCTTCCTGGAATTCTTTGTAGGCCTACTGGTCAAGTTTAAGACTAATTCAAGCACTCCCATACATGAGTTTAGTATATCCTAAAGTCCCAACTTCATATGCAATACTGAAAGGTTGGTGTCTCAAAAGCTTATGTATGTATTTCAGAATTATTCTTAAGTTGCCCCAATAAAAAAAAAAGGGTGTGAACCTATTGAAATCCAGTTTTTTCCCAGAACTGATGCAGTTACTAGAACTCTGTAGTGTACTACTGAGCATTTGTATAGCGCTACAAGACATACACAGCGCTGCACAGACATGTAAGAGACAGTCCCTGCTCATCGGAGCTTACAATCTAGTCAAGATAGACAACACAGAAGGTGTAGACAGCGATAAAACAAGGGGAATGGTAAAGAAACAAGGAGATCAGGTGAGTCAAGATCCAAAAGCAGCAGCGAAGAGGTGAGTTTTCAGCCTGGATTTGAAAAGGGTCAGAGAAGGCACACAGGTAGTTTTGTTCCAGGGGTAAGGTGTAGGAAGGTGTAGCCCTTCAAATTCGCATGTTACTTTGCCCTTTTATTTTAATCGCCAGCATGGTGAAATTAGGCCTTACCTGCTGATTTTTTTTTCCTGGAGTTCTTCCAGTCCAATGTAGATGTGTGGGTTATGCACTCTTACCAGCAGATGGAGACTGAAAACAAACTGGTTTGATGATGTCACCACATAAGGGTCCTGTACAAGCCTCCTCTATCCAATACGTTTATAACAAAGCAGACTCCAGAAGAAACAATTAGTAGACACTTTCATTCCATACTGCACAAAGTATACTTAACGGAAATCCATTCTAAATCTGAAGAGTCTGAATAAAGAAACTCATTGTCCCACGACCTCCTGGTTGCGCCGAACAAACAAGCTGTAGAATCACCATCACGGCCTGGCGACAACACATTAGCACACTTGTTCACTTCAAAGATGGCCATGCATCAGAATATATGGCATGAGAGCGCATGCATTCTCACCCGAAGCCAAGCACGAACCAGAAGTATTTAGGGCGGGTTCTGAACTGGAGGGACTCAAGGAAATACAAAGAGGGCGAGCAGAAATGGAGGTCACAAGCGCTTTATTGATACAAGAACGCCCCAACGCGTTTCGGCAACGCCTTCATCAGGGGGCTGAGAACTGCAAACAAATGTATGACAAACTCAATAAACATATAAATACAAGGCATCACGATTATATAAAATATATTAGAACACAGACATAATATATTAAAAATATAAAAGTTATTAAAAATATTAAAAACATCAATACTTAATGTAAAAAGAAGTGATAAATAATTACACGAATATTGAATAATGAAGGACAAACGTAGGCTTAAAAAGATATAAAGAACCATACAGCCATATTGAACTACAAAATTACTTACAATTATATGTACCATGTATCGATTGGAGCACACAGTAGATTGTAAAAACGTAGCAAAAAATCAATCAATCTTATAGTTGATTATGCTAAAAGATATAACATTTATTTATTTATTTTATTTACATTCTCTTATATACCGCGCTATTCAGCATCAGTGCGGTTTACATTGAACAAACTGAAATTACATTGAACAGGGCATTATAACTTGGAGATAACTATTTTACAGGGAACATGGACTATGGAGGGTTAAGTGGCTTGCCCAAGACCACAAGGAGCACCTGTGGGACTAGAAACCCCAGTCCTTCCGGCCCAAGGTTGCTGTCCTCTAGTGGGATTTGAACCCCTGACCTTCCGGCCTGAAGTACCTTGCCCCAACCACTAGGCCACTCCTCCACATGAACAACTTTTAAAAAAAGAAATATATACATCAATGTAATAATTAATAATGGGAAACCCAGAACCCAAAGAAAACCAGACCAAGATATATAACAAAATTCATTTACAACCTTTTTATGAACCTATATAGTACTCAAATTAAGCAATGTAATAAGCCCTTACGGGGAATAAAACCAAATAGCATATGGTGGAACCAATTTAAAAACCTAAAAGAGGGGGGGGGGGGGGGGTTAAAAGGCACACTGCACGTACTAAAAACTATAAATCAAAAAGATATAATAGATGTGTTAAAAAAAGCTAGGGAGTCCCTAAAAAACAGGACTCTAGAGATGGGCATAAACAGCGCATTAGGAACCCACGACGCTCAATGTAATAATTGTCATTACACAGAATAAAGAAGCTGATGTCAGATATCTGAAAATGTTTAAAATTAAATTGCTGGTACTAGAAGAAATTAAATATCAGCACTCTCAATCAAACTGGGTTTTTTTTCTTTTAAGACCGATGATAAAAACGGTCAAAAAAGTGAATTATCATCAAGCAGCGCACAAGCAGAAATAGAATGAAACCTTAAATGAAAGTCGAGTAAAAAAACGTAGCTGAAACCATAATACAAATGTAGCTAAATCAGAGGAAAGCAAGTACCTTTGTAGCTGTGGTCTGTAAACAGCATAGAATCCTTGGAAAACGCCGAAATTTGGCGCGTTTTTAAAAGGTCAAGAAGCAAATATGCATATATGTAACACCTAATGACATCACAATGTGAACAGAAAAATGATACAAGAAAAAATGTGCACGCAAAAAACAATCAAACCTACTATTTGAAAAGAATAAAACATGTGAGTTAAAAAGAGAAATAAAATAACCAAAAACCACGTAAAATATGTTGAATACCTTTGCAGCTGCGATCTGTGAAACATAGCACAAAATCCTTAAAAAAACGCCGAGGGTAGACACGCTTTTAAAGGAGCAAGTAGTAAATGTGCATGTGAGCATATGTAACACCTAATAACGTTCCGAGCATAATGTGAGCAATAGAATTATAAAAAAGGATTTATCCAAAGGAGATAAAAGCACAAAATTCAAAGATAGAAGAAAAAAGGGGGGAATTTTAAGGTAAAGAGTAGCTATTCACCTAACAGGTGTTCTCCAGGAGCAGCAGGAATCAGTCCTCACATATGGGTGACATCGACGTCGATGAAGCCCTTGCGGAGCATTTCCCCAGCTTTCCAAGACAGCCTTTGGGAATGCAGGCACGCATGCGCGGTTCCCTTCCTGCCTAAAAGGTGCCATCTTGCTCAGTCAAATGATATAGCTAAAAACAGCACACAAAAATGTAAAAATAAACTATGTACAACTGCAACTCCCAGGGGAGGAGGGAGGGTTGTGAGGACTGATTCCTGCTGCTCCTGGAGAACACCTGTTACAGGTGAGTAACTACTCTTTCTCCAGGACCAAGCAGGAAGTCAGTCCTCACATATGGGTGACTCCCTAGCTCTGGGTTACCAAGGAACCCAGGCTGAACAAGAGAACTCCCTCTAGTCCCAGCATCGAAGAAAGGCTTTTCACTGACAGAACCTCCACCAGAGTAGCCCAATGGAGGGCTGGAGGGCAGGAGTTGCCTAAACCTCAAAGAGATTCCGGAGTACTGCCTGGCCAAAAGCACTGTCCCTACGGGACTCCCTTTCCAGACAGTAATGGGCCGCAAAAGTCTGGCTTGAGGACCAAGTTGCAGCCCTGCAGATGTCCACCAACGGTACAGAGCAGAGGTGAGCCACTGAGGCAGCCATTGCCCTGACACGATGGGCCGTGACCCGACCCTGCAAAGGAAGGTCAGCCGCCCTGTAAGCCCAGGTGATACAGTCAGCCACCCAGGTGGACAAGGTACGCTTGGACACAGCTAACCCCAAATTATTAGGATCAAAAGATACGAAGAGCTGAGTAGCCCTTCTATGCCCCTGCGTAAGGTCAAGGTAGAAGGATAAGGCCCTCCTACAGTCCAGGGTATGCAGAACTGCTTCAGCCTGGCTTGCATGAGGCCTAGGGAAGAATGTTGGAAGAAGCACCTCCTGGTTAAGGTGGAAGGAGGAGACAACCTTTGGGAGGAACTTTGGATGGACTACCCTGTTCCTATAGAAGCGAGTATAAGGCCTGTCACAGACCAGGGTCTGAAGCTCACTCACTCGCCTGGCTGAGGTAAGGGCTACCAAGAAGAGTGCCTTCCAGGACAGGAAGCGTAGAGGGCAAGTAGCCATCGGCTCAAAAGGTGGGTGAGTCAGTTATTGCAAGACCACATTCAACTGCCACTCAGGAGCAGGACGACGGATTGGAGGCTTGAGCAAAAGCAAGCCTCTGAGAAACCGGGACACCAAGGGGTGAACCGAGAGAGAATGTCCTTCCACCAGTGAGTAGTGAGCTGCTAGAGCTGAGAGGTGGACCCAAACAGAATTGGACTTAAGTCCCTGATTGTATAAGTGCAGTAAGTACTGAAGCACTACTGGCACAGTACAGGAGAAAGGATCTTCTGTACGTAGCTGACACCACACAGAAAACTTTTTCCATTTAAGAGCATAGGTTTTCCGAGTGGACTGTTTCCTAGAGGCTAGGACAACCTCCTCAACCTCCTGAGGTAGGCCCCAGGGAGCCAAAACTACCCTTGCAGCCTCCAGGTCATCAAATTGAGAGCTTTGAGATTGGAGTGCAGAAGGGAACCCTGATCCTGGGAGAGAAGGTCGGGTTGCAACCCCAGAGGCAGTGGGGAATCCACTGCCAGTTGAAGCAGAAGTGGAAACTAAGGCTGTCTCGGCCACCTGGGAGCCATCAGCAGGACCGAGGCCTTGTCCTGAAGAATCTTGAACAGGGTTCGGGCCACCAAAGGCGTGGGAGGAAACGCATACAGGAGGCCCTGAGACCATGGAATCAGAAAAGCATCTGGTGCTATCCGCAGAGGATGCGGTTGCCTGGAGCAGAACTTTGGCAGCTGTTTGCTCATTGGACTGGCAAACAGATCTATGGATGGAAGTCCCCATTTCAGGAAAATTTTCTGAACCACCAAAGGATGGAGCTGCCACTCGTGGGGCTGCAAAATCCTGCTCAACCTGTCAGCCAGGCAGTTTTCCTGGCCAGGGAGATACACCGACTTGACGAGCAAGTTGTGCCTGAGAGCAAACAAGCAACGGTCCTGTGCTTCCTGACAAAGGAGCCTGGACCCAGTTCTGCCCTGCTTGTTCACATAAAACATGGCTACCTGGTTGTCGGTTTGAACTAGGACAGACTGATGAGCCAGGGTTGGAAAGAAAGTTCGGAGGGCTAACCGAAAAGCCTTGCGTTCCAGTAGATTGATTTGCTGTGCGGCTTCCCAGGGAGACCACAGGCCCTGGGTGCACTTGCCTAGACAATGAGCTCCCCCAGCCCTGCAGGGAGGCGTCCATGGTTAACACCACTGTGAACCCAGGTACCTGAAAAGGTACCCCTTGCAGCAGATTGGGTGGGTGCAGCCACCAGCTGAGGGAGTTCAGAAATTGTCTGGACACCCTTATCCTGTCTCTGAGGCTGCCTGTGGCCTGTGACCACTGAGTCCGAAGGCACCACTGTGCAGGCCTCATATGGAGCCTGGCATTGGGGGTCACATGTACTGTCGACACCATGTGGCTAAGAAGCCTCAGGCAGAGTCTGGCGGAGACCAGTGACCTGGTGAGAAACTGGTTTGCTAAGTTATCAGTCTTCGGGCTCTGTCTTCTGGCAAGAACGCCTTTGCCAGCAGAGAGTCCAACCGTGCCCCTATGAACTCCAAGTTCTGGGAGGGGAGCAAAGTGAACTTTGCAAAGTTTATTACAAACCCCAGGCTTTGAAGAAGAGCTATAGTTCTGAGGGCGGCTTGTCTGGCCTCTTGGCATGTCTGACCCCTGATGAGCCAGTCGTCCAGATAGGGGAAGACAAAGATACCCTGATTTCTCAGGTGGGCCGCCACCACTGCCAGGCATTTGGTAAAGACCCTGGGAGCGGAGGTGAGGCCAAAAGGCAGTACTCTGTACTGATAAGGGTTTCCTCCCACAATGAACCTGAGGTACTTTCTGTGGTCTGGATGAATGAGTATGTGAGTGTACGCATCCTTTAGATCTAAGGAGCATAGCCAATCTCCCTGCTGGAGGTAGGGCAGAAGCGTTCCAAGAGTAAGCATCTTGAACTTTTCCTTCTCTAGGAATTTGTTGAGATTTCTGAGGTCTAGAATAGGCCGAAGGCCACCGGTTCTCTTGGGTACCAGGAAATACCTGGAGTAGAACCCTTGACCTTGCAAGTGGGGAGGCACAGGCTCCACTGCCTGTGTACCAACAGACCTTGGAGCTCCTGAAGGAGAAGATCTGTGTGCAGGGGAGGCCTTGGAGATTCCCCTGGAAAGTATGGAGGAGGCAGCTGTTGGAAGTGTAGCAGATAGACCTTGTGGACGATGCGTAACACCCAACAGTCTCCAGTGATGAGTGGCCACTTGTGGGTAAACAGGGCAAGGCGACCTCCTGTGCAGGGTTGGGAGAGCAGGGACGGAGAGGCTATGCCTAAGGAGTCAAAAAACCCCACTCTGCTGAGTGGGAGCAGGGGCCGGAGGCTTGGGAGTCCTCTGCCTACGGGGCCCATTACCCTGCCCCTTGGCTTGCTGACCCTGAGGGGCAGCTTGGGCGGCCTGGTACCGTGGGTACTGTTTGTAGGCAAGCCCTTCCTCGGGTAAAAGGGCTTTTTACCCGAGCCCTTCTTCTTGTGAGAAGGGGCAGAAGTCTTTCTAGACAGCCTTGTCCTCGTGAGGTGCTCGGTTTCGAGCTGTACGGCCTTCTCGGTCATGGGCTTGCCAAAAAGGTTCCGACCTCGGCAAAGTTCAGGACCTTGTCCTGAACCCATGGCTCGAGGTCCGATGATTGCAGCCATGCCTGGTGTCGAGCCGCGATGCCGGCTGCCGCAACACGGGCCGAAGCCTCAGTGCCATCGTAGGCAGCGCGGGACATAAACTTGGAGCATTCCCGGATCCCCGAGGACAAGGACTTGAACCTCTGCAAGGGTTCCCCGGAGAGACCAGCAGAGAACCCGGCCAGCTCCTTGGCCAGGTTTCGTAAGTACATGCCCATGTACAGCTGGTAAGACTGGACACGGCAAGCAAGCATCGAGCCCTGGAAGCACTTTCTACCAAAACCATCGAGGTTCCGGGCCTCCCTGCCAAGGGACACTGCGGAGTGCATCTTCTGACTTTTCAGGCGATGATGCATGGCCGATTACACCACCATGGAATGGTGTGGTAGCTGCGCCTTCTGAAAGCCAGGGCTCTACCGGAGTCGATAGATAGAATCGACCCGCTTGCTTAGAACCGGTGCCGAGGCCGGTGCCTCCCTCATCCAGAAGAGGAGTCGTTCCAGCATCGGAGGAACCGGAACAGTAAAGGCCTCCTTTGGAGGAGAGTTGTCCTGTAGGGCCTCGAGCTCCTCGGCTCGAGGCTCCTCCTTGGGGTCCGCAGGGATAGCCAATGCGGTGGCCATATCTCGGACGAACTCCGAGAAAGCACAGTTACTTACCTGTAACAGGTGATCTCTGGGAACAGCAGGAATAAGTCTTCACATATGGGTACGTCGGTACCGACGGAGCCTGCGCGGGAATGCTCCCCGGGAGCATCCCACAGCGCCTGCGTGCTGCCTTCCCGCCTTTCCAACTGTCTCTCCTCAGTTGAGTTTTATAGCTGAAACCAGAGGGAGAGAAAGAGGAAAAGGAGATAGAGAAAAAGAGACAACTCCTTAGGGGAGGTGGATGGGTTGTGAAGACTTATTCCTGCTGTTCCCAGAGATCACCTGTTACAGGTAAGTAACTGTGCTATCTCCAGGAACAAGCAGGAATGAGTTTTCACATATGGGGACTCCCTAGCTTTTGATGCCAGGGAGAGAGCCCATAAGTTGTGTGCCCCTGGGACAGGGTGCACTTCTCCACCTGGATCTCTGGCATCCCCTGAGGAATGGTGGGTAGGAGTTGATTAAGTATGGAACAGGTGTTTGAGGACAGCCTGACCAAACAAAGCATCCCGGCGGGAGTCTTTGTCCAAGCAGTAATGGGCTGTGAAGGTATGAACCGAGGCCCAAGTGGCTGCTCGTCAGATGTCGTCGATAGAGACAGAGTTGAGATGAGCCATTGAAGCTGCCATGGCTCTCACATTATGAGCTGTGACATGGCCCTCCAGAGACATGTTTTTGCTCTGGTAGGCGAAGGAAATACACTGGGCAATCCAGTTGGAAAGTGTTCTCTTGGAGACTGGCTGACCCAGATGAGAAGGATCAAAAGCAACAAAGAGTTGAGAAGACTTTCTATGTTGCTGTGTCCTCTGCAAGTAAAAAGCTAGAGCTCTTTTACAGTCCAGGGTATGAAGATTCCTCTCTGCACTTGATGCATGAGGACCTGGAAAAAAGACAGGTAGGTAGATCTCTTGGTTAAGGTGAAAAGGCGAGACCACCTTAGGCATAAAATGAGGATTAGTCCTAAGGACCACCCTGTCATGATGGAATTTTGTATAAGGTGGATTAGCTACTAGAGCTTGCAATTCACCAATGTGGCATGCTGATGTGATTGCAATAAGAAAGATAACCTTCCAGGAAAGGTATTTCAAGGAAGTAGTAGCTAAAGGTTCAAAAGGCGGCTTCATAAGCTGACCAAGAACCACGTTTAAGTCCCATGCCACCGGTGGTGGTCTAATGGGAGGCTTTGTTAAAAGGAGGCCTCTCATGAACCTTGCTACAAGGGGATGAGAGGAAACAGGTTGTCCATTTAGAGGCTTGAGTGAAGCTGCAATAGCACTCAGATGGACTCTTAGTGAATTTGTCTTACGGCCTGCATTAGACAAATGCAGGAGATACTCCAGTAACGATTCCAGAGGTATGGCTCGGGGGTTAAGACCCCTCTCGGAACACCAGATGGTGAACCTTTTCCACTTGAAGGCATAAGAACGTCTAGTGGATGGTTTTCTGGAAGCATAGAGAACATCCTTCACCTGTTGAGAAAGATGTAAAGGCTGGAGATCTAGGCCCTCAGCAACCAAGCCCTGAGATGCAGAGACTGGGGATTGGGATGCCACAACTTTCCGTCCTCCTGAGAGAGGAGGTCTGGAGCTGACCCTAACTCTAGGGAGGGAGCTTGAGAGAGAGATGTAGCAGCAGAGGGTACCACACCTGCCGGGGCCAACGTGGAGCTTGTGATAAGGAAGCTTATCATAGCTCAGGTAGGAGCTATAGAAAAGATGATGTGACTCTGAACAAGCAACCTGTCAGTTCTGGTAGAAGCAAGAAAACAGAGTTTTCACATAAAAGACTACCAGTCCCAGAATGCACCAGGTTTCCAGCAGCCATGAGAGGGGCTGAAGTGAGAAAATGTGTGTGCAATCAAGAGAGCTATGAGGTAATCCCTAAGCACTCATCTCAAAGGGCAGGGCCTGATTCAAGACAGCTGCGCTGTGTTAGGGAGCAGCACACATTAGAACAGGATAAGAATAGAGCTGATTCTTCAGATAACAGTTACTACAAGCTCCAGCCCAGCTTCAAGAACAGCTTCAGGGAGAGCTACAGCAAAAGCCACAGAAAGAGATACAGAGAGTTTCAGCAACAGTTGGAAGAACAGCTTCAGCAAAAGCCACACAGATAGAGAGAGAAGGAAACTCTCTGGAAGGAAGAGAAGAAAGGCCATTGGAAGGTCTGGGAGATTCCAAGGCAGTACTCATACTGGGAGGTATTCCAAAAGCCAGCAGAGTCCATTGGACTGGATTCAGCCAGAGGAATGGAGTGGCAGAGATAGGAATCACCAGTGGCTACCTGGAAGAGAGAAGACTGCATGTGGAAGGGACTTTCAGACCAAGGCCAGAAGGTATGTGAGAGAAGATCCAGTGTCCAGGGATCAAGATTGGAAGGCTGGACATCAGAATTGGATTACATATTGGCCAGGCTATACAGAGAGGAATAATGATAGCAGGAGAGGCTCAGGTATGAACACTGATCCAGACCCTATCTATAATAGAGAATGGCAGCAAGGGAATAAGCATTCTCATGATAGTGCCTTAATGAAAGACTCGTCTGTGCCAATGTATGATAATGACCCTATGCTGATTGATACAGCAGATGAAAGTACAGTTTATATGGACTGTTCTCTATCTAAATGCTATTGCTAGCTTTCTCTGAGCAAACACATCAGCCATCACAAAGAAACCTAACTTTGTTCTTTATTTCCACTGCAAACAGCTCTTAAAGCAGGATTTGGGCTCACACAGTAGCAGCCAGCCAGCTAAAGGCTTTCAGCTGATCCATTGATAGTAATTAGGGCTGCACCTGATTGTGTGTGTGAGCAAGGGAGAATCACTGCTGAGATCGGCGTGGAAAATAAGCAGAAGTTAACCTAACCAGCAAAGTTTATTCTTTACTTTGTGCCTTTGTATTTGGTAATTATTTGCTAAGAAAACATTAGCTAATTGCCTGACAAGCTGAAGGTTGTTTTCTGGTTTACTTTGTGACTTTTTGTTATCCATTTTAAACACTGCAAGCAAGTAACCTCATTTATAGTGCTATCAAGCATACATGTGCTGGGTGAATTAAACCCCATCAATAAAAGAAGTATTTTATTGATCTTACCACTTGGTTTCACAACTCAAATTATTGTCATCAGCTGTGTTTGGGAGTGAATGAACTACAATACCCACAATACCTTGCAAGAATCATATGAATATATGCATCGTCAAGATTGTGTAAGTTCTCACCCTAGGCAGCCGTCTGACAAATGGCGTAGATGGCAGAATTGCTCTTGCACCAAGAGGATTTACTTGTTGTGGATTACAAATAAAAGTCAAGTTTAAAGCTGTAAGAAGATTTTTTCCCTCGTCTGCACTTTGGAGGAAAAGTGGTTGTTCCAGGAAGCTGTCCCAGAGGAAAAGACCCTGTGCAAAGCTGGATTCATCACTGAGACAAGGTAATATGTACCTGGGCATGTCTAGTGGTGGATGTGTGTAAGCACAGGGGGTAATTGAAAAAAAAAGTTGAAAAAAAAAAAAAAACCCACACCTGGTTGGAAGGTGCTGCTCTTGGGTTTTTCTTTTTTCTTTTCTTGCAGGGGTCAAGATGGATCCGACGGAGATGGCTCAGTGGATGGCAGCCCAATTTAGCAAGCAGCAGGAGCTATCACAGCAGGCCCAGGACACTGCTATGAAGGCCATAATGGAACAGCAGAAACCAGTGCTTGATCTGGTGCAAGCTCTAGTTCAGCTGCAGAGCCAAAGTGGAACAGATGCAAGACCAGCAGTTAGTACTGGTGCACCACATGTGGACACTGTGGGACTCAATCAAGGGATTGGGGCATTTAATTTTGGGAAATTAACTCCAGAAGATAATGTTGATGATTTTCTAGAGTCTTTTGAAAGAGTGGCACAGGCTTTAGCATGGCCAGAGACCCAGTGGGCAGTAAGGCTGGCAGCCTCATTAACTGGTGAGGCACTAGCAGCTTACAGAGCAATGCCAGCAGCCCAGGCTTTGATTTATAAGGATGTAAAGGCAGCTATTAGAGATCGCCTAGGGTTGTCTATTTCAGAGTATAGGCGAATGTTTAGAGCTGTTACATTGAAAGTGGGTGAGACACCCAGGGCTCTGAGTCAGAGAATTAGAAGTCTAGCTGTAAAATGGTTAGAGCCTGAGCAAAAGACAGTAGAAATGTTATTAGATATTATAATGCTGGAACAGTTTATGCTTGGGGTACAGCGTAGTTACTCACCTGTAACAGGTGTTCTCCAGGAGCAGCAGGAATCAGTCCTCACTTATGGGTGACGTCGGCGCCGACGGAGCAATTTTCCCCAGCTTTCAAAGAAAGCCTTTGGGAATTGCAGCGCGCATGCGCGGTCGTCTTCCCGTCCGAAGGTGCCATCTTAGCCAGTCAGATGACATAGCTAAAAAGACAGCATAAAAATTTGCAAAAGAACATAAGCAGACGATTGCAACTCCAAGGGGAGGAGGGAGGGTAGTGAGGACTGATTCCTGCTGCTCCTGGAGAACACCTGTTACAGGTGAGTAACTACGCTTTCTCCAGGACCAAGCAGGAAGTCAGTCCTCACTTATGGGACTCCCAAGCTCAAGGCTACCGGAGACCCTAAGCACAAAAATGAGCTCCCTCTAGCTCAGCAGCACAGAAGGATAGAATCTTCGCTGAATTATCACCCACCAGTAGCCCACATCCGGGATGGAGGGTAGGAGTTGCTCAGACCTCAAAGAGATTACGGAGGACTGCCTGTCCGAAAGCACTGTCCCTACGGGACTCCCTCTCGAGACAGTAATGGACCGCAAAAGTCTGGCTCGAAGACCAAGTAGCGGCCCGGCAGATGTCTGCCAGCGGAACAGAGCGGAGGTAAGCCACTGACGTAGCCTTTGCCCGAACGCAATGAGCCGTGACTCGACTTTCTAAGGAGAGTCCGGCTGCCCCATAAGCCCAAGAGATACAGTCCGCAACCCAGATGGACAGAGTACGCTTGGAGACCGGGAGCCCCAATTTATTGGGGTCAAAAGACACAAAAAGCTGAGCAGCTTTACGGTGCTCCCGCGTACGGTCAAGGTAGAAGTTCAGAGCCCTTCTACAATCCAGGGTATGGAGGACCGTTTCAGCTCGGCTGGAGTGTGGTCTGGGAAAGAAGGTTGGAAGTACCACCTCCTGATTGATGTGAAAAGGGGAGACCACTTTTGGAAGAAATTTAGGGTGAGTCCGTAGGACTACCCTATTTTTGTAGAACCGAGTGTAAGGGGGATCAGACACGAGGGCCTGCAATTCACTTACGCGTCTAGCGGAAGTGAGGGCTATCAAGAACAGCGTTTTCCAAGACAGAAAACGGAGAGAACAGGTAGCCATAGGTTCAAAAGGCGGACAGGTGATCCGCTGCAACACCACATTCAGGTCCCAGTCAGGCGCTGGCGGGCGCAGAGGTGGTTTAAGTAGAAGGAGACCTCGGAGAAACCTCGCTACGAGAGGGTCATTGGAGAGAGGTCTGCCGTCCACCGGCACATGATGTGCTGAAAGAGCACTGAGGTGAACTTTGACGGAGTTGGACTTAAGTCCCAGATTAGAGAGGTGCAGCAAGTACTGCAAGATCACCGACACCGGGCAGGAGAAGGGATCCTGAGACTGTTGGGTACACCAGACTGCAAAGCGACGCCATTTAAGGGCGTAGCATTTGCGGGTAGAAGGCCGTCGCGAAGCCAAGACGACCTCCTCCACCTCCGCCGGCAGGAGAAGGGGAGCAAGGACTACCCTCTCAGCAGCCAGGCCATGAGGTTGAGAGACCTGAGGTTGGGGTGCAGGAGGGACCCCTGATCCTGAGTGAGGAGATCCGGTTGTACCCCCAGAGGGATTGGATCCTCCACCGCCAGTTGCAGCAGGAGCGGAAACCACGGCTGCCTGGGCCAGCGAGGGGCCACCAGGATCATGAAGGCTTTGTCTCGGAGAACCTTGAAAAGAGTCCGAGAGACTAGCGGGATGGGAGGGAGGGAACGCATACAGAAGGCTCCCCGACCATGAGATCAGAAAGGCGTCCGCCGCAACCCGAAGGGGGTGTGGCAGACGAGAGCAGAAGCGAGGAAGCTGCCGGTTGCGAGGACTGGCAAAGAGATCCATCGTGGGGAGGCCCCACTTGAGGAAGAGCTTCTGAACTACCAAGGGATCCAGACGCCACTCGTGCGGCTGGAGGACCCTGCTGAGTTTGTCCGCAAGGCAATTGTCCCGGCCCGGGAGATAAACTGCCTTGAGGAGAATGCCGTGACTGACGGCCCAAGAGCAGAGCTTCTGAGCCTCCCGGCAGAGGAGAAAGGAGCCCGTGCCCCCCTGTTTGTTCACGTAGAACATGGCAACTTGATTGTCCGTCTGGACAAGGACGGACTGTTGGGAAGTCAGGCGGGAGAAGGCCTTGAGAGCTAGGCGGATCGCCCGGAGCTCCAGGAAGTTGATCTGCTGAGCAGACTCCCACGTGGTCCAGAGGCCCTGAGTACGCGCCTCTTGGCAATGCGCTCCCCAGCCCAGGAGGGATGCATCGGTGGTCAGCACCCGGGTCGGCTGAGGTGACTGGAAAGGGCATACCGAATGTCAGGTTCGGCTGCTGGAGCCACCACCGGAGAGAGACGAGATCAGCGGCTCGGAAAACGCGCACTAGGTCTGCGAGGCCGCCCGTGGCCTGTCGCCACTGCTGGCGGAGACACCATTGAGCAGACCGCATATTCAGGCGGGCATTGGGGGTCACATGGACAGTGGAAGCCATATGGCCGAGCAGTCTCAGGAAGCGCCTGGCGGAGACCAGGGGCTGGCTGCGAAAGCGGTCGGCTAGGTCCATGAGCCGCTGAGCCCTGTCGAGCGGTAGATACGCTCGCGCCTGAGGAGTGTGCAGCCTTGCGCCGATGAACTCGAGATCCTGTGAGGGGAGCAAAGTGGACTTTGCGAAGTTTATGACAAAGCCCAAGTGCTGCAGCAGAGCCACCGTGCGGCACGTGGCGTTGGTGACCTCCTGAGCGGACGCTGCTCTGATGAGCCAGTCGTCGAGGTACGGAAAGACAGAGGCCGTGAAGCCGGAGATGGGCCGCCACGACCGCGAGACATTTTGTGAAGACTCGCGGTGCGGAGGACAGGCCAAAGGGCAGTACTCTGTACTGGTAATGATTTCCCGCCACCACAAACCTTAGGTATTGGCGGTGGCTTGGGTGGATGAGGATGTGCGTGTAGGCATCCTCTAGATCCAAGGAGCATAGCCAATCTCCCTGCTGGATGTAGGGCAGAAGGATTCCAAGGGTAAGCATTTTGAACTTCTCCCGCACAAGGAACTTGTTGAGGTTGCGCAAGTCCAGGATGGGTCTGAGGCCCCCTGTTCTCTTTGGTATCAGAAAATACCTTGAATAGAAGCCTTGACCTCTCAGGTGGTGTGGCACCGGTTCCACCGCCTGATCCTGCAGAAGACCTGCTAACTCCTGAAGGAGCAACTCCCTGTGCAGAGGGGGGCGCGGAGGCTCTCCCGGAAAATAGGAGGGAGGGACCTGATGGAAGTGGAGAAGGTAGCCTTCTCGCACGACCTGAAGCACCCAGGCATCTGCGGTGATGCTGGACCACCTGTGGGCGAAGTGAACCAGCCGGCCTCCGGTGCTGGGGGGGACCAGCGGGGGGGGGGGGGGGGGCTATGCTGAGCGAGTCAAAAGCCCCCACCCTGCTGAGCAGGGGCTGGTGGTGCAGGCTTGGGGGCTTGCTGCCTACGGGACCCGTTACCCCGTCCCTTGGCCTGCTGGCCCTGTTGGGGAGCTGCAGGGGCCTGATAATGGGGGTATTGTTTGTAGGCAGCCGCCTTCCTCGGGTAAAAGGACTTTTTCCCCGAGCCCTTCTTTTTCTGGGAAGGGGCGGAGGTCTTCCTAGAAAGCCTGGTCCTGGTGAGAGTCTCAGTCTCAATTTGTGCAGCCTTTTCCGCCATGGGCTTGCCAAAGAGGTTTTCGCCTCGGCAGGGGACATCGACCAACTTGTCCTGTACCCAGGGCTCAAGGTCTGACGACTGAAGCCAAGCCTGTCGGCGGGCACCGATGCCGGCTGCGGCCACTCGAGCCGAGGCTTCAAAGCCATCATAGGCTGCTCGGAACATGAACTTTGAGCATTCCCGAATGCCCGTGGACAAGGCTAGGAACCTCCGCAAGGGCTCCTCGGAGAGACCAGCGGAGAATCCGGCTAGCTCTTTAGCCAGATCCCGGAGATACATGCCCATGTATAGCTGGTAAGTCTGGACACGACATGCGAGCATAGAGCCCTGGAAGCACTTCTTGCCAAGGCCATCCAGGTTACGGGCCTCCCTTCCAGGAGGCACCGAGGAGTGCATCTTCTGGCTCTTAAGACGATGCATGGCCGATTCCACTACCATGGAATGGTGTGGCAGCTGCGCCCTTTGAAAGCCAGGGCTCTTGCGGACCCGATAGATAGAATCGACCCGCTTGCTCAGGACCGGCGAGGAGGCCGGACTCTCCCACATGCGGAAGAGTAGTCGTTCCAGCATAGGAGGAACCGGCACAGTAAAGTGTTCCCTCGCGGGAGAGTCATACTGGAGGGCGTCGAGCTCTTCGGCTCGAGGCTCCTCCTCGGGATCCGCAGGGAAGGCCAAAGCCTTGGCCATATCCCTAACGAAGTCCGAGAACCGGGCATCCTCCGGGGGGGGACTGCTTCCGAGGCTCGGACTCCGGTGAGTCCGAGGGGACACACCGAGTCCGGAAAGAATCAGGTGACTCTTCCTCCTCAGACTCCCAGACCGACTCCGACGAGGACTCGGTGGGGTCGGCCCGGGCAGGGTGCGGCGCCAGCCGCCCCGACGCCGAGGGAGTCGGCGACCACGGTCCCGAACGGGAGGCCGAGGGCGACCTCGACCGAGGATCGACTCGAGTTCTCATCGACTCGAGGATCGGCTCGGTCTCCGGGGTCGACTTGGACGTCGACGTCCCGGCGGTCGGGGCAGCGACGCCAGCGAAGCCAGCGAGCAGTGCCCTCTGCTGGTCCATGAAGGCAGACAGTCTGCTCTCCAAGGCCGTCAACCTGAGTCCGAGCTCAGGTGACCCAGCAGCCCCCGACTCGGGCCCCGACGGCGTCGGTCCCGACGTCGGCTGTCGCGGAGGCGAGTCCAGAAGGACCACAGGACTTACCCGGGCAGGCATCTCCGACTCCAGGCGAGGTCGCTTCGGGATGTGCTCCTTCTCCAAGGACCCGGGGCAGCTGTCGGGGCTATGCGACCTGGCCCTCGCGGAGCCAGGAGCGTCCACCGACGCCGCCCTCGCGGGTTTTTCCTTCCGACGATGGTCCCCGGAGGGAGAACCCCGGTCGGAGGAGCTCCGGCGACGGTCCGAGCTGGAGTCTTTCGACACGGAGGCCTCCGACGAGGTCCGGGTACGGCTGGGGTCAGCGAAGATTCTCTCACGCTGATGCCGCCGACTTCTCAACGCCTTTGAGGACAGTTTGCTGCAGGGCCCACAGATCAGTTCCTCATGATCCGGGCCCAGACAGCGGAGGCAAAAGTCGTGTGTGTCGGATAGTGACATATTTCGGTCACACCGACCACACCGCTTAAACCCACTGGCAGCCATCGGGGGAAAAAGGGCCCCTGCGAGGTCAAAGGACCGGGCTGCCAGGGAAAACGAAAACGAAAGCTGACTAAGTCAGAAAAACCGAAAAAAAGTAAGAGGACTCGAGACCGGCGTCGCGAGTCCGGGCGGGAAAACGATCGGCGTCGAACCGAAAGAAAAAAGGATAAAATAAAGAAGAAAATCAACTTTTTCGCGGGGACAAGACGGGGACGTCTGTAGGGCTCCGCGGAAAAAAGAAGACTGGCTAAGATGGCACCTTCGGGCGGGAAGACGACCGCGCATGCGCGCTGCAATTCCCAAAGGCTTTCTTTGAAAGCTGGGGAAAATTGCTCCGCGAGGGCTCCGTCGGCGCCGACGTCACCCATAAGTGAGGACTGACTTCCTGCTTGGTCCTGGAGAACTAAAGATTTGAATGTTTTTCTTATACAGCAAAATTGCCAAAATCTTGGAGAGGCAACCATGCTAGCAGAGAGATTCTTGGAAGCCACGCAGGCTTGCCATAGAATGGGTGGCCCTCTAAAGATGGATGCTGAGGCTAGATGTGCTGTATCAGAAAAAGGAATAATTAAGAATGTTTCTGAAAATGAATGTACTGTATCAAACCAGATGACACAGTGGAATAGAAAGAAATGTTTCAAGTGTGGAAAAGTGGGACACTTAGAGAAGAGATGCCAGACACACACTAGTTTAATGGGTCTGGATTTAAAACAGCCCAAGGAAGGATTTCTTTTGATGGTTGATGTGCAAGGAATTACCACAAATGCATTATTAGACTCTGGGGCAGACCAGAGTATGATGTCAAAAAGGCTTTGGAAGAGGATAGAGGCCCAAGAAAGATTTGTGCCTAGAACCCCTGAAAGCCAAGTTCACATCAGATGCATTCATGGTGCTGCATCATCATATCCCACCTATAGGCTAAAGGTTAAGTGCCTAGGGAAACAAGAGGAAATCCTATTAGCAGTGGTGCCTAGGCTACCCTTTGATTTGGTTCTAGGAAGAGACTGGCCAAGATTTAAGCAGGGTCTAGTGGAAGGACTAGGAAAAAAGGAGGGAGAAGGTTTAATGGTAGTAGCTCCCGGGCCTTTATTTGGAAGTCCTCAGACCCCAGCTAAAAAGATGGTTAAGCGTCCAGAAGACCAAGCTACCCCAAAGCAGATATTCGTCCTAAAGTACCATAAGGTCTCTGAGAAGGCCCAAGCTCCTAGGCGGGCAACCCCTCAGTCTGCTGGGTTTGACCTGTGCAGCATAGAAAATGTGATTGTACCTAGCCAAGGGAGAGCCCTGGTTGACACCGGTCTCCAAGTGGAAATACCAATTGGATGTTATGGGAGAGTAGCCCCAAGGTCCGGATTAGCCCTTAAATATTTCATCGATGTGGGTGCGGGAGTAATTGATCCCGATTACAGGGGCAATATTAAAGTTCTGTTGTTTAACTTTGGACAGAATGAGTATCATGTGAAGACAGGAGACAAAATTGCCCAATTGATCTGTGAGAGGCTGGGTTTTCCACCTGTGGAGGAGGTCACATCCCTAGAGAATTCTGAACGTGGAGCCAAAGGTTTTGGTTCTACTGATGTCAAAGGGGTTAAAAGCTTAGCTGCCACCTGTGCCCGAGAGAGGGAGGTGAGTGAAGAGGAAGATTTGGGACCCCAGGTATCTGATTGTAAAGAAAAATCAGAGCCCCAAATAGGTGAGGACCTGACAATGGTACAACAGGAAGAAATTAGGAAGTTGCTTAAGGAATTCCCAGATGTGTTGACACCCATACCTGGGGAGACCCATTTGGTGGCCCATGAAATAATAACTCCACCTGGGAAATTGGTTCGTCAAAGGCCATACCGCTTGCCTGAAGCCAAAAGACAGGAGGTAGTGGCACAAGTCCAGGAGATGTTGGACATGGGGGTAATAGAGGAGTCAAAGAGTCCCTGGAATAGCCCCATAGTCCTGGTGCCGAAGCCTGATGGATCCTTAAGATTTTGTATTGACTTCCGGCAGGTAAACGCCATATCAGTTTTTGATGCATATCCAATGCCAAGAATTGAGGAGCTGCTAGACCAGCTGGGACAGGCTCAATACTTAACCACCCTTGATATGACAAAAGGATATTGGCAAATCCCGCTCACCAGGGAGTCGAAGCCAAAAACTGCGTTCAGCATCCCTGTTGGCCTTTTCCAGTTCAAGAGGATGCCTTTCGGACTGCATGGAGCAGCGGCTACCTGCCAAAGGTTAGTGGATCAGGTACTTCGACCCCACCAAAGTTATGCTTTTGCATACATGGATGATATCATAATCCATAGTAACACCTGGGCGGAGCATTTGAAGAGGATCAGGGCAGTCTTGTGCTCTATGAAGCAAGCGGGAATCACTTTAAACCCGAAGAAGTGTGCCTTTGCAAATAGGGAAGTAAAATACCTAGGCCACCTAGTGGGAAGAGGAAAAATTAAACCTCTATTAAGCAAAATAGATAGCATCAGGAATTTTCTTCCTCCAACAACCA
Organism: Ichthyophis bannanicus; assembly: GCA_033557465.1. NCBI lineage: Eukaryota > Metazoa > Chordata > Amphibia > Gymnophiona > Ichthyophiidae > Ichthyophis > Ichthyophis bannanicus. The sequence continues at coordinate 7,406,794 of CM066035.1, read as the reverse complement.
AGAAACAACTAAGAAGTTTCTTAGGACTTATTGGATACTACCGCCGGTTTATACCGCAATTCGCAGAGAAAAGTGCCATTTTCACGGATATGCTGCGAAAGAATTGTCCAAACCAGATAAAGTGGACACCAGAAGCTGAAAAAGCGTTTTCAGTATTAAAAGAAAAATTGTGTACAGGACCGGTACTGAAAGGAGTAGACTTCAAGAAACCCTTTCTGGTTCAAACCGATGCATCGGATGTAGGGCTAGGAGCGGTCCTATCCCAGTGCCATGATGGGGAGGAGCATCCTGTGATGTACCTGAGCAGGAAGTTGTCACTGGCTGAACAAAAGTATTCCACGATAGAAAAAGAGTGTTTGGCTATCAAGTGGTCAGTGGAGGCGTTAAGGTTTTACCTTACAGGGAGAAAGTTCCAGTTGGTCACGGACCATGCCCCACTTAAGTGGTTGCAGCAAATGAAGAACCACAATGCCAGGTTGACACGCTGGTACATGGCCTTACAGGCGTTTGATTTCCAAGTTGAACATCGTGCCGGGAAGTTACACAAGAATGCGGATGCACTTTCCCGTATTACGGACTGTAGAGAAGAAGTTTCACCAGTAAAACCAGTCCGTAATAACTTAAGCAGGGGGGTATGTGATAAGGAAGCTTATCATAGCTCAGGTAGGAGCTATAGAAAAGATGATGTGACTCTGAACAAGCAACCTGTCAGTTCTGGTAGAAGCAAGAAAACAGAGTTTTCAAATAAAAGACTACCAGTCCCAGAATGCACCAGGTTTCCAGCAGCCATGAGAGGGGCTGAAGTGAGAAAATGTGTGCGCAATCAAGAGAGCTATGAGGTAATCCCTAAGCACTCATCTCAAAGGGCAGGGCCTGATTCAAGACAGCTGCGCTGTGTTAGGGAGCAGCACACATTAGAACAGGATAAGAATAGAGTTGATTCTTCAGATAACAGTTACTACAAGCTCCAGCCCAGCTTCAAGAACAGCTTCAGGGAGAGCTACAGCAAAAGCCACAGAAAGAGATACAGAGAGTTTCAGCAACAGTTGGAAGAACAGCTTCAGCAAAAGCCACACAGATAGAGAGAGAAGGAAACTCTCTGGAAGGAAGAGAAGAAAGGCCATTGGAAGGTCTGGGAGATTCCAAGGCAGTACTCATACTGGGAGGTATTCCAAAAGCCAGCAGAGTCCATTGGACTGGATTCAGCCAGAGGAATGGAGTGGCAGAGATAGGAATCACCAGTGGCTACCTGGAAGAGAGAAGACTGCATGTGGAAGGGACTTTCAGACCAAGGCCAGAAGGTATGTGAGAGAAGATCCAGTGTCCAGGGATCAAGATTGGAAGGCTGGACATCAGAATTGGATTACATATTGGCCAGGCTATACAGAGAGGAATAATGATAGCAGGAGAGGCTCAGGTATGAACACTGATCCAGACCCTATCTATAATAGAGAATGGCAGCAAGGGAATAAGCATTCTCATGATAGTGCCTTAATGAAAGACTCGTCTGTGCCAATGTATGATAATGACCTATGCTGATTGATACAGCAGATGAAAGTACAGTTTATATGGACTGTTCTCTATCTAAATGCTATTACTAGCTTTCTCTGAGCAAACACATCAGCCATCACAAAGAAACCTAACTTTGTTCTTTATTTCCACTGCAAACAGCTCTTAAAGCAGGATTTGGGCTCACACAGTAGCAGCCAGCCAGCTAAAGGCTTTCAGCTGATCCACTGATAGTAATTAGGGCTGCACCTGATTGTGTGTGTGAGCAAGGGAGAATCACTGCTGAGATCGGCGTGGAAAATAAGCAGAAGTTAACCTAACCAAAGTTTATTCTTTACTTTGTGCCTTTGTATTTGGTAATTATTTGCTAAGAAAACATTAGCTAATTGCCTGACAAGCTGAAGGTTGTTTTCTGGTTTACTTTGTGACTTTTTGTTATCCATTTTAAACACTGCAAGCAAGTAACCTCATTTATAGTGCTATCAAGCATACATGTGCTGGGTGAATTAAACCCCATCAATAAAAGAAGTATTTTATTGATCTTACCACTTGGTTTCACAACTCAAATTATTGTCATCAGCTGTGTTTGGGAGTGAATGAACTACAATACCCACAATACCTTGCAAGAATCATATGAATATATGCATCGTCAAGATTGTGTAAGTTCTCACCCTAGGCAGCCGTCTGACAAGCTATGAGGATCATGTGGCCTCTGTCTCTCTGAAGCTTGAACAGGGTTTTGGGGATTAGGGGAATGGGTGGAAAGGCATAGAGGAAGTCTTGACCCCAGTGAAGGAGGAAAGCATCCCTTGCCTGAGCCCCCTGAGCCGGAGTTCTGGAACAGAACCGGAGAAGTTTGGCATTCCACAGACTTGCAAATAGGTCTATGTCCGGGGTTCCCCAAAGTTGAAATACCTTGGATACCTGATCCATATGTAGGGACCACTCGTGTGGAAGCAGGACTCGACTGAGTCTGTCTGCCCAAGAGTTTTGAACCCCTGGAAGATAGCATCACATTCATCTGCTGGCAGTCTATCTGGCGAGGGCCCACAGTCGCAGAGCTTCGTTGCAAAGCGACAGAGAGCCAGTTCCTCCCTGCTTGTTTATGTAGAACATGGCTACCTGATTGTCCGTGTGAATAAGGACTGTCTTGTGGCTGAGCAGGGTATGGAAAACTCGCAGAGCAAGGAAGATTGCTCTGAGTTCCAAGAGACTGATATGCAGACAAGTCTCTTGTGGGGACCAGATGCCCTGGGTGGAGAGGTCCTGAAGATGAGCTCCCCAGCCCATTGGTGAAGCATCTGTTGTCAGAGTTGCCTGGGGTAGAGGCTGCTGAAAAGGGGACCCCAGCAACAGGTTTTGGGAGGACTTCCACCATTGGAGGGACAAAATGAGGCGACTTGTGTTTGCTATTTTGTCTGATAGGCCACCTAATGCCTGGGTCCATTGGGTGGATAGTGTCCATTGAGCTGCTCTCATGTGAAGGCGGGCATATGGAACCACATTGACAGTGGATGCCATGTGGCCTAGCAGCTGCAACATGTCTCGAGCAGTTAGGAGGGGTTTTAACTCTGCTTGAGAAGCTAACTGCATCAGGTGAAGGCAACGGCCTTGGGGAAGGTAGGCCCTTGCCTTTGTAGTATCCAGCAATGCCCCTATAAACTCCAGGGACTGAGTAGGGATCAGAGTGGATTTTGGTATGTTTATTACCAGCCCTAAATATTGCAGGATACGCATTGTGCAGTTTAAAGCAGTCTGGGCCTCTGCTTGGGAAGGAGCTCAAATGCGCCAGTCGTCCAGATATGGGAAGACAAAGATCCCCAGGGTGCGCAGAAAAGTAGCCACCACTGACATGCATTTGGTGAACACCCTTGGTGCAGAGGCCAGGCCAAAGGGAAGCACCCGGTATTGATAGTGCTTCTCCTGAAAAAGGAACCGAAGGAACCTTCTGTGTGTTGGATGGATGAGAACATGGGTGTACGCATCCTTGAGATCTAGAGAACAAAGCCAATCCTGACTCTGAAGGTACGGCAGCAGAGTTCCCAGAGAAACCATCTTGAATTTCTCTCCGACTAGGAATCTGTTCAACTCTCTGAGATCTAAAATGGGTCTGAAGCCCCCTGTTTTCTTTGGGATAAGAAAATAGGGGGAGTAAAACCCTGTGCCCTGTTGTTGAGAAGGCACCTCCTCTATTGCCCCCTGGGCTAAAAGAGTGGCAACCTCCTGCTCTAACAGGTTGAAGAGGGAGGTTGGAGAATTGAACTGGTGCACTCTGGTGAGAGGGGGCCAACTGGAAAAATGAAGTTTGTACCCCTCTCTTATGATGGAGTGTCCACTGCTCTGCTGTGATTTGTCCCCATCTGGGAGCAAAGTAACATAACCTTCCTGGAATGGTGGAGGGCTCTGGGCCTTCTAGAGCCAGGAAGGTCAAGTTCTCTAGCAGAAAGTCAAAGGCCCTGAGGGGGCTGAGATTGCTGGGCTGGAGCAGACCTCACAGCCTTTGCCTTGGTCTGTTTGGAGGATTGCTGAGGTTTAGAAGCTGCAGAAGATGCCCTCTGAGTATAAGCAGAATAGGGACCTTCCTTTCTTAGAAAAAGGTGTTTTCTTGAACAACCTTTTCTTGGCAGGCACAGCTGTAGACTTGGATAATCTATCCAAGGCAGAATTTTCAGCATCCATTTGATTGGCTTTTGCTTGCCAATCCTTACCAAAAACAGATTTTCTCCTGTACAAGGGAGATTTCTCAATTCATCTTGTACCCAGGTTTCCAAATCAGATGCTTGAAGCCAAGCAATCCTACGTGCACAGATAGCTATAGCTGAGGCCCTGCTTACACATTCAAAGGCATCGAAAGCTGCACGGTTAAGAGAATTTGGAGATATCCTGGGCATGTCTAAGCCCAGCAAGATATTCTTGCCTTTTACTGTCAGACATAAAAGGACTTAAAGATTGTAAATGGTCAGTGACCTCTTTCAAGAACATTCCCATGTAGAGACCATAGGAATTAATTCTCGCAGCGAGCATGGAAGCTTGGAAGACTCTACGCCCAAAAGCATCCAAGGTTCTACATTCACGTCCTGGAGGATTAGAGGCATGTCTTTTGGCACTTCTAATCTTTCTCATTGCAGACTCTACCACAATAGAGTTGTGAGGGAGCTGTGTTTTATGGAACCCGGGACAAGGAGGGACACGATACATGGTGTCCAACCTGCGAGAATGAGGAGAGGTGGTTAGAGGTGCTTCCCACATCCTTAACATGAGATCATACAGAATCTCGTGAATAGGTAAGGTAGCTGCCTCCTTAGGAGTCTTATATTGTAAAATATCTAACTCCTTGGCTCGAGGCTCTGTCTCAGGGGCCACTGTAACAGAGAGGCCCCTAGCCACCTCTCTGATAAAGTCTTGATAAGACAAATCCTCTGGAGGAGACATCCTTCGTTTAGGTGAAGACTCCTCCCGTGGAAGAAGCATTCCTGCATCGACAGACTCCTCAGAATCCTCGGAGTCATCAGAGGAATCGAAGTATCATCTGTCGGGATGCTCTTGCAAAGCCCGATACCCGTACCGATGAAGATCGGTATCGGGAATCGCCGGTACCGGGGTATCGGTACCGGAGGGCTGCAGAGGGCAAAGTACCGGCATGGCAGACACCGATGCCGATGCCACCGGTACCGGTATCAGTGCCGATGGCAATGCCAGAGCCGGTACCGGCGGAGTAGTCTGTTGCGGTACCACGGGCGTCGATGCCACAAAGAAAGCCACCAGACTGCGTTCGATGGACAGAATCCTCTGATCCATTGACGCTGCCAATGCCTGAAAGTCGGTACCGGTGGAGGCCACCGGTACCCCAGAGCATGGCACCAGGAGATCTGTTGAGGCCACGCCATCTAGATCATCCTGGAACCCCGATGATGCTTCAGAGGCCGAAGCCTCCCGCCGTGGTAATTTTGCCGGTGCAGGATCCTCGAGGGCAAGGCCGGAGGCATCTCGATGCTTAGCAGGAGATTTGCCCCTCGAGGACCGGCTGGTTTTATGTTTAGTTACCTGAGATCCATGTGAAGAAGAAGCAGCCCTGGAAGATGTCGATGCCATCGAAGCCGCATCAGAGGGAAACAGGGTACTGAGCTTGGCAGCTCGGTTCTGTCGACCTCTCTTCGACATCATAGAACAGGACGCATAATCTGTAATGGAATGGTCAGGGCCTAAACACTTTAGACACCAGTCATGGGTGTCGGTGACGGAGATAGTACCGCCACATTTTGTACACTTCTTGAACCCTGAAGCAGGCTTTTCCATTTATTTATTTAGCTGTATTTATATCCTGCTTTTCACCGGGTCAAAGCGGTCAATTGGGGGGATACATTTAACACGAGGGGATATGAGACACATACACTAATACTTACAGGGAACATGGGCAGTGGAGGGTTAAGTGGCTTGCCCAAGACCACAAGGAGTGCCTATAGGACTAGAAATTCCAGTCCCTCTGGCCTGAGATTGCTGTCCCCAGGTGGGACCTGAACCCCCGGCCCTCCGGCCTGAAGTACCTTGTCCTAACCACTAGACCACTCCTCCCTGTTCCATGTTTAAGGAAAAAGGTTTTGGGCCTAAGGCCCAAAACTGAAGTGCAACTGAAGAAAAATAAATAGAAAAGTTTTTTTTTTTTGAAAAGAAAAGGAACAACAACCGGCGGTACCGGTATAGTGTCGAGGAAGGCAGACGCGACAGAAAAGAAATAAAGGAAAATTAAGGAAATTCTTCTGCGGTGACAGGAACACGACCTGCTGGCTCCGCGGAAAAATAACAACTGAGGAGACAGTTGGAAAGGCGGGAAGGCAGCACGCAGGCGCTGTGGGATGCTCCCAAAATCTTTCTGATTGGACGCTGGGGAGTGTTCCCACTCAGGCTCCGTCGGTAGCGACATACCCATATGTGAAGACTCATTCCTGCTTGTTCCTGGAGATCCGGGTATCCTCCGGGGGGGATCTACTCCGGGGCTCGGACTGCGGTGAGTCCGACGGGACGCACAGAGTCCGGAAGGTGTTGGGGGACTCTTCATTCTCCGTCTCCCAGGCGGACTCGTCTGATGAGGAATCGGGGTCCGACCGAGCGGGGCCTGTGAGCACCCGCCCTGACGCCAAAGGCACCGGCGTTGACGCCCTCGGTCCCGAACGGGAGGTCAAGGGAGACCGCGACCGAGTTCGACCTCGAGCCTTTATGGTCTCGAGTATCAGCTTGGTCTCCAGGGTCGACTTCGATGTCGATGTCCCGGTGGTCGGGGCAGATGCACCAGAGGCTGGCCATCAGTGCCCGCTGCTGTTCCATGAAGGCAGACAGTCTGCTCTCCAAGGCTGTCACAGCCTGAGACCCAGCTCAGGAGACTCAGCAGCTCCCGACTCGGGCCCCGGCGGCGCCGGGCCCGACGTCGGCTCTCTGGGAGGAGAGTCCGGGAGGACTACAGGACTTACGTGTCCAGCAGACTCCAGCTCCACTCGAGGTACTTTAGGAGGCTTCTCCTGTTCCACGGGCCCGGGGCGACGGTCGGGGGTCTGAGACCTAGCTCTCGAGGAGCCAGGGACCTCTTCCGACGCCCTTGCGAGCCGCTTCTTCCTCTTTTGCTCCCGGTCGTGGGACCCCCTGTCCGAGGAGCCCCGACGGTGCTCAGGATCCGATTCCCGAGATGTCGAGGCCTCAGATGAGGTCTGGGCCCGGCCGGAGGCCGAGTCTGAGAAAAGCCTTTCCTTTTGGTGCTGACGACTTCGAAGCACCTTGGAAGACATTTTTCCCACATGGTCCACACGTCTTAGGATCGTGGTCAGGACCGAGGCACCGAAGGCAGCAGTCGTTTGTGTCGTTGAGAGACATTAGCTTCTTGCACCCATCACACTTTTTGAACCCACTGGAAGCCATCGGGGAAAAAAGAGACCCCGCGAGGTCAAAGGACCGGCCTTCCAGGGAAAAAGAAAAAAAGGGCGTGAACGCCAGCCACGAAGGGTAAAAACCGAAAAAAGAAGATCGGGCTCGATACTGGTGAACCGAACCCGGCGGGAGGGGAACCGGTGTCGAACCGGAGAAAAATAGCAAAGAAATTGCAAAAAAATCTAACTATTTTCCGGGAGGACTAGGACACACGTCCGGTGGGCTTCACGGAAAAAGAGAGACTGAGCAAGATGGCACCTTTTAGGCGGGAAGGGAACCGCGCATGCGTGCCTGCATTCCCAAAGGCTTTCTTGGAAAGCTGGGGAAATGCTCCGTAAGGGCTTCATCGACGTCGATGTCACCCATATGTGAGGACTGACTTCCTGCTTGGTCCTGGAGAAATAAACAGTACTTCCTATAAAAAAACGGCCAGACTGAGTTCCTGATTAAGACCAAAGGGCTCAACAGACTAACTCAAATGAATCGCTGTTCTAATCTAAGGAGTATCTTATCTATATCCACTCCTCACCAGTGGGGAAGAACAGCTTTAATAACAAAAACCTTAAGATCCAAGACATAATGGTCCTTGTCAACCCAATGGGCCACCATGGGTTTGTCAGGGACCCGTCTACTAAGGCAACTTTTATGTTCTATGATTCGTGTCTTGATGGGGCGTGTGGTTTTGCCAACATACAATAACTTACAGGGGCATATAATGACATCTATAACATTACTGGTATTGCAGTTTGAATAATGATTAAGAAATAATCTTTTGTGAGTGGATGTATAAAAACATATTTTATTGAGAGAGCATTCAGACATACAGTGGTGTGCAAAAGTCTGGAATCACTTGTGAGTTTTGCGTTTTTCGTACTTTCTAACATTTTTTTTAAATTTTGCGTTAACCCAGCATATTCATCTTTCTACCATGTTGAAAGGGATACATTTGGCTATTAGAGTTGACTTTTTTGCATTCCTTGCTTCCAATTTAAATACTTTACAGACACTGGGAGATAGCTACTGCGATTTTTGTGGATCCTGCGTCAAAACTGGATCGAGATTATCCAATATGCACACGTTATTTCTGACCAATCAGGAGGCTTGTTTCACTAACCAATCACAATGCAGATATCTAGCTAACAGTGCAGCTATAAAAATGCATGGAATTTTTTAATTTCATGCGCTTTTTGGATCGACCATGAAGTTGACTCAGACACCGACGTTGGAGGAGCGTGTTCGTGTCTCCTTTATGAGCGAGGAAGGATTTTCAAGCCAGATAGCCAGGAAAGTTGGCTGCAGTTAGAGCGCTGTTGTTAAGATTGTACAGAAGAAAGAAAGAAATGGGTTCAGTGGTGGACAAGCCTCGTTCAGGTTATCCATGTCCATCAACATCACGCCAGGACCACGCACTACAACGCGTTTCACTGACTAATCGCAAGTTGACCTCTCCTCAGCTACTTTGAGAGTGGTCAGACAAGAGGGAAGTCAGTGTCAGCTCATCAGCAGTTAGTCGCTGGTGCCTGCAGTTTGGTCTCTGGGGCTGCAAAGCATGGAATAAGCCACTGATGACTGACATACAAAGGCGCAACCGGATCGTGTGGGCAAGAAAGCACTCAACCTGGTCAACTGAAATGTGGGAAAAGGTGCTATTCAGCGATGAAACCACCTTCTGCCTGTTTGGTAATCAGGCCCACATCTATGCCAGGAAATTTCATAGAGAGGAATTCAAGCCTGAGTCTCTCAACCTCACTGTGAAGCATCCTTTGAAGGTCATGGTCTGGGGCCGCATGGCTGGCAGTGACGTTGGACTTCTTCACATCATCGATGGAATGGTCAATGGCGCCAAGTACATCACCATACTGCAAAAGTGTATGGTGCCATCAGCACACCAGCTGTTTCCTGGCCAATTCCTGTTCCAAGATGACAATGCACCCTGCCATCGCTCCAGACAGGTGATCAGATTGAAGCAACAGAACATCATCAAGTCAATAGACTGGCCTGCCCAGTCTCCAGATTTGAATCCAATCGAGAAAGCACAGTTACTTACCTGTAATAGGTGATCTCTGGGAACAGCAGGAATAAGTCTTCACATATGGGTACATCGGTACCGACGGAGTCTGCGCGGGAACGCTCCCCAGCGTCCAATCAGAACGCTTTTGGAAGCATCCCAACACGCCTGCATGCTGCCTTCCCGCCTTTCCCAACTGCCTCTCCTCAGTTAAGTTTTAAAGCTGAGGCAAAGAGAGAGAGAGCGAGAAAGGGAAAGATAGAGATAAAGAAAATCAACTCCTAGGGGAGGTGGGTGAGTTGTGAAGACTTATTCCTGCTGTTCCCAGAGATCACCTGTTACAGGTAAGTAACTGTGCTATCTCCAGGAACAAGCAGGAATGAGTCTTCACATATGGGGACTCCCAAGCAAAGATGCCTGGAGGAGTCCCAGCATGTTGCGAGTTTGAGAGCCATGCTATTTTACCGAACCCCCAGGCATTCCAGGGATGGAGGGTAGGAGTTGAGCTAAAAAGATGTGCTGTGGAACAGCTGGACAAAACAGGATGCCTAGATAGGCTCTGGGCAGGTGAAATTTAGTGGTAATATTGAAGAGCAATAAACCAATATGGACCTCACCTGGTGGTATTGTAGAAGGGTATATGGAGGTTCATGGGGATTTGTGAATATGAACCAACAGAACCATCCCCAGGGGGCACCTCAATGTAAGAAGAGGTAAACAACTGTGCAAAAAACAGGCTGAGGTAGAACCCTTAGGGTGAGAGAAACAATCCCAGTGGAACTGGGGTAGTTCAATGAGGTAGGACTTAGCGGAGAACGCGGAAGTCTCTATTAGATAAAACTGAAACTCCTTTGACTTTAAGAGACATAGTTCTTATAGGAAAGGGAGCTTTGAAGATCTCCATATCCGATAACGAGGATAGGAGTAATGAGGCATTGTAGCCTCCCATTTTCTGAGATTCAGAAAAAGTCCCTCCTAATGGAAAAGGAAAGTATATGGAGGGCTTCAGGTGTACCTAAACTGAAGGTCATGGTACACAAACTCCTCAACTACCACAGGAAGTGGTTGATTATGGAGAACCCTAAGTATGCTGGGACAGCATGGAAAGGGATAGAGAGTATCTGTCGGTCCGTAGTGGAACAAACATATATGTATATCTAGGCAGACAGACAGAAAGAGACATATCTACCCACTATCATATATTGTAATACATATATATATAGATAGGTAAATACAGATATATACATCACATATGTATATATATATATATATATATATATATATATATATATATATATATATATATATATATATATATAGAGAGAGAGAGAGAGAGAGAGAGAGAGAGAGAGAGAGATATAGATATGGGCACAGACATGCAGATGTCCATACACATACATACATATAGATGTCCATACACATACATACATATATATATATATATATATATATATATATATACATACATACATATACACACACATACCCATGTCCCCACATAGGGTATGTGGAGAAAGATTTATCTAACAAGGGGGGAGGTACCTGCTGGAGAAGATATTTAGAGAATCCCTACCTCCTGGATAAGGGTAGGAAGCGCAGGGAGTTCTCTCACTGGCAAGAGAAGTCTAGAGTCCTCTAAGAACTCTTGCCAATGAAAAACCAGGAAAGGAGACCTACCTGGAAAATGCAGAGGATGTTTTTTAATCTGCAGACAGTAAGTCTGAATCCTTCCATAACTCCAGCAGGTAGCTGGAGAAAAAGATGCCATAAAAATACCATATTTACCCTCTATGAGGGTAAAAAGGGGTATGGTGCATTCCTGTGCTCAACATGGATCACGCCATGAAGAATTGAGGATGGAAGGAAAAAAACAGACAGGGATGGTCTATAGTGAAAGAAAGAAAAACATCTCTGGTGAAGGGGGTCCCCTGGAGATGTGAAGCAAACCAGGGAATTGGATAATTCTTTAGGTCTTCTCTTAATTAAAGACCTGTGACCTTTATTTAAGAAGCCTTTAATGGAAATGGTAAGGGCAGGGAGAATCCAGTAAACCTGACTAGGTAAAGCCCTTCCTAACCATCTGACATTATGTGCTCTCTAACAAGGCTCCGTAGAGATGCAGAGAGCATGTTGCAGGTTAATTAGAAGAAAACCTGATGCTCAAGAGCCCGTAGGGATCATGAACTACTCCGCCAAGCCCAAGGATTGGGGAAGGCTAAGGAGAGATGGTAAGGTCTGCAACAATAGCCAGAAAAGGTCCTTAAACCGTCTGGGACTTAGTGGCAAGGCCAGAAACCATTGAAATTTGAGAACAAGCCCTGGTTGCTTGGACAGCAAATCAGTGGTCTAAGCAGTAAGAGCCCCTGCAGTTCTAACTATTGATAGGGCAGCAGAGGGTCCCAAGGTTGGGAAAGAAATACAGACATAAGTAGGGGAGGTAAGACTCCGCTACTGTCTGAGAAGCTGCCAGGAAAAATTAAGAATGCAAGGGGGAGACAACTCAAAGAAAAACTTAGGGGCTTACGGAAAAGCCCTCAGTAAAGCGGTATCACTCTTACAGACCAAATGTCTGGGTAAGAGTGGCAGAGTTGAAAAGACGACTTATTGTGGAGGAAATCCTTAATAAGTAGTATGAGAGATGCTGATACAGGAGAAAAGTCAAAAGTAATCTTATTGACAGTTGTTACTCCTCTGTGTAGTTCAGAGGATGAGGAGTAACTGTAGTACCTGTAAAGCATAATCATTTTAAGAAGCTCATTGAGCTAATAGTTAGGATGTCTCCTTGAGAGGGACATATGTAAATTCTAGGATGGAACCGATGTAGATGCTTGTAGAGGTAAGAAGCAAACTACAGGTTCTAAACCTCAAAGAGGAAAAAGGATTCAGGGAAGAGTTTATCAGCAACCTTGCGGCTGCTGGGTTTGCTGAACCTGTTGAGGTTATGGTTTCCTGAGCCTGGCTGGTTGACTCCCCTTCCTAGGGACATCTGCATGATGGGTAGAAGATGGATAAAACCTTCTCCCATTAAGGGAACAAAGCTTAGTAGTAGATTTTCTGCAAATTGGGATAGAGGAAGGCGTAGACAAGCCTCTGAAAGCAATAGTGTCAGTGTCCAGCAACCATCTGTAAAGGCTCCCCAATCGGGGTTGAGCACAGGGCAATCAGCGCTCTCCTGCCCCTGCACTCCAACCCAATCGGGGTTGTGGGAGGTTTCAGCGCGCATTTTAAAAAGCGCCGCCGGCAGGAAGCAGCCCTCTCCGAGTCCAGCAACCATCTGTAAAGGCTCCCCAATCGGGGTTGAGCACAGGGCAATCAGCGCTCTCCTGCTCCTGCACTCCAACCCAATCGGGGTTGTGGGAGGTTTCAGCGCGCATTTTAAAAAGCGCCGCCGGCAGGCGCGCCCGCGCCTTGCGGGCCCGCGCCTGAGGGCCTCGCAAGAGGGCCCTTTGGCGTGGCCCTTAGGCGGGGCACGATAGGCGAAAAAGGAATAACCAGGGAACAACCATCCTCGTGCTGCAAGCTCTCCCTGAGAAAGGATATCTCCACCTCTCTGAGAACCCAACCACAGGCCCTGTGACGTGGCCCCTCGGTGATGACACTCTGATAGATCTCAGAACCTCCGAAACAGCAAGTATTTCATCCTAATCGGAACTATACTCTGAACTGCAAGTATCACCAAAGCTATCATAAGAACTCTCACCCACCGTGCTAAAGTTGTTTTTCATAGTTACTAAGTAATCCATCCCCAATCAACTGTATTAGCGTACTACTGTTGCCAGTAACTCTCCTCTTTTCACTGTGCCTCCTCTACTGTCGCCAGTAAAGCGTAGTTACTCACCTGTAACAGGTGTTCTCCAGGAGCAGCAGGAATCAGTCCTCACTTATGGGTGACGTCGGCGCCGACGGAGCCCTCGCGGAGCAATTTTCCCCAGCTTTCAAAGAAAGCCTTTGGGAATTGCAGCGCGCATGCGCGGTCGTCTTCCCGCCCGAGGGTGCCATCTTAGCCAGTCAGATGACATAGCTAAAAAAGACAGCATAAAAATTTGCAAAAAGAACATAAGCAGACGATTGCAACTCCAAGGGGAGGAGGGAGGGTAGTGAGGACTGATTCCTGCTGCTCCTGGAGAACACCTGTTACAGGTGAGTAACTACGCTTTCTCCAGGACCAAGCAGGAAGTCAGTCCTCACTTATGGGACTCCCAAGCTCAAGGCTACCGGAGACCCTAACACAAAAATGAGCTCCCTCTAGCTCAGCAGCACAGAAGGATAGAATCTTCGCTGAATTATCACCCACCGGTAGCCCACATCCGGGATGGAGGGTAGGAGTTGCTCAGACCTCAAAGAGATTACGGAGGACTGCCTGTCCGAAAGCACTGTCCCTACGGGACTCCCTCTCGAGACAGTAATGGACCGCAAAAGTCTGGCTCGAAGACCAAGTAGCGGCCCGGCAGATGTCTGCCAGCGGAACAGAGCGGAGGTAAGCCACTGACGTGGCCTTTGCCCGAACGCAATGAGCCGTGACTCGACTTTCTAAGGAGAGTCCGGCTGCCCCATAAGCCCAAGAGATACAGTCCGCAACCCAGATGGACAGAGTACGCTTGGAGACCGGGAGCCCCAATTTGTTTGGGTCAAAAGACACAAAAAGCTGAGCAGCTTTACGGTGCTCCCGCGTACGGTCAAGGTAGAAGTTCAATGCCCTTCTACAGTCCAGGGTATGGAGGACCGTTTCAGCTCGGCTGGAGTGTGGTCTGGGAAAGAAGGTTGGAAGTACCACCTCCTGATTGATGTGAAAAGGGGAGACCACTTTAGGCAGAAATTTCGGGTGAGTCCGTAGGACTACCCTATTCTTGTAGAACCTAGTGTAAGGGGGATCAGACACGAGGGCCTGCAATTCACTTACGCGTCTAGCGGAAGTGAGGGCTATCAAGAACAGTGTTTTCCAAGACAGAAAACGGAGAGAACAGGTAGCCATAGGTTCAAAAGGCGGACAGGTGATCCGCTGCAAAACCACATTCAGGTCCCAGTCAGGCGCTGGCGGGCGCAGAGGTGGTTTAAGTAGAAGGAGACCTCGGAGAAACCTCGCTACGAGAGGGTCGTTGGAGAGAGGTCTGCCGTCCACCGGCACATGATGTGCTGAAAGAGCACTGAGGTGAACTTTGACGGAGTTGGACTTAAGTCCCAGATTAGAGAGGTGCAGCAAGTACTGCAAGATCACCGACACCGGGCAGGAGAAGGGATCCTGAGACTGTTGGGTACACCAGACTGCAAAGCGACGCCATTTAAGGGCGTAGCATTTGCGGGTAGAAGGCCGTCGCGAAGCCAAGACGACCTCCTCCACCTCCGCCGGCAGGAGAAGGGGAGCAAGGACTACCCTCTCAGCAGCCAGGCCATGAGGTTGAGAGACCTGAGGTTGGGGTGCAGTAGGGACCCCTGATCCTGAGTGAGGAGATCCGGTTGTACCCCCAGAGGGATTGGATCCTCCACCGCCAGTTGCAGCAGGAGCGGAAACCACGGCTGCCTGGGCCAGCGAGGGGCCACCAGGATCATGAAGGCTTTGTCTCGGAGAACCTTGAAAAGAGTCCGAGAGACTAGCGGGATGGGAGGGAAAGCGTACAGAAGGCTCCCCGACCATGAGATCAGAAAGGCGTCCGCCGCAACCCGAAGGGGGTGTGGCTGACGAGAGCAGAAGCGAGGAAGCTGCCGGTTGTGAGGACTGGCAAAGAGATCCACCGTGGGGAGGCCCCACTTGAGGAAGAGCTTCTGAACCACCAAGGGATCCAGACGCCACTCGTGCGGCTGGAGGACCCTGCTGAGTTTGTCCGCAAGGCAATTTTCTTGGCCCGGGAGATAAACTGCCTTGAGGAGAATGCCGTGACTGACGGCCCAAGAGCAGAGCTTCTGTGCCTCCCGGCAGAGGAGGAAAGAGCCCGTGCCCCCCTGCTTGTTCACGTAGAACATGGCAACTTGATTGTCCGTCTGGACAAGGACGGACTGTTGGGAAGTCAGGTGGGAGAAGGCCTTGAGAGCCAGGCAGATCGCCCTGAGCTCCAGGAAGTTGATCTGCTGAGCAGACTCCCACGTGGTCCAGAGGCCCTGAGTACGTGCCTCTTGGCAATGTGCTCCCCAGCCCAGGAGGGATGCATCGGTGGTCAGCACCCGGGTCGGCTGAGGTGACTGGAAAGGCATTCCGAATATCAGGTTCGGCTGCCGGAGCCACCACCGGAGAGACGAGACCAGCGGCTCGGAAACGCGCACTAGGTCTGCTAGGCCGCCCGTGGCTTTTCGCCACTGCTGGCGGAGACACCATTGAGCAGACCGCATATTCAGGCGGGCATTGGGGGTCACATGGACGGTGGAAGCCATATGGCCGAGCAGTCTCAGGAAGCGCCTGGCGGAGACCAGGGGCTGGCTGCGAAAGCGGTCGGCTAGGTCCATGAGCCGTTGAGCCCTGTCGAGCGGTAGGTATGCTCGCGCCTGAGGAGTGTGCAGCCTTGCGCCGATGAACTCGAGATCCTGTGAGGGGAGCAAAGTGGACTTTGCGAAGTTTATAACAAAGCCCAAGTGCTGCAGCAGAGTCACCGTGCGGCACGTGGCGTTGGTGACCTCCTGAGCGGACGCTGCTCTGATGAGCCAGTCGTCGAGATACGGAAAGACATAGAGGCCGTGAAGCCGGAGATGGGCCGCCACGACCGCGAGACATTTTGTGAAGACTCGCGGTGCGGAGGACAGGCCAAAGGGCAGTACTCTGTACTGGTAATGATTTCCTGCCACCACAAACCTTAGGTATTGGCGGTGGCTTGGGTGGATGAGGATGTGCGTGTAGGCATCCTTTAGATCCAAGGAGCATAGCCAATCTCCCTGCTGGAGGTAGGGCAGAAGGATTCCAAGGGTAAGCATTTTGAACTTCTCCCGCACAAGGAACTTGTTGAGGTTGCGCAAGTCTAGGATGGGTCTGAGGCCCCCTGTTCTCTTTGGTATCAGAAAATACCTTGAATAAAAGCCTTGACCTCTCAGGTGGTGTGGCACCGGTTCCACCGCCTGTTCCTGCAGAAGACCTGCCAACTCCTGAAGGAGCAACTCCCTGTGCAGAGGGGGTCGCGGAGGTTCTCCCGGAAAATAGGAGGGAGGGACCTGATGGAAGTGGAGAAGATAGCCTTCTCGCACGACCTGAAGCACCCAGGCATCTGCGGTGATGCTGGACCACCTGTGGGCGAAGTGAACCAGCCGGCCTCCGGTGCTGGGAGGAACCAGCGGGGGGGGAGAGGCTATGCTTAGTGAGTCAAAAGCCCCCACCCTGCTGAGCAGGGGCTGGTGGTGCAGGCTTGGGGGCTTGCTGCCTACGGGACCCGTTACCCCGTCCCTTGGCCTGCTGGCCCTGTTGGGGAGCTGCAGGGGCCTGATAATGGGGGTATTGTTTGTAGGCAGCCGCCTTCCTCGGGTAAAAGGACTTTTTCCCCGAGCCCTTCTTTTTCTGGGAAGGGGCGGAGGTCTTCCTAGAAAGCCTGGTCCTGGTGAGAGTTTCAGTCTCAATTTGCGCAGCCTTTTCTGCCATGGGCTTGCCAAAGAGGTTTTCGCCTCGGCAGGGGACATCGACCAACTTGTCCTGCACCCAGGGTTCAAGGTCTGACGACTGAAGCCAAGCCTGTCGGCGGGCACCGATGCCGGCTGCGGCCACTCGAGCCGATGCTTCAAAGCCATCATAGGCTGCCCGGGACATGAACTTTGAGCATTCCCGAATGCCAGTGGACAAGGCTAGGAACCTCCGCAAGGGTTCCTCGGACAGACCAGCGGAGAATCCGGCTAGCTCTTTAGCCAGATCCCGGAGATACATGCCCATGTATAGCTGGTAAGTCTGGACACGACATGCGAGCATAGAGCCCTGGAAGCACTTCTTGCCAAGGCCATCCAGGTTACGGGCCTCCCTTCCAGGAGGCACCGAGGAGTGCATCTTCTGGCTCTTAAGACGATGCATGGCCGATTCCACTACCATGGAATGGTGTGGCAGCTGTGCCTTTTGAAAGCCAGGGCTCTTGCGGACTCGATAGATAGAATCGACCCGCTTGCTCAGGACCGGCGAGGAGGCCGGACTCTCCCACATGCGGAAGAGTAGTCGTTCCAGCATAGGAGGAAACCGGCACAGTAAAGTGTTCCCTCGCGGGAGAGTCATACTGGAGGGCGTCGAGCTCTTCGGCTCGAGGCTCCTCCTCGGGATCCGCAGGGAAGGCCAAAGCCTTGGCCATATCCCTAACGAAGTCTGAGAACCGGGCATCCTCCGGGGGGGACTGCTTCCGAGGCTCGGACTCCGGTGAGTCCGATGGGACACACCGAGTCCGGAAAGAATCAGGTGACTCTTCCTCCTCAGACTCCCAGACCGACTCCGACGAGGACTCGGTGGGGTCGGCCCGGACAGGGTGCGGCGCCAGCCGCCCCGACGCCGAGGGAGTCGGCGTCGGCGACCTCGGTCCCGAACGGGAGGCCGAGGGTGACCTCGACCGAGGATCGACTCGAGTTCTCATCGACTCGAGGATCGGCTCGGTCTCCGGGGTCGACTTGGACGTCGACGTCCCGGCGGTCGGGGCAGCGGCGCCAGCGAAGCCAGCGAGCAGTGCCCTCTGCTGGTCCATGAAGGCAGACAGTCTGCTCTCCAAGGCCGTCAACCTGAGTCCGAGCTCAGGCGACCCAGCAGCCCCCGACTCGGGCCCCGACGGTGTCGGGCCCGACGTCGGCTATCGCGGAGGCGAGTCCAGAAGGACCACAGGACTTACCCGGGCAGGCATCTCCGACTCCAGGCGAGGTCGCTTCGGGATGTGTTCCTTCTCCAAGGACCCGGGGCGGCTGTCGGGGCTATGCGACCTGGCCCTCGCGGAACCAGGAGCGTCCACCGACGCCGCCCTCGCGGGTTTCACCTTCCGGCCATGGTCCCCGGAGGGAGAACCCCGGTCGGAGGAGCTCCGGCGACGGTCCGAGCTGGAGCCTTTCGACGCGGAGGCCTCCGACGAGGTCCGGGTACGGCTGGGGTCAGCGAAGATTCTCTCACGCTGATGCCGCCGACTTCTCAACGCCTTTGAGGACAATTTGCTGCAGGGCCCACAGATCAGTTCCTCATGATCAGGGCCCAGGCAGCGGAGGCAAAAGTCGTGTGTGTCGGTTAGTGACATATTTCGGTCACACCGACCACACCGCTTAAACCCACTGGCAGCTATCGGGGGAAAAAGGGCCCCTGCGAGGTCAAAGGACCGGGCTGCCAGGGAAAACGAAAACGATAGCTGACTAAGTCAGAAAAACCGAAAAAAGTAAGAGGACTCGTGACCGGCGTCGCGAGTCCGGGCGGGAAAAAGATCGGCGTCGAACCGAAGGAAAAAAGGATAAAATAAAGAAGAAAATCAACTTTTTCGCGGGGACAAGACGGGGACGTCTGTAGGGCTCCGCGGAAAAAAGAAAGACTGGCTAAGATGGCACCCTCGGGCGGGAAGACGACCGCGCATGCGCGCTGCAATTCCCAAAGGCTTTCTTTGAAAGCTGGGGAAAATTGCTCCGCGAGGGCTCCGTCGGCGCCGACGTCACCCATAAGTGAGGACTGACTTCCTGCTTGGTCCTGGAGAATTTCACCGTGCTAAAATTGTTTTTTTTCATTGTTGCTAGGTAATTTATCCCCAATCAACTGTATTAGCGTACTACTGTTGCTAGTAACTCTCCTCTTTTCACTGTGCCTCCTCTACTGTTGCCAGTAATTTCACCGTGCTAAAATTGTTTTTTTTTCATTGTTGCTAGGTAATTTATCCCCAATCAACTGTATTAGCGTACTACTGTTGCCAGTAACTCTCCTCTTTTCACTGTGTCTCCTCTACTGTTGCCAGTAATCTCACCCTCATTAAGTACCACCCTTCACTACTACCATATACTGCTGCCAATCCAGAATGTACAAGCCCCTGATAGCATTCATCTCCCTCCTCATCCTTGGGCTCCCCAACCTCTCAAACGCGTTCAACCAGGGCTCCAACCCCATTCCCATCCTACTCCATGGAAGGAGACGGCCTGAACTTCCACACAATACCTCAACAAGAACCAACCACTCACCCCACTCCCACCTAATCAACATACCCCTCCAACTCTTCAAAAAGACACAAACCAAGAAAGAACGTCAGCAACGCCTACTAAAATGTGCCTTGATAAACGACAGATCAATACGCTCCAAATGGCCCGCAGCCATTGACCTAATTCCACTACACAATCTTGATATCTTGATGATCACCGAGACATGGTTGTCCGCTTGTGACAACATCCTCTTGAATCAAATGCTACCCCCAGGATTCTCCATATTTACATGCCACAGGGCTACTCAGAAAGGAGGCGGGACACTCATCCTTGCTAAAGCCGACCTTCAATTCAAGTTGCGAAACGCCTCCAGCTCAACTCACCTTGACGTTATCACCATATCAAGTGAACTATGCGCAATCAACCTCATATACCGGGCACCCACTCCATCACCAGACGACCTATCAACAATAATTGAGCTAGCATGCACTACCTCCACCACCTCCACCCCACATTCTCCAAATTGGTTAGTCGGCGACTTTAACCTCCCATCTCTCCAAGATAGCCACTCGGTAGCATTCCTTGAGGCCCTAGAGGATCTAGGTTACAAACAATGTGTTGACTCTGCCACCCACACTAAGGGAGGCAAACTGGACCTTATATTCGCACCTCTTCCTAACGCCTCATCATCCCAAGACCTCGCACTATCCGTGTCACCAGTGCCTTGGTCCGACCACCACCTCCTTAGATTCCACATACCCATAAGCACTCCCAG
This sequence comes from Ichthyophis bannanicus, assembly GCA_033557465.1. Taxonomy (NCBI): domain Eukaryota; kingdom Metazoa; phylum Chordata; class Amphibia; order Gymnophiona; family Ichthyophiidae; genus Ichthyophis; species Ichthyophis bannanicus. The sequence continues at coordinate 7,386,551 of CM066035.1, read as the reverse complement.
TAACAATCAAACAACATCAAATACAAATAATGCCAAAACGCCAGCAGTCCACTTCCGCCCACTCAACAAGAGCGAAGTCCTAGAGAACCTCCAACCTCTCATGACCAACACTTCCCTCAGCTTGGATGACCTCATATCTAAATGGGACGAAAACCTTAGAGCTGCGTCTTGTCCATCTTACGCCGAAAAGACCACAAAACGACGAGAACATGCACCCTGGTTCTCCATGGACCTACGAACATCTCTACACCATCTACGCAAACTCGAGAGACAGTGGCGCCGAACCCATTCCACTGAAGCACACACTGCATACAACTCATACCTGCTGATCCACCGTGCGAAGATAATGCAGAAAAGGAAACTATCACACTGATATATTAAAACGCTCCATCAACAAACCACATACCTTATTCAATATAGTAAAGTCCATAACAGGAGAGCCGGTCTCAGCCCACCTCCCAATGCCTCAACCACAGGACTATGCAGACTATTTACAATCAAAGATGGTCAAGACCAATAGAAACATAGACACTAACAATCCCTCCACACCATACAAAACATTTCAAGCAACCCCACTATGCAACTTCACCACAGTATCCAATAAAGAGGTTGTTTATTTTATTTATTTATTTATTTCAACTTCTTATATACCGCACTCTTTGACATCAGCGCGGTTTACAAATAACAGAAAGAAACCAGAACAACAGGCTGTTTGGTATTACATATAACAGGAGTATCAAACTTGGATAACATGGGGTAACTATTTACATCGAGTATATAATCTATTAGCTAGATAACATGCTCAAACTATTTACATAGAATTAGTTGTTGACATCATTGCCTCTGTTAACCCCAGCACAGCACCCAATGACCCCTGCCCAGCCAACTGGTTCAAAGAGCTCCGCCATGACATAAGCAACATCTTGGCCAAAATACTGAACCAATCCTTTACCACAGGATCATTCCCGCAGAGCCTAAAAAACACCTCCATCAAGCCCTTACTAAAAAACAGCAAACTAGACCCATCTAAAGTAGAATCCTTCAGGCCAATATCGAGCATCCCCCAGCTAGCCAAGATCATCGAAAAAGCCGCTCAACAACAAATCCAGCAACATATCGACACCGAAGCACCATTAGATCCAGCCCAACACAGATTCAGAGAAGCACATGGGGTAGACACAGTCCTCACAACCCTGCTCAACGATCTGATCACAGGAACCAACAGCATCCAACAAGGCTTTGTCCTTATTTTCCTAGATATCTCTGCTGCCTTTGACTCGGTAAGTCATGACATACTTCTACAACGCTTGAAGGAAAAGGGGATCCAAAATACAGCTCTAAAATGGTGCGAATCCTACCTATCCAATAGGTGGCAACAAGTCAGGACTGGCCACTCATCCTCCAAACCATTTCTGCAAACACAAGGAGTTCCCCAAGGATCATCCTTATCATCACTGATGTTCAACATCTATATGCAGCCGATATGTGACTTAATCCGATCCTTCAATGTAAAATGCCTTGCCTACGCTGATGACATCCTCCTCTACATGCCGTTTTTGATAGACCAACCAGCGCTCTCCCCAATAATTAACTGCTTCGAAGCAGTAACCCATTGGCTACTATCACAAAACTTACGCATCAATCACGGCAAGACAGATGTCCTATTTGTCACAAGGAACCACAAATTCACACCTCCCTCATCACTACGTGTCAACGACGTAGAGCTGAAGTCTAAATCCACAATCCGCTACCTCGGTATCACCCTGGACCAGCACTTGAACATGACAGCGCATATAAAAAACACTACAAAGGCAATATACCATAAGATCAGAACGCTACGCCACCTCCGACACCTGCTGGACTTCATAGACTACCGAACAACCTTCCAGGCACTAGTCCTTCCACATGTCGATTTCGCGAACATCATCCTCCATGGCCTCCCACAATCAACCTTAAACCCACTCCGCTTAGCCTTGAATACAGCCGCAAGAGTTCTCTCCGGATCGTCAAGATCCGATCACATAACACCCATCATGAAGGATCTGCACTGGCTACCTCTACATGCCAGACTCCAATACAAATCATTGGTCCTCACCTTCAAAGCCCTAAATAACTGCCCCCCAACGCCAATCAGCAAACTAGTCCATGGCAACCTGGAAAATAGAAGCAGAAGGTCCACTGCACTGAACACATTAGCAGTGCCCAAGCTAATGACAACATGCACAAAGGCTACCTCCAACAGAGCCTTCTCCTTATTCGCCCCTTTAAACTGGAATGCACTCCCCCATGACATCCGTGGAATAAAAAGCCTCATCATGTTCAGAAAAGCCTTAAAATTCCACCTGTTCACAAAATGTTACCCAGGAACTTCAAGTGATAATAGCACAACCACCAACCAGCAAAACTCCGCCAGACACCAGTCGCCCCTGCACGTCAAGACCTCAGATAATAGGTAGCCCCCACTACCATTTTATATTAGAGTACTGTACTTAGTTTGAGTATAATATGTATATAGTTTCCCCGGTTTTTCTTCCATGTTCAATTCCCTGGTTCTCTGTAAAACTCGATGTTGTTTGTATACATTGTAGTATCTCTGTTCGATGTACACCGCGCTGATTTTAATAGCGCGGTATAGAAGAATTGTTAAATAAAATAAATAAATAACTGAGCAGCCTGGAGTAAAGTCTCTTTATTAAAGAGATTTTCTCCAGTGCAAGGAGCATTTCCCAGTCTATCTTGTACAGATTTGTCCAAGTCTGAAGCTTGGAGCCAGGCTCTACGTCATGCTCCTATGGCTATAGAAGAAGTCCTGCTAACAGACTCGAAAGAGTCTAGGGAAGCACGAGTAAGGAATTTAGAAATATTTTGAGCATGATTGACTAGCATAGAAAAATCTGCTCTTTTAGGCTCTTGGAGGAAAGGGGTCAAAAGTAATAAATCTTTTGTGACCTCCTCAAAAGATAATCCCATATAGAAAATATATGAAAGGATTCTCGCTGAAAGCATGGATGCCTGAAAACCTCTTGCAGAAATAGCAGTGCAGGAGGGACAGTCCAGCGGATTGTGTTCAGGTCCCAAACATGGAAGGCACCAATTATGGGTGTCCAAAAGTAATTTGGTAGTGCCACAGTTAAAACATTTTCTAGTGGCTAGAATTTCCATGAGGGAAATGGAGAGGCCTAGCAGGCAGAAGCCTGTCAGGCACCAAATAGGAAAAAATTTCCTACAGAAGGAAATATCTGTAAAAGAAAAGAAAAACACCGGCGGTACCGGTGCGTCGAGGGAAGGTAGACGCGACCACAAGAAAAAACAAAAAATAAAGGAAGAATTTTCTGCGGTGACAGGACGATGTCCTGCCGGCTCCGCGGAAAAACGAAAACTGAGGAGAGGCAGTTGGGAAAGGCGGGAAGGCAGCACGCAGGCATGTTGGGATGCTTCCAAAAGCGTTCTGATTGGACGCTGGGGAGCGTTCCCGCGCAGACTCCGTCGGTACCGACGTACCCATATGTGAAGACTCATTCCTGCTTGTTCCTGGAGATCCTGTGGCACAAGATGGCCTTTGAAATATCCAAGAGGCATCCGACATCAAAGAGTGAGCTGATTGAGTCACTCATTGCAGCCTGGAACCGCATTGTCACCAACGATCACCTTGTCAGACCGGTTCATTCAATGTCGACAAGGTGCAGTCAGGTGATCAAGAACAAAGGGTGGCCCATCAAAAACAGAATCAGTCAAGAAACGTGGCAGGGAGTTCCAAAATTGCCTTTATTGTTCCACGGATCAAGTGTGCCTAAAACCCGACACAGGCCGTGTTTCGTTCACCACTTCCTCAGGGGTTAACGGCTCACTAAAAAACATACATATACACATTGAATAAAAACCACAACAAATAAAACAAATATATTAATACAATAAACATAAAAACATTAATAAAATACAAATCATCATAAATAGATTAAAACAATACATACATAAATATAGTGTGATAAACCATTGATAAACTAACTATATTGCATTAAATAATAAATAACATATAACGATATAAAATGCATCAATATAAAACAAAATGCATACACTATAAAACCAAATAAACTCAAACCAGGAGAAAAAGGAGAGAGAGGACTAAAAAGATATGCAGCAAACAATGCAAAATATACATTGTATAAAAAATAAATAAATTGGTAACAAAAACTTGCTTCATAAACACCTAAAAAATAAAAAACATAATAAACTGAAGGAGATAGGAGTGAATAAGTGGGATACATATGAACTAATCTAAAAGACAGGACCATCTTATAAATATCAACCGACAATACAAAATACACATTAAAAATACAATTAAAAACCTACCACTGTAACAGCCAATGTAAAACGCAAATCTCTTTGATTGGCAGGGCCGTGGGAACAACCTGCCCCACACATGCGATGTAGGTTGAACTATACATAAAGGAGAAATTAGGCCTTACCTGCTAATTGTCTTTCCTTGAGTTCTCTCCGGGCCAGTCCAGGAATGTAGGGTAGTCAATCCCTTCCAGCAGCTCTGAGGACTGAAAAACTGAAAAGTCTTTGCTGACAGGCTCTATAGCTCCCCCTGGTGTCAGAGAGAGTCAGTCTTATAGTAACAAAGCAGAAAAAAAACTGACACACTAATCTAAAAAATAAACTTTAACAACAAAAACCAACTCCGAACTCTTCCATGCCTGACTCCCCACTAAACAGAAACAATTCTAGTATTGACTATCGTTTTTTTTTTTTTGTAATCGTTATTATGAAACGTACTGTTTAGAAATTGAGAGTATAAAAGAGAATCCCCAGCCCTGGTCTCCCGAATGGAAGAACCGCAAGCGTAGAATCTGATGGCCGAGGAAATGAACAGCTCAACCTCTCGCAGCCAAGCAAAGGGCGGGACCTGGACTGGCCCGGAGAGAACTCAAGGAAAGACAATTAGCAGGTAAGGCCTAATTTCTCCTTCCTATTCGTCTCTCCGGGCCAGTCCAGGAATGTAGGGCAGTACCAAAGCAGTACTTATCTACGGGAGGGCCCTGCGAGCCCCGCCACAATAGCCGAAGAACCCACACTGGCATCTCCTCGAGCAAGAACATCAAGACGATAGTGCTTAGCAAAGGAGTGCAACGAAGACCATGTGGCCGCTCTGCAGAGCTCCACCGGCGGAACCAAGGCCGACTCCGCCCACGAAGTAGCGAGACCCCGAGTGGAATGAGCTCTCAGCCCCACCAGCGCCGCCACACGCTGAGATTCGTAAGCTGCCCGAATGGCATGCTTCACCCATCGCACTATCGAGGCCTTGGTCGCAGCTTTTCCCTTAGCTGGACCCGCAAACAGTACAAACAGCCGATCAGATTTCCGAAAAGACTCCGCCACTCGCAGATATTTCCGCAACACACGCCCCAGATCCAACTTTTTCAGAAGATGAGAGCGCCTGTCGCCCTCATGAGGCCGAAAAGTAGGTAGGAAAACAGCCTGATTCATGTGGAAACTAGAAACCACCTTAGGGAGAAGAGAGGGAACCAGCCGCAGAACAACTCTCTCCGGTGTAAACTGCAGGAACGGCACCCGGCACGAAAGCGCCTGCAAATCCGACACACTGCGCGCGGAACACAATGCCACCAAGAAGGCCGTCTTCCAGGAGAACTCCCGGATACTAACCGACCCCGAGGACTCAAACGGTGGCCCTGTCAAGGCTTCGAGCATGAGGATGAGATCCCACGGCAGAATCAGAGGCCGAAGCGGAGGTCGAAGAAGCTTCGCCGCTCTTAGGAAATGACGCACATCCGGATGGGAAGAAACCGACCTCCCCATTATCTTCCCCCTATAACAAGCTATCGCAGCCAGTTGGACCTTAAGAGTACTCAGGGCCAAGCCCTTCTCCAATCCTCCTTGAAGGAACAAAATCTCCGGCCACTTCACTTGAGAAGGAGAAAAAGCGCGCTCCTCACACCATGCCTCAAAAATCCGCCATATACGAATGTAGGCTAAGGAAGTAGACCGTTTCCGAGAACGCAACAAGGTGGCTATCACAGACTGCGAGTATCCCCTCCGGCGCAACCGTGCCCTTTCAAGAGCCAAGCCATAAGCGAGAACCGATCCACCTGCGGCATCAGCACGGGTCCCTGGAAGAGGAGATTCATCCGAGACGGCAAATGCCACGGAGGAGCCACCAGCAGCCGAACCAGGTCGGCATACCACGGTCTTCTGGGCCAATCCGGAGCTATGAGGATCACCATACCGCCCAATCCGTCGAATCACCCGACCGATGAGAGGCCACAGCGGGAACACATATAGGAGCTGACCCGGCGGCCAAACTTGCACCAGCCCGTCCAGGCCCTCTGACATATGCTCCCAGCGCCTGCTGTAAAACCGCGCCGCCTTGGCATTCGCTTGAGTTGCCATTAAGTCCATTACCGGCAACCCCCACCGCTCCGTGATCTTGTGAAAAACCGCGCAATTCAACTCCCACTCGCCGGGATCCAACGCATGCCGGCTGAGGTAGTCCGCTTGGACGTTGTCTTTTCCTGCCACGTGCACTGCCGAAATCGCCGAGAGGTGCTCCTCTGCCCACTGAAACAGCAGTTGACTCTCCTCCAGCAGGAACGCACTGCCCGTGCCCCCCTGCTTGTTTATATACGACACGGTTACTAAGTTGTCGGAAAACACACGCACCGCTCGGCTTCGTAGCCGATCCCCAAATTCCAACAACGCCAGACACACCGCTCTGAGTTCCAACCGATTGATCGACCACAGCCGTTCCTCCACCGTCCAGGTGCCTTGCGTTATCTGACCCAAGCAGTGAGCACCCCACCCCGACAGACTGGCATCCGTCGTAAGCAACACCCAGTCCAGATCCGTCAGGGGCATCCCCACTTGAAGATGGGCCGGCACCAGCCACCAGCGCAGACTGCACCGCACTTCCTCTGGACACGGCAACCACCGGGACAGGGGATGAGCCTGCGGCAACCACCTGGACAGCAGCGCTTGCTGCAGCGGACGCATATGCGCCCGAGCCCAAGGCACGAGGTCTAAAGCAGCTGCCATTGACCCTAACACCTGCAAATAGCACCAAGCCGTCGGAGCTGACAGCTGGAGAAAGGCAGTAATCTGTGACTCCAGCTTGACCACCCTGTCCGGCGGCAGAAAAACCGAGCCGCCTCCGTATCAAAGAAGGCTCCCAGATAAGTTAGTTGTGTCACCGGTTCCAGATGACTCTTGGAACGATTGATGACCCAACCCAGCTGTTCGAGGAACTGCACTACCCGAGCCGTCGCCCTCCGGGACTCCGGAACGGACGGAGCCCATATTAACCAGTCGTTGAGATAAGGATGGACCTGAATGCCCTGCTTTCGAAGCGCCGCCGCCACCACCACCATTACCTTGGTGAAAGTGCGAGGTGCCGTAGCTAGCCCAAACGGTAGTGCTCGAAACTGAAAATGACCCATGGGCACTGCAAACCGAAGGAACCTCTGATGTTCCACCCTGATGAGAATATGAAGATAGGCTTCCGTCAAACCGATGGAAGAGAGGACCTCTCCCCGCCTGACCGACTGGATCACTGACTGCAAGGTCTCCATCCGGAAATTAGGCACCTTTAAACAACAGTTGACGTGTTTGAGATCCAGAATCGGCCGAAAGGACCCCTCCTCCTTGGGGACCACAAAATAAATCGAGTATCGACCGAAGCCGCACTGGTCTGCGGGAACGGGTACCACCGCTTGCAGATTCAGCAAACGCGACAGGGTGTCGTTGACGGCTGCTTTCTTCGTCCGGGAAACGCACGGAGACGCCACAAAAGCGTCGTCCAGTGGGTGAGCGAACTCCAGAGCATAGCCTTCCCTGATGACTTTGAGAACCCACTGGTCCGTAGTAACATTGGCCCAGGCAGAGACAAACCCCTGTAAACGACCTCCCACAGGGATCTCCGCCTGGGCCAGCGTCCCTTCATTGTGGCTTCTTAGCCGCCGACTGTGGAGAATTAAAGAAGCCCCTACCAAATCCCAAGGTGCCTCGAAAGGACTGACCCCGAGCGGGAAAGCGACCTCTCTGGTAGGGCGAGAATCGGGGACCGCGGAACTTGTGAAAGTCGCAGACAGGCCCCTTGTGTCCCGAGGGCGATCCTCGGGAAGACGACCGCCCTTAGAGTCCCCCAAATCCTTCACAATTTTGTCCAGAGCCTACCCAAAGAGGAGCCTACCTTTGTAGGGAAGCTTACTGAGTCGTGTCTTAGAGGACGAATCCGCCGACCAGTTGCGTAACCAGAGAAAACGCCTAGCCGCGATCACTGAAGCCATGGATTTAGAAGAAATCCTCACCAAGTCATAAAAGGCATCTGCCAAATAAGCCACAGCCGATTCCAACTGCGCCGCCTCCGCAGCCGAGGCCACACCCTTGTCGATCCCTTGGAGCCAACGGATGGAAGCCCGAGCCACATACGCCCCACAAACCGAAGCCTGCAGGGCCAAGGCGCTGTTGTCAAAAGTCTGCTTAAGGAGAGCTTCCAAGCGCCGATCTTGGAAATCTTTAAGAGCGGTTCCCCCCTTCACCGGTATGGTAGTCTTTTTGGTAACCGCCGTCACCAAGGCATCCACCTTGGGCATACGCAACAATTCCTTCTCCTCTTGAGGGACCAGATACAACCGAGTAAGAGCCCGCGCCCCCTTCAAGGAAGCCTCCGGGCATTCCCACTCAGAATCAATCATCTGCCTGATGACCCTGTGAATGGGGAAACAGCGCTGCTGAGTTCTGAAACCCTGCAACAAAGGATCCTCCAAGGGTTCTTGCTGAACTTGAGGAGCCGCCATATTCAAAGCCGCTAAGGACTGAGTAATCAAGGCTCCCAGTTCCTCCTTCCGAAAGACACGGAACACATTAGGGTCCTCTCCGGGACCCAGCTCCCCCTCTTCCAAGTCCTCGGGCCAACCCTCGAGCCCTGCTTCGGAAAACAGCTCCCCGTCTTCCGGGGCCTGAGACCCCTCCCCCAGAAGACAAGACGCTTCCCCGGGAACTTCCAACCGAGAAGGCAAAGAAGAAACCCCCTCTCCAGGGCAGGATCTAAGAGCTCACTCTGCTTTTGTTCCACCGGACTTACAGCAGAGGGGGAGCCCGTTGCCTGGGTTTTAGTCAATAAAAAGGCCCGATGAAAAGCCAGTATAAACTCCGGAGCCAGAAAGGCTTCCAACGAGCTCTGCTCCAGCGAAGCGGAATGCAAAGGCTCATCTGCCGGCGCGGGTGCCTTGTGTTTCCTAGATCTGCTTTTAGCTTTGCATTTCGCCGGCTGCTCCGGCAGCGCGGGAACAGAGCACGGCTGAGCCAAAATGGCCGCCGTTCCCGCGTGAGCAGCAACTGCCGGCGGGCCACTCACACCTTCATCCCCCGAAGCCTTCAGAGTCTCCATAAGCCCGCAGGGCCAAAACAACCCGCCAAGCTGCAAGAACCCGAGAAAAAGGGAGAGCACCCGACGCACGGCGCTAACACGGAGGTCACCGGAGAGGCCGCTACCGACCAAGTGCTCCCGGTCCCCCCAGAAAGTGAGGCACGTACCTGCTTAGAAGGCGCTCTGCAAGAGGCTAAGCTGTCCGGATCCTCTGCCCGCAGCCAGCGGGTTACCGGCACCGGTGCCTGCGAGAATGGGAAGAGGGATCTGGGGCCCCCAGACCGTACCCAAGGAGTGACAGGGCACGACGCTGCAGTACGTTTCCCCGAAGAAAGGAGAATGTACTGAGCGTCTCCGTAAGGCAATAGCGCCCGTCGGGCAAAAGAAAGAAAAAGGAAGCTGAGCTGATCTGCCCTGCTAGGGCCAAATAGTCAGCGGTGTCACCACACGGTCTTAGCCTTGCCCATCACCAGAGATGGAAGAGTGCTGAGCTGATCCGCCCTGCTAGAGCCAAATAGTCAGCACCCCCTGGAAAAAATTTGTCTGTCCCAAACACTTTAAAAACTAAATTCCGAGTAGTCTCTCTGAAGAGCCTGTCAGTCAACCACCTCCTTCGCTGCTGAGGACTGAAAGACTGACTCTCTCTGACACCAGGGGGAGCTATAGAGCCTGTCAGCAAAGACTTTTCAGTTTTTCAGTCCTCAGAGCTGCTGGAAGGGATTGACTACCCTACATTCCTGGACTGGCCCGGAGAGACGAATAGGAATAAACAAATAAAATGAACAGGGAGGCAAAAGGATGTCACTTAAAATAATAAATATATATACAACTATCCCAAAAAAACAGGCCACAACCTTCTAGTAATTATCAATAGAACAGCATTATCAAACCGAGACCAACACACACCATCCCGAGGCGGGAACCTATGCGAATATGACATATCCTTATATTCGCGGGGCCAGAAGGAAACCACTGCCCCTCATATTCAATATGGGATACTCCATGCATAAAGATAAAGTTATAAAATATAAATAAACGCATTAAATGAACTAAAATCTATGTAAAAACAGGGGGGGGGGGGTTCTATAATGCCTAACAAACGCCAACCAGAAGCGGCAGGTTTCAGAGGAAAATAATATATCATAAACTACCAAAAAAAGGTATCAAACACGACATGTGAATTTAAAAGAAGAATAAATAATTAAAACTTAAAAAGAGCTACCAGGGTAGAGCCCTGCACGCGCGTGAAAAATGCAGCATAACTATGCCGGCAGGCAAAAGCGGATAATATAGTACGGCACTTTTGCACGATCATTCAAAAAACCGAAGCTAAAACTGAAGAACGTAAAACATACCCTTACATAAATTATCTTATTGCACCATTGCCTGCATATAAAACCAAACAATTTTGTAAAACCAAACCTGAATCACAGTCAATGAAGACGCCGTCAGCAGGCAAAACTAGAAACCGCTTTTCATCGCAGCTGCCCGCACATGCGCAAATGGCTTAAAACCAATCTCTTCGGCGGGAAAAAGAAAACTAATAACTGCATACCAAATAGACCAGCCACTGAAAAAAACAGCACTACCTTCAAAAATATAGATGAACCCACGAAAAGGATAAAGAATATATGATAAAAATAAAAATGAAAATAAAATCAGGACCAATACAGAAGCTAAAATGAAAAACTGTATGAATACCAGGCCCACTCTCAAAAATATAAACGGACTGGGAAAAGGGAAAGGGGAGGGGGGAGGGATAAGAAAGGGAGGGGAAGGGGGAGGGATAAGAAAGGGAGGGGAAGGGGGGAAGGGGGTGTGTGGGGAAGAAGGGAGGTGAAGGAAAGGAAAAAAAAGGAAGGGAAGGGAGGGGGAGGGGGGAAGGGAGGGGAGGGGGGAAGGGGAAAGGGAAAGGAGGGGGAAGAAGGGGGGAGAAAAAGAGAGAGGGAAGGGGAAGGGAGGGGATGGGGAAAGGGATGGAAAAAAGGGGGGGAAAGAAGGGGGAGGGAAGGAAGGGAGGGAGGGAGGGAGGAGAGGAGGGGGGAAGGGTGGAGGGAAGGGGGAGGGGAGAGGGGGAGAGGGGGAGGGGGAAGGAAAAGAAAAGGGTGGGAAGGGAGGAAGGGAGGGAAGAGGGAAGGGGAAAGGAGGGGTGGGGGGAAGGGGGGAAGAGGGAGAAAGGGAGGTGGGGGAAGGGGGAGAAAGGGAGGGGGAGGGGAAGGAAAGGGAAGGAAGGGAAGAGGAGGGGGGACAGGGGGGAAAAAAGGCCACATACATTAATTTGAAGGAAACCTGGCATGCGTCCATAATATTTTAAAGCATACTTACAATAATATATCATTAGCCAACGATGTACATTACACGATTTTCACAGAAAATCTATCAACAGGACAACTATGGGGAACAAACTCAGAAAATAAGGGCCAAACCAATACTAAAAGTTGTCCCTAATAGCCAAATCTATCACTTTATTTATTTATTTAACATCTCTTATATACCGCACTATTGTCATCAGCGCGGTTTACATGAAACGAACATATACATACAGAGAACTGTAATGCATTTTACAAGTAACAGGGGTTTTTGAACTTGGGATTAAAAAGGTAAACTATGTAGACTAGATAACTATTTACAATAATCTATACACATTAGTCACATTTGGTTATCATTTGGGGTTGTCTTGGTCAGAAAAAGTGTCGGTAGTATTTTCCATGAGAAAAGATTAGATTGGGAAATAGCTTAAGAAGAGGTGGTGTTTGAGATATCATGAGATACACAGAAAAAGCCACTGGGAGGAAAAAGAAATTAAGATATAAGGTCAAGAAGTTGAAAAAACATCAAATTTACAAGTGATTCCAGACTTTTGCACACCACTGTACCGAACACCGTCAACACTGAAAATGACCTCAGTCCTATTCCTATTTGAGACCATTGTGGCTTCAGCAGTGTACACCCTAAACCTACCCAAGTAACATTCAAAAAATGTACATGAGTAACTACTATAAGGCTAAAAAGGATTAAGCTGGTGGCAGAAATTCAAAGAACCCCCTCCCTCCAAGCAAAATCTTGGAAAGGGCCCCTTCAATCGGGGGGGGGGGGGGGGGGGGGGGAATGGACCATCGCAGAAGAAATGTATGGTCATAAAATAGGGCAAAATTTACACCACTGGATCATACTCAAACCTTGGCTTTTAAAAGGCCAGCTACCCACTGTACTCTATGGAGCAGTCCTTAAAAGGCACAGATCTTTCCTAATGTTGAGAGAAAAACGAACATCTCAAAGTCCTCCACACATCACATACAGCAGCTCAAACCGCATCACTCAAGAACTATACCCGTACCATGAGGGAGGTAGAAAAAAAAATAGACCATGGAAAAAGAAGAGCTTATTTTCTCAAGGAGTTCTATTTATATTTTGTGATTGCCTAAATTTAGTATGTTCCAGTATGGTTCTCACCCTTAATGTGGGCTAGCACAGGCTTTTGTAATTTAGTTTTTGTTATATTTTCCTATTTTGTTGTGTACAGTGGATGCACATTGTACCATGTGAAAATTCTCAATTAAAAAAAAAACAAAAAGCTTATTTTCTCTTTTTTTTTTTTGGTCTGGGCCCTCATCAAGCTGCCAGCAAGAAAGTGGCAGCCGTTCCCACCTACTGTAAAACCTCAAATCTTCCAGAACTTTCCTTTCCAGCAAGAAACCCTCCATGAAAGCCTAGGTATTAAACCAATTTTCTGCCAGAGATCGATGCTATTCCTCCACTGCAAGAGAGACATAGGGGGTTGGCAGTGGATCCTTCCTCTCTGCAGCACTGGAAAAAATATCCTCTGGCTGATCGCTGCAGCAAGCGCTTACCTCATGACCGCCAGTATGTAGTAGCAGAAGCCAGCGCCACTACCAAAAGGGACCCAAAGTCAGCTGCTGCCTCTGACAAACCTATGGGGGAAAAATTGCAACACTGCTCTGCTCAGATGCGCATGACCGCCCGCCCAACCACCATGTATCCCCCAATTGACCGCTTTGACCCGGTGAAAAGCGGGATATAAATACAGCTAAATAAATAAATAAATAGCGCGATTGTTGGCACAAGGAAAGCATAGTTACTCATCTGTAACAGGTGATCTCTGGGAACAGCAGGAATTTAGTCCTCACATATGGGGTTATCGTCGGTACTGACGGAGCCTGCGCGGGAACGCTCCCCAGCGTCCAATTAGGAAGCTTTTGGGAGCAATCCACAGAGCCTGCGTGCTACCTTCCCGCCTTTCCCAACTGCCTCTCTCCAGTTGAGTTTTAAAGCTGAGACAAAGAAAGATAGAGGGAAAGGGAAAGAGATAGAGAGATACAACTCCTAGGGGAGGTGGGTGGGTTGTGGGGACTAAATTCCCGCTGGTCCCGGAGATCACCTGTTACAGGTGAGTAACTATGCTATCTCCAGGAACAAGCAGGAATGTAGTCATCACATATGATGTGGGGAGATAGGCCCTTGCCTTTCTGGTATCCAGCAAAGCTCCTATGAACTCTAAAGACTGAGTGTGAGTTAGACTGGATTTTGGGATGTTTATTACCAGACCCAGATACTGAAGGATACGCATTGTGCAGGATAGAGAAGTCCTGGCATCTGATTCTGTTGGGGCTCAAATGAGCCAGTCGTCTAAGTAGGGGAAGACGAATATCCCTAGAGTGTGGAGAAATGCTGCTACTACAGCCATGCATTTCGTGAACACCCTTGGTGCTGAGGCCAGGCCTAAAGGAAGCACCCTGTATTGGTAGTGCTTTCCTTGAAAAAGGAACCGAAGGAACCTTCTGTGAGTTGGATGGATGAGAACATGGGTGTACGCATCCTTGAGATCTAGAGAACAAAGCCAATCCTGACTCTGAAGGTATGGCAGCAGAGTTCCGAGAGAAATCATCTTGAATTTCTCTGACAAGGAATTTGTTTATTATTTTTATTTATTTATTACAATTTCTTATATACCGCACTATTGTCAGCGCGGTTTACATACAACAAAATGACCATAACAAACTGCTTGGCTTCACATAGAACAGGAGTAACAACTTGGATAACATGTTTATGCTTTACAGAGAACAGGAGTTACAACTTGGATAACACAGGGAATGCAAACTGAACTAATTACATATGTACAATGAGATCGAGTGCTGAGAATTTAGGGTGTACATGTGTACGATAGGGTTGATATGTTAACTTGAGGAGGTAAGGGAGAGGCAATTATGTAGGGGTTGGGTTAATCTGGTAGTACTGAGTAAATAAATGGAATTTGAGAGCCTTTCTGAATTGTGTTAAGTCAGTAATCGCACGGATGCCTGGTGGTAATGCGTTCCAACATTTTGGGGCATAGATACTGAATGCCCTGTTAGATGTTGCGGTTGTGTACTTTGTTGAAGCCTTTGGTATTACTAGCGCATTTGTTGATGGGGTTCTCCTTATTCTGTTGGGAGGAATGGGCTGGATGATGTCGGTTAATGAGGGGGAGGTAATGCCATGGATGGATTTGAAGGTGAGTAACAAAGATTTGAATGCAAGCCTTCCTTGTATGGGGAGCCAATGAAGTTGTATTAGGATAGGCGTTATATGGTCGCATCTTGCTGCTCCCACTAAGACTCTGGCTGCAGCATTCATGGCAAGTTGCAACGGATTGAGAGTTGATTGAGGGAGACCTTGGAGAATAGCGTTGGCAAAGTCAAAGTGTGGCAAGATCAGGGCTTGGTATATTGTCCGGAAGTCTTCAGGGCTTAGAAGGGATTGCAGGTGTCTGAGTGACCGGATTTTGAAATATATGGCTCTATGTTGGATATATGGGTTTTCATATCTAGTCGTTGATCGAGGGTGACCCCTAAGTACCGAATTGCTGACTTGGTTTGGAGCTCAGCTTCTTTAACCTTTATATGAGGTGGAGGGCAGAAATTCTGGTCTCTGGTGATGAATAGCACCTCAGACTTTTTGTGTTGGATCCTGAGGTTTTGTGACAGAAGCCATTCGGAGACTGCGTTGAAGCAATCGATCAGTGGCGAAAGGTCCATTTGTTCTGTGGAAAATGGCATGAAGAGGAGGATGTCATCAGCATAAATTAGACAATCGACCTTGAATGATCCGATAATGTTGAAAATAGGTTGCATGTAAATATTAAATAAGAGAGATGAAAGGGAAGACCCTTGGGGGACGCCTTGTCGTTGATGGAAGGGTTCGGAAGATCTTGATCCTGATTTTACATGCTGCCATCTGCCTTCAAGGTATGATCTGCACCAATCGAGGGCGGTGCCATTTATGCCCTTTTTTTTTTAGTCGTTCTACTAGCAGACCATGGTGTACAGAGTCAAAGGCTGCCGCGATGTCTATGAAGATGAGAGCGAAACCTTGGGTGGATGTTGTCGATACCTGTGACAATTTTATTGAAGAGAGAGGTAAGTAGGGTTTCGACGCCATGGTATTCCCTGAAGCCATGTTGGCGATGGTCTAGTGGGGAGGCTAAATCTATATGGTCTTGTAGTTGCCTTTGTGCTTCCTTTTCGATTATTTTGGCTAGGAGAGGTATACTGGCTATGGGTCTGTAGGATTCAACTTTGCTTGGGTCCAGTTTAGGGTTCTTTAACAGAGGTCTGATGGATGTTTGCTTGAGTGCTGCAGGGAAGGATCCATTTGTGAAAGATAAGTTCATCATTTTTGTGATAAGTGGGCTGAGTTCTGTTCGTAAATTTTTAATCCAATAAGCGGGGCAGGGGTCGGTTTGTGCAGTCGTGGTGTTGAGGGCTGCGATAGTATCTTCAACAAGTTTCTTGGATGGTGTGGAGAACTTAGAAAGGGAAGTTGGACTGGCGGTGTCTTGTGCTATGAACGTATTAACTTTATCAGTTTGAAGTAGCTTGGATTGTAAATGGTTGGCAAACTCTTGTGGGTGGATCTCTTCAGGTTGACATGGGGATGGTTCCTTAGAGAATGATTTAACTAGTTCGAAAAGGTCACGTGGTTTGTTTAGTGATCTTTTGAGGGTGTCGGTATGGTATTGTTTCATATTTGTTAGGATAGCTTCTCTGTAGATTGCAAGGTGAGTTCTGTACGCTGACTGGTCTACGGCGGAGTGGGAACGCCTCCATCTTTTCTCTAGTTTCCGTAAATGTGAGCGGGAGACACATAGTTCAGGAGAGAACCAAGGGGAATGTTTTCTATTCTTTGAGATGTTGTTCTTTGTAGGTTTTTGAGCAATAGAGCTAAGACTCTTATTCCATGAGGAGATTAAATTGTCGAGGTTGAGGGTTGCATTGTCGTATAGGGGAAGAGTTTCTGCCAGTATGAGATCTTTATTGAAGGCTCTGAAGTTTCGAGAAGTGGTGTTGCTTGAAGTTCCATTGTTGTGTAGTGAACTGTTGTTGATAGGTATGCTGAAATTGATTAGCTTGTGATCTGACCATGGTACAGAGGTGAGTGATGTCACCAGTTTTTCATTTGGTTCTTGTACTGATTGTTCAATTGTTCAATTCTTGTTCAATTCTCTGAGGTCCAAGATAGGTCTGTATCCCCCTGTTTTCTATGGGATAAGGAAATAGGGGGAGTAAAACCCTGTACCCTGCTGATGGATGGGTGGTACTTTTATTGCCCCTTGGGCAAAAAGCATAGTGACCTCCTGACCTAACAGGTTGATGAGAGAGGTCGGAGAATTGAACTGCCTTATTATTGAGGGAGGGGGCATGCTCGAAAAATGAAGCTTGTACCCCTCCTTTATGATGGAGTGTGTCCAATGCTCTGCTGTTATCTGCCCCCATCTGGGGGCAAAGTGACATAATCTTCCTGGAATGGTGGAAGGCTCTGGTCCCACGAGAGCCAGGAAGGCTAAGTTCTCTAGCTGAAAGTCAAAGGCCTTGTGGAGGCTGAGACTGCTGGTACGGCTGAGGCTTAGCAGCCTTTGCTTTCTTCTGTTTGGGTGGTTGCTGACCTTTCCTGACAAGCTGACCTGCAGAACGACCCTGCTGAGCATAAGCAGGATAATATCTTTTCTTCTTAGAAAAGAATGGTTTCTTGAAAGATTTCTTTCTAGCAGGATCAGCTGTGGACTTGGATAATCTATCCAAGGAGGAGTTGTCAGCATCCAACTCATTGGCCTTTTCCTGCCAATCTCTACCAAACAGGTTCTCACCAGTACAAGGGATATTTCCCAATTGGTCTTGTACCCAGAGCTCCAGATCAGATGCTTGGAGCCAAGCAATTCTATGTGCGCCTATGGCAAAATGGCAGAGGTTCTGTTTATGCACTCAAAGCAGTCAAAAGCTGCACGGTTGACAAATTTAGAAACATCTTGGGCATGTTTGACCAATGTGAGAAAATCCTGTCTTCTATCCTCAGGAAGAATAGGACTCAAAGCCTCTAAATCACCTGTGACCTCCTTCAGGAACATTCCCATGTATAGACTATAGAAACTGATCCTGGCAGAAAGCATGGCAGCTTGGATGACACGACGTCCAAAAGCATCCAGAGTTCTGCACTCACGTCCTGGAGGATTAGAGGCATGCCTCTTTGCACTCTTGATCCTTCTCATAGCTGATTCCACTACAATAGAGTGGTGAGGAAGCTGAGTTTTTTTTGGAAACCAGGACAAGGAGGGACTCAATACAGAGTATCCAGTCTACGAGAATGAGGTGGTAAGAGGTGTCTCCCACATTCTTAACATGAGATCATGCAAAATCTCATGAATGGGCAAGGTAGCTGCCTCCTTAGGAGTTTTGGGATACTGTAAAATTTCCAACTCCTTTGCTCTGGGCTCTGTTTCAGGGGCAACAGTAATGGAGAGACCCCGAGCCACCTCCCTGATAAAATCCTGAAAGGAAATATCCTCTGGAAGAGACATCCTACGCTTAGGGGAGGAGGGCTCCTCTGGGAGAAGCATTCCTGCATCGACAGAACTGTCAGAATCCTCAGATTCTTCTGAGGACTCGAAATACCGTCTGTCCGGATGCTCTTGAAGAGCCCGATACCCGTACCGACCGAAGCCGGTACCGGGAGTAATCGGTACCGGAGTATCGGTACCGGAAGGCATCGGATGACTGGGTACCAGCAATGCAGACACCGATGTCATCGGTACCGGTTGGATTGTCTGTCGCGGTTCCGAGGGTGTCGATGCTGCAAGGAGAGCCACCAGACTGCGCTCAATAGCCAGGACTCTCTGGTCTATCGATGCTGCCGATGCCTGGATGTTGGTACCGGAGAAAATCGCCAGTACCCCAGAGCATGGCACCAGTAGTTCTGCCAAGGTTGAGGCCTTGAGAACATCCTGGAGCCCCGATAATGCTTTGGAAGCCGAAGCCTCCCGCCGGGGCAATTTTGCCGGTGCAGAATCCTCAAGGGCAATGCCAGAGGCATCTCGATGCTTAGAAGGAGATTTATCCTTTGAGGACTGGCTAGACTTATGTTTAGTTACCTGAGATCCACGGGAGGAAGAGGAAGACGAAGCACTGGAAGATGTCGATGCCACCGAAGCTGCATCAGAGGGAAACAGGGTACTGAGCTTGGCAGCTCGGTTCTGTCGACCTCTCTTGGACATCATGGCACAGGCCATACATTCCGAGATGGAATGGTCAGGACCTAAACATTTCAGACACCACTCATGGGTGTCGGTGACGGTACCACCACACTTGGTGCATTTTTTAAAACCCGAGGAGGGTTTCTCCATTATGGAAAAAATCCTGGGCTTAAGGCCCAAAATGGTGCGTGCACCTGAAAAGAATTAGAAAAAGTACTAAGAATTTGTTTTTGTTTTTT
Source organism: Ichthyophis bannanicus (assembly GCA_033557465.1). Classification (NCBI taxonomy): domain Eukaryota; kingdom Metazoa; phylum Chordata; class Amphibia; order Gymnophiona; family Ichthyophiidae; genus Ichthyophis; species Ichthyophis bannanicus. Next base: position 7,367,404 of record CM066035.1, on the reverse strand, counting down.
TTTTAAAGAAAAGAATGAAAGAAAGAAAAAACGGTGGTACCGGTAAAACGTCGAGGAAGGCAGACGCAACCACAAAAAAGAAGAAAGATTTTCTGCGGTGACAGGAACACGATCTGCTGGCTCCGCGGAAAACGAAGAACTGGAGAGAGGCAGTTGGGAAAGGCGGGAAGGCAGCCCGCAGGCGCTGTGGGATGCTCCCAAAAGCTTCCTAATTGGACGCTGGGGAGCGTTCCTGCGCAGGCTCTGTCGGTACCGACGATACCCCATATGTGATGACTACATTCCTGCTTGTTCCTGGAGATGGCACTCTCCCCAAACTCTGGGCTGGCAGCATTGACAGAAATATGCTCCCTAAGGCCACAGGGTCCCTACTGCTGACATCATCAGGAGGCAAGCAAGCTTTTTTTGTTGTTGTTTAAAAGAATATGTATCCAAAGAGAGGAAGGTTCCAGTCCTTACCTACTAGTCCCCCATCCTCTCAAAGGTTGGGGAGGAGGAAGGGGAGAACATCTTCACCCAGGCTGGGCACAACCTCAATCATGCCTACAGGCAAGCTGGGAGGGTGGATCTCTAGGTTAGGTGAGGGGGATCCAGATCCACCAGGTTCTGCTCCCCAGAGGAAGGAGGAGGAACCCAGATCCATTGGGTTCAGCACCCCAGAGCCCTTCAGTCTTCTTTCACTACACTGTGCCCTCATGGCCCACTTCTTCCAATCCATTCCACTTCAGTCTCAACTGCATAGGTTTAACCAACCTCCATCTGCTGGAGACTGAGAAATACTGTCAGAGGAGGACTGCACAGGACCTTTATGTGGTGACATCAAAACTGTTTTTCTCAGTCTCATCTGCTAGTAGGAGTGCATAACTCACACGTCTGGACTGGACAGACAAGGAGAAATGCTTCATTTAACATACCTCCCATAAACATGTGCTTAATTGTAATTCTTTAAATTTTTAAAGAAAAACAAACAGCAACAATATTGTACAAGAGTACATAATTACACTAGGCTAGGGCATAGGTCTTACCTGCTAATTTGTTTTCCTTGAATCCTCCAGTCCAGACCAACATGTTGACACGCCCCACCAGCAGCTGGAAACTGAGCATACCCAAAAGCGTAATGTCAGCCCATGTATACCACTTACATTGCCCACTAGAGCCAGTAACCTCCTGACAATCAGTACCACCAGCCTGACTAACCAGTACCAAACAGCAGAAACAAGGAATAGAACCCCTCTCACAAGGAACCTCCTCCAGGGCATATCATCCGACTTTCAACCCAGCACAAAGCTGACAAACTTCTACTCTCATAAGAGCATAAGATATGCCATACTGGGTCAGACCAAGGTCCATCAAGCCCAGTATCCTGTTTCCAACAGTGGCCAATCTAGGTCATACGTACCTAGCAGTTTCCCCAAAAGACACAGGTTCTTCAATGCTTGTATTGGGTCAAGCAGTAATATCCTGGGTCCCTTTTTAATAACGGTTTATGGACCTTTCCTCCAGGAACTTGTCCAAACCTTTTTTAAACCCAGCTACACTAACAGTTTTTACTACATCCTCCGGTAACAAATTCCAGAGTTTGATTACACATTGAGTGAAAAAATATTTTCTCTTATTTGTCTTGAATAGTTTACCCTGTAACATCATTGCATGTCCCCTAGTCTTTCTATATTCTGATGACAAACAAGCGATCTACATTTACCAGTTCCACTCCGTTCATTAATTTATAGACTTCTATCATATCTCCCCTTAGCCATCTCTTTTCCAGGTTAAAGAGCCCTAACATTTTTAGCCTTTCTTCACAGGGGTATCCTTCCATCCCCTTTACCATTTTGGTGGCTCTTCTCTGTACCTTTTCTAATAACGCTATATCCTTTTTAAGATATGGCAACCAGAATTGCACACAATATTCAAGGTGCGGTCGCACCATGCAACGATACAGAGGCATTATAATATCCATTGTTTTATTTTCCATTCCATTCCTTTCCTTATGATACCTAGAATTCTATTTGCTCTCTTGGCCGCCACTGCACACTGGGCGGAGGGTTTTAACAAGTTATCCACAATGACACCTAAATCTTTTTCCTGGACGGTGGTTCCTAATGTGGAACCTTGCATCGTGTAACCATAGTTTGAGTTTTTCTTTCCTAGATGCATGCATAACTTTGCACGTATCCACATTAAATTTCATCTGCCATTTGGATACCCAGTCTTCCAATTTATCAAGATCCTCTTGCAATTTTCCACAATCCTTATGGGTTTTAACAACTTTGAATAGTTTTGTGTCATCTGCAAATTTGATTACCTCACTCGTTATTCCCATTTCTAGGTCATTTATGAATATGTTAAAAAGCAGAGGACCCAGCACAGATCCCTGAGGTACTCCACTATTCACCTTTCTCCATTGGGAAAGTTGGCCATTTAGCCCTACCCTCTGCTTTCTATCTTTTACCAGTTCCTGATCCACAATAGTACACTGCCTCCAATCCCATGACTTTTTAATTTTGCCAAAAGTCTCTCATGGAGGACCTTGTCAAAGGCTTTCTGAAAATCCAGATATACTATAATCAACCGACTCACTTTTGTCTACCTGTTTATTCATACTTTAAAAAAAACATAACAGATTAGTAAGATAAGACCTTCCTTGGCTAAAGCCATGTTGGCTGTCTCCCATTAAGCCATGACTATCTACATGTTCAGTAATTTTGTTCTTTATGATGGTTTCCAACATTTTTCCTGATACCGACGTCAGGCTCACACAGGGCCGGCCCGTCCACTATGCGAGAATGTTGTTAGCAGAGGGCCCCACGCATACTTCATATTCGCACAAATGGATGGCTTCAGAGGAAGCTGGGGGTTTCCTTCACGCTGGCGGCTGTTTGTGTGAAGCGCGTGAGTGTCAGGAAACATCCTTTAACCTTTCCTGATATTCAGCACGCTTCACAGAAACAGCCGCCAGCATGAGGGAAAACACTCTTCATGCTGGCAGCAATGCAGAGGGAGCCAGGGCTTTGCGCAGGCTTTCCTGTCTCCCTCTGAAGCCCCTTAGATGGCCACGGGGCTCTTTGGCGGGGAGGGGGGGTCTGTGATGGGAGGGAGGGTATGCTGGGAATGGAAATGGGCTGTGATGAGGGGGCTAGGACTGGAAATGGGCTGATGGGGGCTGGAATAGGATGGAAGTGGACTGATGGGGGCTGGAAGAGGGCTGGTATAGGACTGGAAGGGGAAATTTTCACTTACCGTTAATTTCCTTTCCTGGAATCCTGCTAGACCAGTCCAGACAATTAAACAAGTGGGTTTAGTCCCCCTACTAGCAGATGTTGGAGACAGAAATAGGGGGAAAAAAAAAACCCTACTAGCAGCCTGATTGGCTGTTCCCTGATAATATGTAGTTGAACACAGTAGAGGGTGTTCCAGTATTGTAAAAAGCTTCAGGACATTCCCATTCAGATTCAATCATCTGCTTGATAATTCTGTGAATGGGAAAACAGCGTTGCTCAGCCTTAAAGCCTTGCAACAACGGATCCTCCAAAGGCTCTTGAGAGGCAGAGGGAAGAATCAAATGTAACGCCGCCAAAGATTGCGAAATAAGCGCTGAGAGTTCTTCTTTCCGGAAGACCCTAAAAATATTTGGATCTTCTCCGGGAGCAATCTCCCCTTCTTCCAAGTCCTCTGCCTCCAGATCCAAACCTGGGTCAGCCAATACCTGAGAGTCCCCTGGACCTAGAAGAACCGAGGGCAGAGACAAAAAGGGATCCGCAGACCCCTTAACAACATTGGTAGCCTGAGAAGACCCCTCACCAGGATCTTCTGGCAACTGTTCATTAATAGAAATAGGCTCACAACGCAGACCCTCTGAAAGAAGTTCAGGCTGAGAAGAGCGAAGTAAAAAGGCCTTGTGCATCGCCAAAATAAACTCTGGCGAAAAAAAGGAGTCCATGCTCTCCTGCGCTGCACAAGCTGATAGCAAAGGCTTTTTGAGAGAAATGTTATCCTTAGAAGACTTAGTTCGCTTTTTATGCAGCCGGGACTGCTCTGCCGAAGAATTGACTGAGGGCGCTAAAATGGCCGCCTTTCCCGCGGGCAAAGATGGCTCATCCAATTTTTGTGCCGGCTTGTCTGCCATAAGGAACAAACGTGCCTCTGTGAGAAAAAAATGAAGCGGACAACAGCGAACGGCTCTGAAGGAAAAACCGCCGAAGAGTAAAAGCAAACCGGAACGAGCGCGCCTAACGCGATGGTGACCGAAGAAAAAATAAAATTCACACAGAGACTCACCGAAATCGCTGAGAGGGAACGCAGGGAAGCTGGAAGTAGTCCCGCTGCTAGCGGGACTTCCCAGACCGGCAAGTTGTAGTGCAGAGGATAGACCCGGGGCCCCCAGGCTCACTCTGATGCGATAGACAGAGACGGTGAAAGAGGCAGGCTCTACCTCACACCGTACAGTATTGCAGTCTGTCTGTCTCAAATTTCTTTAAAGACACAGCGCCCCCTAAAAGTAACTGGACTATAGAAATAATCAGCCCTGCTAGAGCCAGATTATTATACTGAAAAAACAAAGAAAGAAAAGGAAGCAAAAGTTTGCCAATGAGGGAGAAAGAGGGATTCGATCCTCCTTAGCTGCTGAGGACTGAAAGACTGCTGGATTACCCTCAGGGGGAGTGGCTTCACCTCTCAGGAAAACTTGAAGTCTTCAGTCCTCAGTTGCTATGGGGGATTGACAACCCTACCTTTCCCTGGACTGGCCCGGAGAAGCGATAAGGAATCTAAATTAAAAATAAGGAAAAGGAAAAGAACACCAATCATATACAGGACAGGACAGAAAAAATGAAGGAGAGCAATGGGTGGACGGGGAGAAGAGGAGAAGAACTTAGACTAAGAAGGGAACGAGTTAAGGCAGAGACTGCTCAGGGGAAGGGGAGGGAAGGTCATAAGCCAACTGAAACAGATGTGTTTTGAGCTGAGATTTGAACAGGAGAAAAGAAAAAGAAAGCGGAATGACACGTTTGCTCCAAATGCGCATGGGAAACTGAGGTGAGGGACAAGTGGTGAGTGTATAGGGATCTGAGGAGACGACAGGGGAAGTGAAAAAGAAAGTCAGCCAAATACTGCGGTATCCCTGTGTGGATTGCCTAGTGAGCAGATATGAGAATTTTGTAATTTATGCGAAATCAGATCAGGGTGAAAGTGATGTATTCATGATGCGAGGTGTAAGTGATAATCCGAGCTGCTGTATTTTGGGCACTGTTGCAATAACCTATTCTAATAACCTGCTTCACCACCTGCAGGAAACTGACCACATTCGGGTTCAATGCTAGCGAGACTCCTTGAATGAGCCCCCAACAACATGCCAGGGTGGCCACTTGCACCCACAGCAAGCCATGGGCCAAGCCCTTATCCAGACCCGCGTGAAGAAACATAAGAATTCCCAGCATCGGCATAGGACACGGAGGTAGACCCCTTATGCGCCAGCAACAGCATGCAATCACCTGTTGCGAATATCCCATTTTCCTCAGCCGAGACCTCTCAAGAGCCAAGCCATAAACAAGAAGTTATCCACCTGTGGCTTGAGAATTGGACCTTATGACAGAAGGTTCGTCCCTCCCGGTAGTCGCCACTGCAGGTCCGCCAGGAGCAGCATCAAATCCATGTACAGTGGCCTGCGAGGCCAGTCTGATGCGATCAGCATTATGAGGCCCCAATGTACCTCCATGCGCTGCAACAGGCAAACGATAAGTGCCCATGAAGAGAACACAGAAGAGCCCCCTGCGGCCAGGGTTGCACCAATGCATCCAGACCCTCTGCCATGCGCTCCCGCCACCAACTGTAGAACCGAGGAGCCTTCACATTCTTGAAGGTCACCATCAGATCCATGAGGGGTTGCCCCCACCTGCGCACCAACCCCTTGAACACCGCCAGATATAAAGACCACTCTCCCGGGTCCAAATGATGCCTGCTGAGAAAGTCTGCCTGCACGTTCTCTTTGCCTGCCACATGCGCTGCCAAGAGCTAGGTTTTCCTCTGCCCATGCTAGAATTGTAATAAACATATTTTTTTACACAATAACAGACTCCTCAGTGAAGCAAAGAGTTACTTTAATCACATTACATTCTTGCAAGACGGGTGAATGCTTGACCGAGTAGGCACACCTATCCTCTGTTTCACGGTTCTTTTACAGTACACTATGTCCTCGTCCTCTTCCAACATGTCCATAACTCATTAGTTAATACTTTTGCACCTGTGTCAGGCTACATGTTACTAGTCACGTAGTATCTCTTCCCAGAATGCAGACATACAGCAAAGGAAGTCAGAAAGTCATTACATACTACACTATGTCCTTTCCTTCTTCCAGCATAGGAGATATCAAAGCGCTGTTAGTGCGAGTAATAGGCACGAACAATACCAACAAAAGTTTTCAAGCTGCACGATCAAGCGCAGTTACTACATCTAACACTCATTATGACGGACCAGAATTTAACCCTTATAGGCCCTGGTTCGGGGCAGCTTTGAGAGAACTGTACCAGACTCAGAGAGAATTGGGAATATTGATGAATATGAAATGGAAACTAGGTGAGGACCTTACATCGCTTATAACCAGATTCCAGAAACTGTGGGAAGCTCAAACTGAGCATCTGCATGATAAACCAGGCATGCTGCCATTATTTTTCCAGACACTGAAACAGGCTCTTCCAAAAAGCACTCAAAGCTTGATGCAGTTTTAGGCCTGGAAAACAAATCCTGGCCTGGAATGCAATCACGCATATTTCATTATGTCCGACAAACAAGAACAGGGTAAGCCTGAGGAGGACATAAATAATGATCATGGGCTTTTTTCCATCTAATTTAGCCTGTATATGAGCGAAACTGTATGTGCAAAACTGTATATAAACCATTTCTTTTTGCTCCACACTATCCAGTTAATTTAATGAGATCTTTAGACAGCTTTCAAAGTCCAAATGATTTTTACACCGCATAAGCATTTGCTCCTCACATCGTCTGAGTGTCAGGAGTTAGAGGGGGTGCAGCCAGAAGTGTGGGCAACTCCTGACAAACCATTTGGACTGATAAATTTCAAAAGGTTCAGCTGAAGTTTTCTTAAACCCAGTTGCCAAGTTCCCAAAATACCGCAGTATCCCCCCTGCAACCAGAGGCCATGGTGGGAGCACAGGAAGAAATTCAAACTGTTTAAAATATCAACACCGGCAGGCGGACAGAGCAAGCTCTCCTGAACAGCAGCCCTGATCAGCATTGGAACCCAGAGAGAGAAGTTGCAGACTCCTCCCCTCTCTGCATCAAAAGGCCAATCAGAGCTCGATCAAACTGTTTTAAACACCACCACCGGCAGGCGTCCGTGCCTGAGGGCCTCACCAGAGGGCCCTTTGGCGTGGCCCTTAGACACGGACCACAGGCAAGGACAAAAGAGTCTGCATGATACATTATAATGTGGATAATACGACGACTAAATCGGCATGCAGTCTGAAATGTCAGATTTCAGAGACCACTTAATAAGGTAAGAACTCCAGTCATCTCCTCTATGGTTCCCTATCTACGATAAAATCTTGCACTACCTTGCTGCGCATGAAATGAGAGTCAGAAGCTGTAAAGATGTCTTACATATTGGGACATGGAACGTACGAAGCATGAACCAAGGGAAGTTGGAGGTAGTCAAGAATGAAATGGAACGTGTACAACTTGATCTGTTGGGTGTCAGCGAACTTAAATGGACTGGCATCGGGCACTTTGCATCAGATGATCACATGGTCTACTATGCTGGAAATGAAAGACAAAGAAGAAATGGTGTTGCATTTATAATAAAGAAGAAACTTGCAAGAACTGTAATGAAATACAATACAGTCAGAGAACGCTTAATCTCTATTCGTCTACGAGGAATGCCTAACACCACAACTATAATTCAAGTATATGCCCCAATAACAGCTGCAGAAGAGAATGAAATTGAGGAGGTCTATGAACAAGTACAAGCTGAAATTGACAGAACATGCAAACAGGATATCCTGATAGTCATGGGTGACTGGAACGCAAAAGTTAGCAACAAAGGCAGCGACAAAGTAGATGGAAAATATGGACGTGGCAACAGAAATGAAGCAGGAGAAAGACTGATAGAATTCTGCAAGACCAACGATCTATTCATTTCAAACACCTTCTTCCATCAACACAAGCGGCGACTGTACACATGGACTTCACCCAATGGATTGTATAAAAATCAAATTGACTACATCTGCGGAAGTCAACGATGGAAAAGTTCTATAACATCAACAAAGACAAAACCTGGAGCTGACTTGGTACAGATCATCAACTACTAGTATGCAAACTCAAGCTAAAGTTGAAAAAACAGCAAACCACTCATGAATGCAGCAAAATATGACCTTGAGAATATACCACTGGAATTTAAATACTGCCTGCAAAAGCGATTTGCTGCTTTAGATACAAATGACAGAGCTCCAGAAGAGTTATGGAATGACATCAAGAAGGCTGTGTTGGAAGCGAGAAGTCTCTACAAAAGGTGAAAAAGCAAAAACGGCCAAAATGGATGACGGAAGAAACTCTGAAAATTGCCCAGAAACGCAGAGAAGCTAAAGCCAGAGGAGAAAGAAAGACAATAACAGAACTCAGAGATTTCCAACGTGCAGCAAGACAGGACAAGGAAAAGTACAACGACGACACATGAAAGTAAATAGAAGCAGAAACTATTAGAGGAAGAACAAGATCGACTAGTTAAAGAAAAAGTTCCAGCCTCAAACTGGAATGTTACAAGATGCTCAAGGTTCTATGTTGAATGATGATGAGAAGATGAAGAAAAAGTGGAAGGAATATACAGAGTTTTTATATGATAAAGATCAAGTGGACCAACAGCCGTTTCAACCTGTACCTTATGATCGGAAACCATTGGTGATGAAAGAAGAAGTTAAAGCAGCATTGAAATCCTTATCAAAGAACAAAGCACCAGGCACTGATAGCATTCCCATAGAAGTATTACAGCAATCTGATGCAGCTGATACCGTACACTTACAAGGCTCTGCCAAGAAATATGGAAGACAACATCATGGCCAACTGACTGGAAAAGATCTGTGTTTATACCAATACTAAAGAAAGGTAATCCAACTGACTGTGGAAATTATCGCACAATCGCTCTTATCCCACATGCCAGCAAGATTCTACTGAAGATTATTCAAAAGAGACTACAACCATACCTGCAACAAGAACTACCTGAAGTGCAAGCAGGGTTCAGGAAAGGGCGAGGAATGAGAGACATCATTGCGGATGTGAGATGGATCCTTGAAAAGACTAAAGAATACCAAAAGGATATATATTTGTGCTTTATCGACTAAAGCAAGGCTTTTGACTGTGTAAACCATGAGAAACTCTGGGCCACATTAAGAAGCATGGGTATACCAGAACACCTAATCGTACTCTTGCACAATCTGTACATTGATAAATAAGCAACAGTTCGAACGGAACAAGGAGAAACAGAATGGTTTAAAATAAGCAAAGGTGTAAGACAAGGCTGCATACTTTCCCCCTAACCTGTTTAATATATATGCAAAACAAATCAGAGAAGCAGGATTGTAAGAAGACAACAGAGGTGTGAAGATTGGTGGAAGACTCATCAACAACCTTTGCTAGGCTGATGATACCACATTACTGGCTGAAAGTGAAGATGATCTGAAACATTTGCTTCTCACAATCAAAGAACAGTCTCAAAATGGGCCTGCACCTTAATGTAAATAAGACAAAGATCATGACAACTGGCATAATCAACAGGTTCATTGTTGAAGGAGAAGAAATTGAAACCGTGAACAACTTTAACCTACTTGTATCAACTATCAATAAAGAAGCAACAAGCAGTCAAGAAATCAGACGACGCATTGCTCTTGGCAGAATGGCTATGAAAGACCTAGATAAGATTCTCAAAAGCAGAGATGTCTCTCTCCATACAAAGATTCAACTTGTTCAAGCCATGGTATTTTCAACATCATCATATGGATGTGAAAGCTGGACAGTGAAAAAGATAGACAGGAAGAAAATTGATGCCTTTGAATTATGGTGCTGGCGGCGAATACTGTGTATACCATGGACTGCCCGAAAAACAAACCAGTCGGTACTAGAGATCATCAAACCTAAGCTTTCTTTAGAAGCTCAGATGACAAGACTCCGACTTTCACACTTTGGACAAGAGAGAGATCATTAGAGAAAGACATCATGCTTGGCAAGATAGAAGGTCAACGCAAAAGAGGAAGGCCAGCAATGAGATGGATCGATACAACAACAGCAGCTACGGGTACCAGTCTGTCAACAATGAGCCGCCTGACTCAAGACCGAACACAATTTAGGATAGCTATCCAGAGGGTCGCCATGAGTCGACTCAGACTCGACGGCACTTAACAACAACATTTTAAGTCAGAGTGGACATCAGTGGTTTTCAAAGTTTCTCGCTCTGGTTCATTTCCTTGGGATGAGTCAAGTGTAAAGCTTTGGCCGCATTGCGCCTTGCAATCTTGATGGGCTCCAAATTCCACTCTATACCTTTACTCTCTACACCTTTTCTTTTCTCACATATTCCATCTATGCTGAAATACCAATTTATGAGAGCCACACCACACAAAGACCACATAATCTAATATACCTTCAGCGCAGACAACATCCTCAAACCACACATACAAATCCCATCGTTGTTTCCCCCCATCAAATGCATACTAATCAATGCAAGATCTGTCAGAAATAAACCATACATCATTCAAGACTATTTGTAAACCTATAAAATAGACATTATGTGCATCACGGAAATGTGGCTAACAAATACTGATCAGGTTATCCTCAATCAAATACCACCACCTCATTTCATAGCATTCAATTGCCCCCAGTCCCATAAAAGAGGTGGCGTGCTAAGACTGGCACGAAATGATTTTAGATTCAGTACCTCATCAACTTCAGACTCTACTGAGATCAACTTTATTGTCATTTCAAACAAATCCATAAGTATTTGCCTTATCTACAGACCACCAAATAAAACAAGGATCTTTCTCCTATCCTTGATACAATCTGTTCACATAGCTCGTATCACAAGCCACTCTTATCCTCGGAGATTTTAACCTTTGCTCCTTGCCTGGTAAAGAAGCCAACTCATTCCTTAGGGCAATGGGGGCCCTCAAATACACACAATTAAGAGACACATCCACACATCAGCACAGAACAAGATCAGACCTAGTCTTCATTCCGAATCAACTCATAGATCAGCATCGGGTCTCAACACCGACAATCACCCCTGTTCCCTGGCCTGATCACTACACTATAACATTCACATTGACTATTAAGGGCCATGAACAAATCCAGGAACCATGGTATCGAAAACGAAAATTCAAGTCCTTCAACAAGGAAACATTCCTTCAGAACATAACTCCAAAGCTCCAGCAGAATATCCAAGATCTTGACCATTTTATTGAAAACTGAAACTCTACCATCTCAACAGCTGCTGCAATTATGAATCCAAAACGCATACACTCTCGTAAAAGGACCAATGCACCTTGATACTCTGATAATATTAGAGAAGCTAAAAGAGCTCTAAGGAGGCTTGAAAGAAAATGGAGGCGTAACAAGACACAGGACTGGCTTATACAATACAGAAGCAAGCAACTTGAACATAACAATATAATCAATGAATGCAAACAATACTTCACCAACACCATCATGAAGGCATCAAATAGACCCAGAGAACTCTTCCGTATCGTGCAACAACTCACCAAAGACTATACACAACAAGACATACATATTGTCGACCCCCAACTTTATGCAAACTTCTTAAGCAGTAGATTTCACAACTCCTCCCTAAACCAGACACCAGCATCTGATAAACCTACCACAAAGTCATATAATGCGAATTGGGAGAACTTCACTATTCCCTCACTTACAAACATAGAGCACATCATGGACATGTTAAAAACTATCACCTCCTCAACTGACCCCTGCCCAGTGGCATGGATTAAGGCCTCAAAAGACCAGCTTGGCAAGTTGTTGTTGTTAAGTGCTGTCGAGTCGGAGTCGACTCATGGTGACCCTCTGGATAGCTATCCTAAATTGTGTTCAAAATTCAGTCAGGCGGCTCATTGTTGACAGACTGGTACCCGTAGCTGCTGTTCTTGTATCGATCCATCTCATTGCTGGCCTTCCTCTTTTGCGTTGACCTATCTTGCCAAGCATGTCTTTCTCTAATGATCTCTCTCTTCGCATGATGTGTCCAAAGTATGAAAGTCGATGTCTTGCCATCTGAGCTTCTAAAGAAAGCTTATGTTTGTTCTTCGGGCAGTCCATGGTATACACAGTATTCACCGCCAGCACCATAATTCAAAGGCATCAATTTTCTTCCATTCTTTTCCCTGTCCAGCTTTCACATCCATATGATGTTGTTGAAAATACCATGGCTTGAACAAGTCGAATCCTTGTACGGAGAGAGACATCTCTGCTCTTGAGAATCTTATCTAGGTCTTTCATAGCCATTCTGCCAAGAGCAATGCGTCTGATTTCTTGACTGCTTGTTGCTTCTTTATTGATAGTTGATCCAAGTAGGTTAAAGTTATTTATTTATTTATTTATTTACATTCTCTTATATACCGCGCTATTCTGCATCAGTGCGGTTTACATTGAACAAACTGAAATTACATTGAACAGGGCATTATAACTTGGAGATAACTATTTTACAGGGAACATGGGCTATGGAGGGTTAAGTGGCTTGCCCAAGACCACAAGGAGCACCTGTGGGACTAGAAACCCCAGTCCTTCCGGCCCAAGGTTGCTGTCCTCTAGTGGGATTTGAACTCCCGACCTTCCGGCCTGAAGTACCTTGCCCCAACCACTAGGCTACTCCTCCAAGTTGTTCACGATTTCAATTTCTTCTCCTTCAACGATGAACCTGTTGATTATGCCAGTTGTCATGAGAAAGACTGATTGTTGGTCTTGCAGAATTCTATCTATTCATCTCAAACACCTTCTTCCAGCAACACAAGCGGCGACTGTACACATGGACCTCAACCAATGGATTGTATAAAAATCTAATTGTCTACATCTGTGGAAGTCAACGATGGAAAAGCTCTGTAACATCAACAAAGACATAACCTGGAGCTGACTGTGGTACAGATCATCAACTACTAGTATGCAAACTCAAGCTAAAGTTGAAAAACAGCAAACCACTCATGAATGCAGCAAAATAGGACCTTGAGAATATACCACTGGAATTTAAAAACTGCCTGCAAAATAGATTTGCTGCTTTAGATACAAATGACAGTGCTCCAGAAGAGTTATGGAATGACATCAAGAACGCTATGTTGGAAGAAAGCGAGAAGTCTCTACAAAAGGTGAAAAAGCAAAAACGGCCAAAATGGATGATGGAAGAAACTCTGAAAATTGCCCAGAAACGCAGAAAAGCTAAAGCTAGAGAAAGAAAGACAATCGCAGAACTCAGAGATTTCCAACATGCAGCAAGACAGGACAAGGGAAAAGTACTACAATAACGCAATATAGTCAAGACTTCATTCGCTCATTTTAAAGGAGAACCAACCAATGAGAAAGGGGAAAACCTTTAAAATGAGCGAATGAAGTCTTGACCATACTAATTGAAGAGTAAGCCTCAAGCTGCAAGACGGCGTTTTTTGGCTTCACAGTTGCATTGGTTGGACATACAGATGAGAAGGCACTTAAGAGAGGAATTTTTTTCCGAAACGTGCACGTCGTATAGAATATTGTATATTAGACAACAGTGACAACTTTATTGAAGAATTTCTGAATTTTGGACAGATAAGTTATGAGTTTTAAACTTTATTTAGAGGTGGAGTACCTTATATAATAAAAAAAGTAGTTTATCGTCTGGAGTGGGTTAGATAACCAATTCTTACCCTCCCTCGACATGTTCCGACAAAAAATAATATGAAAGTGATTGGGGAGTTTAGTTGGTGAATCTTTTTTAGGTTATTATTTATTCATTCACTATATTGGGTTTGTGTGAATTCTTCTTATCAAAGAACAAAGCACCAGGCATTGATAGCATTCCCATAGATGTATTACAGCAATCTGATGCAGCTGTTACCATACTTACAAGGCTCAGCCAAGAAATATGGAAGACATCATCATGGCCAACTGACTGGAAAAGAACTGTGTTTATACCAATACTAAAGAAAGGTGATCCAACTGACTCTGGAAATTATCGCACAATCGCTCTGATCCCACATGCCAGCAAGATTCTACTGAAGATTATTCAAAGAGACTACAACATTACCTGGAACAAGATATACCTGAAGTGCAAGCAGGGTTCAGGAAAGGGCGAGGAACGAGAGACATCATTGCGTATGTGAGATGGATCCTTGAAAAGACTAAAGAATACAAAAAGGATATCTATTTGTGCTTTATCGACTATAGCAAGGCTTTTGACTGTGTAAACCATGAGAAACTCTGGGCCACATTAAGAAGCATGGGTATACCTGAACACCTGATCGTTCTCTTGCACAATCTGTACATTGATCAAGAAGCAACAGTTCGAACGGAACAAGGAGAAACAGAATGGTTTAAAATAAGCAAAGGTGTAAGACAAGGCTGCATACTTTCCCCTTACCTGTTTAATTTATATGCAGAACAAATCATCAGAGAAGCAGGATTGTATGAAGTCAACAGAGGTGTGAAGATTGGTGGAAGACTCAACAGTTTGGCAAGTACCTTCAAAAAATGGTAGAACTATCCCTACAACATGCCATCTGTCCTCAAGCAAGCTGCTTTATGCACAGTTCTCAAAAACGTTCCCTTGACCCAAAAATGGCTCCCTCTGAAGCCACTCGGGGACTCCAGCTCCATGCGAGGTAGTTTGGACGGCCTCTCCGACTCCGAGAGCCTGGGGCGGCGGTCAGGGCTATGCGACCTGGCCCTCGAGGACCCAGGGGCCTCCACCAATGCCGCCCGCACAAGCTTCTTCTTCCTTTTGTGCTCCCGGGTGGGAGACCCCCTCTCAGAGGAACCACGACGGCGCTGGGGTCAGACTCCCGAGATGTCGAGGCCTCTGACGAAGTCCGGGCCCGGCCGGACGCGGACTCTGAAAAAATTCTCTCGCTGATGCTGACGGCTCCGAAGTGCCTTCGACAACATTTTGCCGCACAGGCCACAGACCAGCAGGTCATGGTTGGGCCCGAGGCATCAAAGGCAGCAGTCATGTGTGTTGGTGAGAGACATACATTTCTTACACCGATCACATTTTTTGAACCCGCTGGCAGCCATCGGGGGAAAAAGAGTAAATTAGGCTTACCTGCTAATTGTAGTTCCTGGAGGAACTCCAGTCTGGTCCCAGAATGTCTGGGTTGTCAACCTCCTCTAGCAGTTTTGGAGACTGAGAAAATTTATTCTTGTGATGTCATCGGTATATAAAGCCTGGCTCCTCCTCTTCACACCAGTTTACCTAATGACAAAGCAGACTCACCAGAGCAACAAGTAGTGAAATGCAACACCAACTAATCCTCCCCAGTGAATTTTAAAGGTCCATGGACCGAACTATGTACAAAAAGTGAAATACTAACTAGGGGTTTTTTTGTTTTGTTTTTTTTTTAAACTACTGTTCGTATGTCCTGAGGTCTCCTGTCCACCTCTGTGGAAGTTACATGCAGATGACCCTTCTTTAACAGGAAATGACCCCCGCTATCCTGCTCCCCGCCTTTCGAAGAAAATGACAAAATATTGCTTACCAGTAAGACTGCTCTTGCTTCAGGCCACAGTGCATCTCTGAACCCGGGCGGGATCCGGGACCAGACTGGAGTTCCTCCAGGAACTACAATTAGCAGGTAAGCCTAATTTACTCTTCCTGATTGTCCCTCCAGTCTGGTCCTGGAATGTCTGGGATGTAACAGAGCAGTAACTACAAACAAAGGGAGGGTCCAGCAAGTCCGGCCTGAAGCACTGCCGAGCCAAAACAGGTGTCCCTGCCCGCCTGAACATCGAGACGATAATGCCTCAAAAAAGTACGGAGAGACGAACACGACGCCGCTTTACAAATCTCTACCGCCGGCACCAAACTACATTCCGCCCACGACGCTGCATGCACCCTCGCGGAATGGGCCCTCAGACCCTCTGGAACCGGACGGCCACGCAAAATGTAAGCCGAAGCGATAGCTTCCTTCACCCATCTAGCAATGGAACCCTTGGAAGCCGCCTCCCCCTTCCTTGCCCCTGCAAATAGCACAAAAAGCCTGTCCGACCTACGGAAGGATGCCGTACACACAACATACTTCAAAGCACACCGAATATCCAAGCGATGCAGACGCTGCGACAGCTGACCTTTACCCTTCTCGCAAAAAAACTGGCAAGGACACTACTTGATTCACATGAAAGGCGGACACCACCTTCGGCAGGAAGGACGGAACGGGTCTCAAAACCACTTTAGAATCGCCAAAAGACAGAAAGGGCTCTCTGCAAGACAGCGCTTGCAACTCCGAAATCCGCCTCGCCGAAGCCACCGTTACCAAAAACACTACTTTCAGCGTAAGATCCTTCAAAGACGCCTCCGCTAAGGGCTCAAACGATGCCTTCCCCAAGGCGTCCAAGACCAAAGGCAGGTCCCACGCCGGAATTACTCTATGACGTGGCGGCCGTAGAAGCGAGACCGCCCTCAAAAAACGCTTAACATCCGTATGAGCCCCCAGAGCAACACCACGCACCTTACCCCTATAACAGGACGCCGCCAACTGCACCTTCAAAGAAGAGGCCGCCAGCCCCTTCTGAAACCCATCCTGCAAAAAGGACAGCACCTGAGGCACTGAAGCTCGCAACGTCACACAGTTCTTCGCACACCACGCCTCGAAGACACGCCACACCCTGACGTAAGCCAAAGAAGTAGACCTCCTTCGCGCCTTCAGTAAGGTAGTTATCACTGCCGACGAATAACCTCTTGCCGTCAACCTAGCCCACTCAACAGCCAGGCCGTAAGCGAGAATCGATCCACCTGGGGCATGCACAGAGGCCCATGAGTGAGAAGATCCCTGCGGACGGGAAGCTTCCAAGGCTGGTCCACCAGAAGCCGTACTAGGTCCGCGTACCATGGGCGCCTTGGCCAATCCGGCGCGACTAGAACCACTCGCACTTTGTGTCGCTCCATATGCTGCAGTACCCGACCAATTAACACCCACGGGGGGGAACACATACAGCAGCTGCCCCTCCGGCCACTCCTGAATGAGAGCATCTAAACCTTCTGCCATCTGCTCCCTTCGTCTGCTGAAGAACTGATCGACCTTTGCGGATTGAAAAGTCGCCATGAGATCCATCACCGGAAGACCCCAGCGCTGCACCAACATCGCAAATACCTCGGGATGCAAGACACACTCCCCCGGGTCCACCTTCACGCAACTCAGAAAATCGGCCTCCACATTGTCCACTCCTGCGACATGCACTGCCGACAAAGCCACGAGATGGGTCTCCGCCCACTCGAACAAACTCTCCGCTTCGTCCTCCAGCGCTACGCTGCTGGTGCCGCCTTGACGATTTACATAAGCCACCGCCGTGGCATTGTCTGAGAAGATCCGAATGGCCTTCCCCTGAACAAAAGGACTCAACTCCTGCAGTGCCAACGCCACCGCCCGTAACTCCAGCCGGTTGTTCGACCACGTCTTCTCCAGGTCGGACCACTGGCCCTGAACCAGGTGTCCCTGAAAATGGGCCCCCCAGCCGTAAAGACTGGCATCCGTCGTCAGAGAAATCCAACGCGGAGCATCCAAGCACATGCCTTTCTCCAGATTCCCCAGCTGCAACCACCAACCGAGCGCCCGGCGAGTCTGCAGAGGGCAAGGCAACCGCTGACCCAGAGAATCTCGTTGATGCGACCACCTTCGCAACAGGGCCCTCTGCAATGGTCTCATGTGAGCCCGCGCCCACAGCACCGTCTCCAAAGTCGCCGCCATCTTCCCCAACACCTGCAGATACTCCCAGGCAGAGGGACACTGTAGACCGAGGAAATGACGCACCAAATCTCGGAGCCCTAGCACTCGCTGCTGAGGCAGAAAAACGCGTCCTACCCTTGTGTCGAACCGCGCTCCCAGGTATTCCAGGTCCTGAGTTGGCGTCAACTTGCTCTTCGCCAGATTGACCACTCAACCTAGACTCTGCAACAGGGTTACTACCTTGGCCGTAGCTGCCACACTCTCCTCTCGGGACTTTGCTCTGATCAACCAATCGTCTGGGTACGGATGCACCAACACCCCGTCCTTCCTTAAGGCTGCCGCCGCCACCACCACCATAATGTTGGTGAAGGTGCACGGAGCAGTCGCCAACCCAAAGGGGAGCGCCTGAAACTGGAAATGACCCATCGGTACTGCAAACCGGAGAAATTTCTGATGCTCCCGCCGAATCGGAATATGCAGGTACGCCTCCGATAGGTCTAGGGACGTCAGAAACTCCCCCGTTCTGACCGCCGCAATGACTGATCTGAGGGTTTCCATGCAAAAATGAGACACGCGCAGAGAACGATTTACCCTCTTTAGATCTAGAATCGGCCGCCATGTGCCTTCCTTCTTCGGCACCACGAAGTAAATGGGAGTATCGACCGCAACCTAACTGGTCAGGAGGAACCGGTACAACGCCTCCGAGACGTAGAAGCCGCCGTACCGTTTCCCGAACCGCCGCGCGCTTCGCTGGAGCGTTGCATGGCGACCGCACAAAAGCATCGGCTACTGGATGCTGCAGTTCCAGGGCATAACCTTCGCAAACCACCTCCAAGACCCACTGATCGGATGTGAGCTGGGTCCAGGCCGGATAAAATTCCCGCAACCGACCTCCTACGGGAACTAACTCCCCCGGGAGCCTCTTGACTTCATTGCGACTTCTTAAAGGTGGAGGACGAGGACGCCGCAGCAAGCCCCCTATTTGCTCCTCGAAACCCCTGAAAACGACCAGGGAAACGGCCGCGTAGCCCTTGACTGCCCCTGGGCGGATTGAACCGCCGAAAGTCACACTGTTGCTGCTGAGACCCAGGAACGGAACGGCTCTGCTTCTGCTTGTCCTCTGGCAGCCGTCCACCCTTAGTCTCTCCTAAATCCTTCACCAACTTGTCCAAATCTTCCCCAAAGAGCAGTTTACCGCGAAAGGGAAGCCTACTTAACCTAGCTTTGGACGAACTATCCGCTGCCCAATTACGCAGCCAAAGGCATCTGCGACCCGCGACCACTGACGCCATGCTCTTTGCTAACCCACGGATCAGATCATAATGAATATCCGCTAGATACGCCGCCCCGGACTCCAATTTGGCCGCCTCCTCGGCCGGCTCTAGCGAATCGTCCCCCTGGATCCGCTGTGCCCAGCGCAAACAGGCTCTCGCCACCCAGGCTCCACAAATGGACACCTGCAAGGATAAGGCATTAGCCTCAAAGACCTGCTTCAGCAAGGACTCCAATTTTCTGTCCTGCGCATCCTTTAGAGCCGCTGAGCCTTCCACCGGGATAGTAGTCTTGTTAGTCACTGCCAAAACGGCTGCTTCCACTCTCGGGGCCTTAAATAATTCTCGATCTTGATCCAGTAGCGGGTACAGCCTCGCCATGACCCTAGCGCCTTTAAGGGCGGCCTCCGGCATATCCCATTCCTCCTGAATCATCTCCTTAAATACCCTGTGCACCGGAAAAGCCCTCTGAGTCTTTCGGATCGCCTGTAGCAATGGATCCTCCAGGGTAGCATCCTCAGCCGGACCGACGTCCGGCATATTAAGCGCCTTGTGCGCCTCCGCTATAAGCGCCGGTAGTTCTTCCCTCCGGAAAACACGGATCACTTGCGCCTGATCCTCCTGCTCCCGAATTTCACCTTCCTCTAGATCCCCTAGACCTTCTTCAGAACGCAAGTCCTCTGACACCACTGACTGATCTATGGGATCCCTCTCCAACCTAGCCGCTTTAGCACAGATGCCCGATGCACCTGACGAGAAAGCAGAACTTAGCCTCTTGTGCCCCAACTCAGCCCCAGAGGCACCGGCCGCCTGCGCCCCACTAGAGCTAGCTAAAGTCCTTTGGAGCAGGGCCATGAAATCCGTTGAGAAAATGGAAGCCAAAATGCCTCCCACCGACTGTTGCGTAAGTGGAAGATCGGGCCCTAAAGTGGCGCTCAGCACTGGCTCCGCAACCGTCAGACGGGATAATGAGCTCTGGTACTATCTCCAAACCCACCTGTTCTCCTACCTCAGATGCAGGGAATAACTCCTTGGCCTCCAACTCCGGAGCACAACCCCTACAGACACCCTCTTGTGAGACGGAACTTCGCTTAGCCCCACACAAGAGACACTGTTGTTTGGACGGCATGCTGAACAAAGAACCACGCCTCCAGCTACCCCCCAAACGCTAAAAAGAAAAAAAAATGTTTTGTTTCTTTTACTACTGGAAGTTCCTCAATCGCCCCCCCCCCCCAGGTGATTCGTGAAGAAAGCCCCCGAAAACGAGGCTCACAGCCGAAGCTACAGGGCGCCAAAACCCGACAGTGCAAACCGAGGAATTTTCCCGCCTCAGGCACATGCGGTCTTGGCCTGCTCTTCTCACGCCGCCGATTCCTGCCGAAACCAGCCGCTTACCTCCGGCTCCCGTTGTGGCTGAAAAGAACTCTCCGTTCTGTCTCTGAGCAGTGCCCCGCAATTCAGAGCCCGCAGAAGAAAGCAGCACTCCGAGCTGATCGTAGTAGCTCTAAGCGCCGGCAGGCAAGGTATCTGCACACGCTGAGCCAGGCGTTCCCCGGATCCGTTCACTGCTCACCGGGACGGATCTCGGGCGCCAGTCCTCTCTCCCCTATCAGTTGAGAAAAACAACAAACCGTGGAGCTGCCTGCCTACCCCAAAGGGAAGACGGAGGAGAGCAGAGGACCTCAGGGCAAGGGAAGCAGTGTATTCCAACCGGCTCTGCAGTTAAAGAACTGCTCACGAGCTGTTCCTTAAAGTGCCCCTTACCCTAAATTTTATTTTTTTTAATGTAATCTTAAAATTCTAAAATCCTAACCCCCTACTTAATCGTTTCTCCAGTGAGCCCTGGAATCTCCTGGGCCCACCACCCTCCTAGCTGCTTTAGAGACTGTTAAACTGGTGTGAAGAGGAGGAGTCAGGCTTTATATACCGATCAACTCCTCCTATAAATTGCGGTCCAATTTCTTAGGACGTGAATGAATCACTAATAAAAAATGATACGTCCAAAAAGCTCATACATGTAAGAAATGTACTTTATTGTTACTTTTCTCTTATTTTCTTTTTTTCAATTTCGGTATGTATATTACGAAACTGTCAGGCACTTTCCAAGTTTCTCCTCAATAACATTCAGCATTCAATGTAGTTTCACATGAAAAAACAATTCTTGAGAAAACAGTGTGCCACCAGTTACTATTTCCTTTGTTTAAAAACATCAACACCAGGGCTGGAGGGTAGGAACTGCCTAAACCCCAAAGAGATTACGGAATATCGCCTGTCCGAAAGCACTGTCCCTGCGGGACTCCCTCTCGAGGCAGTAGTGGGCCGCAAACGTCTGGCTTGAAGACCAAGAAGCAGCCCGGCAGACATCTGCCAACGGAACAGAGCGGAGATGAGCCACTGATGCAGCCTTCGCCCTGACACAGTGAGCTGTAACTCAACCCGGCAAGGAGAGGCCGGCTGCCCTGTAAGCCCAGGCGATACAGTCGGCTACCCAGATGGACAAAGTATACTTGGAGACAGGCAACCCCAACTTATTGGGGTCAAAAGAAACGAAGAGCTGAACAGCCCTCCGGTGCTCCCAAGTACGGTCAAGGTAGAAGGACAACGCCCTCCTACAGTCCAGGGTATGCAAGACCATCTCAGCCCGGCTGGCATGCGGCCTGGGAAAGAAAGTTGGAAGAACCACCTCCTGATTGAGGTGGAAGGAGGAGACAAACTTTGGAAGGAATTTAGGATGAGCCAGTAAGACTACTCTGTTCCTATAGAACCTAGTATATGGTGCATCTGATACTAGGGCCTGAAGCTCACTCACTCACCTTGCGGAGGTAAGAGCTACGAGAAACAACGCTTTCCAGGAGAGAAAGCGTAAAGGACAAGTAGCCATAGGCTCAAATGGTGGGCAAGTAAGCTGTTGCAAGACCACACTTAAATCCCAGTCAGGGGCAGGACGAATTGGAGGCTTAAGCAAAAGCAGGCCTCTGAGGATGCGAGCCACCAAAGGGTGGCTGGAGAGAGATTGACCCTCCACCGGAGAGTGGTGCACTGAAAGAGCACTAAGATGAATTCTAACAGAGTTAGACTTAAGGCCGAGGTTGGAGAGGTGAAGCAAATATTGCACCACCACTGGTACCAGACATGAGAAAGAATTCTCGTTGTGTTGAGCACACCAGGCAGAGAATCTACGACACTTGAGGGTATAAGATTTCTGGGTAGACTGCCTCCTAGAGGCCAAGACCACATCCTCCTCTTCCCAAGGTAGCAGTAAGGGTGCTAGAACTATCCTTTCAGCAGCCAGGCCATCAGATTGAGGGACTGGAGGTTGGGGTGTAAGAGATCCCTGCTCCTGAGACAGGAGATCTGGTTGCATCCCCAGAGGAAAGAGTAGTTACTCACCTGTAACAGGTGTTCTCCAGGAGCAGCAGGAATCAGTCCTCACATATGGGTGACGTCGGCACCGACGGAGCCCTCGTGGAGCAATTTCCCCAGCTTTCAAAGAAAGCCTTTGGGAATTGCAGCGCGCATGCACGGTCCCCTTCCCGCCCAAGGGTGCCATCTTGCTCAGTCTGATGACATAGCGAAAAGACAGCAAAAAGTTAGCAAAAACAATGGATAAGATATGACTGCAACTCCGAGGGGAGGAGGGAGGGTTGTGAGGACTGATTCCTGCTGCTCCTGGAGAACACCTGTTACAGGTGAGTAACTACTCTTTCTCCAGGACCAAGCAGGAAGTCAGTCCTCACATATGGGACTCCCAAGCTTAAGGCTACCGGAGACCTCAAGCTGAAAAATGAGCTCCCTCTAGCTCAGCAGCACAGAAGGAAGGAATCTTCTCTGAAAACGCCCCCGGCCGGTAGCCCATCACCAGGGCCGGAGGGTAGGAGTTGCCTAAACCTCAAAGAGATTATGGAGGACTGCCTGTCCGAAAGCACTGTCCCTGCGGGACTTTCTCTCCAGGCAGTAATGAGCCGCAAAAGTCTGGCTTGAAGACCAAGTAGCGGCCTGGCAGATGTCTGCCAACGGAACAGAGCTGAGATGAGCCACTGACGCAGCCTTCGCCCTGACACAGTGAGCCGTGACTCGACCCTCCAACGAGAGGCCGGCTGCCCCATAAGCCAAGGCGATACAGTCAGCTACCCATATGGACAAAGTACGCTTGAAGACAGGTATCCCCAAACTTATTGGGGTCAAAAGAAACGAAAAGCTGAACAGCCTTTCTATGCTCCCGCGTACGGTCAAGGTAGAAGTATAAGGCCCTTCTACAGTCCAGGTTATGCAGGACCATCTCAGCTCGGCTGGCATGCGGCCTGGGAAAGAAGGTTGGAAGAACCACCTCTTGGTTGAGATGAAAAGGAGAAACCAATTTTGGAAGAAACTTAGGGTGAAGTCCACAAGACTACCCTATTTGGGTAGAACCTAGTGTAAGGAGGTTCAGACACTAGGGCCTGCAGTTCACTAACGCGCCTAGCGGAGGTAAGGACTACTAAAAAGAGGGTTTTCCAGGAAAGGAAACGAAGAGGGCAGGTAGCCATAGGTTCAAAAGGCAGACAGGTAATCCACTGTAAGACCACATCCAGATCCCAGTCAGGGGCTGGTGGGCGCAAAGGAGGCTTAAGCAGAAGGAGGCCCCTGAGAAAACGAGCCACCAAGGGGTGTGCGGAAAGAGGCCTGCCGTCCACCGGTGAGTGATGTGCAGAGAGAGCACTGAGGTGGACTCTGACAGAGTTGGACTTAAGGCCAAGATTGGAGAGGTAAAGCAAGTATTGCAAGACCACCGTTACTAAGCAGGAGAAGGGGTTCTCAGACTGCTGAGCACACCATACGGAGAATCGACGCCACTTAAGAGCATAAGACTTCCGGGTGGATGGCTGCCTGGAGGCCAAGATGACATCTAGCTCCCCTCCTGCTGCCTCGGGAGGTGGAGGGACTACCCTTTCAGCAGCCAGGCCATCAGATGAAGGGCCCGGAGGTTGGGGTGCAGGAGAGTCCCCTGATCCTGAGTCAGGAGATCGGGTTGAAAACCCAGAGGAAGAGGAGTGTCCACCGCCAGTTGTAGCAGAAGCGGGAACCAGGGCTGTCTCGGCCACCTGGGAGCTACCAGGATTACAGAGGCCCTGTCCCGGAGAACCTTGAAAAGCGTCCGGGACACGAGTGGCGTGGGAGGAAAGGCATAGAGTAGGCCCGTGGACCACGGGATCAGAAAAGCATCCACTGCTACTCTGAGAGGATGCGGCTGCCTGGAGCAGAATCTGGGAAGTTGCCGGTTCAGGGGACTGGCAAAAAGATCCATGGTGGGGAGGCCCCACCGGAGAAAGATCCGTTGAACCACCAACGGGTCCAATCTCCACTCGTGTGGCTGCAGAATTCTGCTGAGTTTGTCCGCCAGGTGATTTTCCTGACCTGGCAGGTAAACAGCTTTGAGGAGGATGCCATGGTCGACGGCCCAAGAGCACAGCCTTTGAGCCTCTTGACAGAGAAGGAGGGAGCCTGTGACCCCGTTTGTTCACATAGAACATGGCAACCTGATTGTCCGTCTGAACCAGTACAGACTGATGAGAAGTGAGATGAGAGAAGGTCCGCAGAGCTAAACGGATCGCCCTGAGCTCCAGGAAGTTTATCTGCTGAGCAGACTCCCAAGGTGTCCAGAGGCCTTGAGTACATGTCCCTTGGCAATGTGCTCCCCAACCCAGGAGAGAAGCATCTGACGTCAGCACTTGGGAAGGTGGAGGAGACTGAAAAGTCATTCCGAGCACCAGATTGGGCAGATGAAGCCACCATTGCAGAAAGGAGACCAGCCTGTCGGATATCTGTATGGAGTCCGCAAGGCTCCCCGTGGCCTGATGCCATTGAGTGCTAAGGCTCCACTGAGCAGGCCTCATGTGCAGTCGGGCATTTGGAGTCACATGGACCGTTGAAGCCATATGGCCGAGCAACCTCAGGAATTGCCTGGCAGAGACCAGGGAATTGCTGCGAAACTGGCTGGCCAGATCCATTAGCCGGTTGGCTCGGTCTACAGGCAGGAAGGCTCGGTCTAGAGGCAGGAAGGCTCGTGCCTGAAGAGTGTCCAACCACGCTCCTATGAATTCGAGATTTGGAGAGGGGAGCAAAGTGGACTTTGTGAAGTTTATGACAAATCCCAAGTGCTGTAGCAGAGCCACAGTGTGATGAGTGACCTGAGTGACTTCTAGGGAAGACGGGGCCCGGATGAGCCAGTCGTCCAGGTATGGAAACACAAATAGGTCTTGAAGCCTTAGGAAGGCTGCTACCACTGCCAGGCATCTGGTGAACACTCTGGGAGCGGAGGACAGGCCAAAGAGCAGTACCCTGTACTGATAATGACTTCCTCCCACAACAAACCTGAGATATTGTCTGTGGTCTGGATGAATAAGGATGTGAGTATAAGCATCCTTTAGATCCAAGGAGCATAGCCAATCTCCCTGCTGGAGGTAGGGCAGCAGGATTCCAAGGGTAAGCCTCTTGAACTTTTCCCTTTGCAGGAACTTGAGGTTGCGCAAGTCCAGGATGGGTCTGAGGCCTCCTGTTCTTTTTGGTATCAGAAAGTACCTGGAATAAAAGCCTTGACCTCTCAGGTGGTGGGGCACCGGTTCCACAGCCTGTTCCTGAAGACGACTTGCTAACTCCTGAAGGAGTAAGTCCCTGTGCAGAGGGGGTCTTGGAGGCTCCCCTGGAAAGTAGGAGGAAGGTACCTGGTGAAAGTGCAGAAGATAGCCTTTTTGAACTATACGAAGCACCCAGGCATCTGATGTCACGGCTGACCACCTGTGGGCAAAGTGGACCAGCCGGCCTCCTGTGTTGAGAGAAGACAGCTGAGGGGAAGAGGCTATGTTGACGGAGTCAAAAACCGCTACCCTGCTGAGCAGGGGCCAGTGTAGTGGGCTTGGGGGCCTTCTGCCTACGGGACCCATTACCCTGTCCCTTAGCCTGCTGACCCTGATGGGGAGCTGCTGAGGCTTGATACCGAGGGTGTTGTTTATAGGCAGACACCTTCCTCGGGTAAAAGGGCTTTTTACCCGAGCTCTTCCTCTTCTGTGAAGGGGCAGAGGTTTTCCTGGTCAGAGTCTCGGTCTCGAGTTGTGCAGCCTTTTCATCCATGGGCTTGCCAAAGAGGTTTTCACCTCTGCAGGGGACATCTACCAACTTGTCCTGCACCCATGGCTCGAGGTCGGAGGACTGAAGCCAAGCCTGTCCGCGGGCACCGATGCCGGCTCCGGCTACTCGAGCCGATGCTTCGAATCCATCGTAGGCTGCTCGAGAAATAAACTTCGAGCACTCTCGAATACCAGTGGACAAGGCCTGGAACCTCTGCAAAGGTTCCTCGGAGAGACCAGCAGAGAACCCGGCAATTTCCTTTGCCAGGTCTCGGAGATACATGCCCATGTAGAGCTGGTATGTCTGGACCCGACAAGCAAGCATAGAGCACTGGAAACGCTTCCTACCGAGGGCATCCAGGTTCCGGGCCTCCTTGCCGGGAGGCACCGAGGAGTGCATCTTCTGACTCTTGAGTCGATGCATGGCCGATTCCACCACCATGGAATGGTGCGGTAGTTGTGCCTTCTGGAACCCGGGGCTCTTGCGGACTCGATACATGGAATCGACCCGCTTGCTTAACACTGGCGTCGACGCCGGGCTCTCCCACATGCGGAAGAGAAGTCGTTCCAGCATCTGAGGAACCGGTACAGTAAAGGCCTCCTTCGGGGGAGAGTCATACTGGAGGGCAGCGAGCTCCTCGGCTCGCGGCTCCTCCTCGGGATCCGCGGGGAATGCCAAAGCCTTGGCTATATCCCGCACGAAGTCCGAGAACCGGGTATCCTCTGGGGGGGACCGTCTCCGAGGTTCAGACTCGGGTGAGTTGGAGGGAACGCACCGAGTCAGAAAGGTACCGGGTGACTCGTCCTCCTCCGTGTCCCAGCCCGACTCCTCGGAGGAGGAATCGAGCTGCTCCGGTCGGGTGGACACCGATGCCCTCCGCCCCAACGCCGAGGCCGGCGTCGACGACCTCGGTCCCGAACAGGAGGCTGAGGGAGACCGTGGCCGAGGATCGACTCGAGCTCGCATGGACTCGAGGATCGGCTCGGCCTCCGGGGTCGACTTGGACGTTGACGTCCCGGTGGTCGGGGCAGATGCACCGGCAAGGCCAGCGATCAGTGCCCGCTGCTGGTCCATGAAGGCAGCGAAACTGCTCTCCAAGGCCGTCAACCTGAGTCCAAGCTCAGGAGACGCAGCAACTCCCGACTCGGGAGGTGAGTCCACGAGGACTACAGTACTCACGTGTCCAGGAGACTCCACATCGAGACGAGGATGCTTCGAAGGCCTCTCCGACTCCGAAGACCCGGGACGGCTATCGGGGCTATGCGACCTGGCCCTCGAGGAACCAGGAGCGTCCACCAACGCCGCCCTCGCGGGTTTTTTCTTCCGATGATGTTCCCGGGCGGGAGACCCCCGCTCAGAGGAACTCCGACGTCACCCATATGTGAGGACTGACTTCCTGCTTGGTCCTGGAGGAGTGTCCACCGCTAGTTGCAAAAGAAGTGGAAACCACGGTTGCCTGGGCCATCTGGGGGCCACCAGAATTACCGAGGCTCTGTCCCGGAGCACTTTGAACAGTGTCTGGGGCACTAGAGGCGTGGGAGGAAAGGCATAAAGGAGATTTGTAGACCACGGAATGAGAAACGCACCCGCTGCTAATCTGAGAGGATGCGGTTGTCTGGAGCAGAACCTGGGCAGCTGACGGTTCAGAGGACTGGCAAAAGAGATCTATGGTTGGAAGACCCCATCTTAGGAAGATCTGTTGAACCACCAGTGGATTCAACTGCCATTCGGGTGGCTGCAGAATCCTGCTCAATCTGTCTGCCAGGTAATTCTCCTGTCCAGGGAGATAGACCGCTTTGAGAAATATGCCATGATTGACTGCCCAGGAGCACAGGTTCTGCGCTTCCTGACATAGAAGTGGGGACCCCATGCCCCCGTTTGTTCACATAAAACACAGCAACTTAGTTGTCCGTCTGAACTAAGACGGACTGGTGAGAGATGACATGAAAAAAAGTCCTCAGGGCTAAGTGGATAGCTCTCAGTTCCAAGAGATTGATCTGCTGTGCGGCCACCCAAAGAGACCACAGGCCTTGAGTACATGCTCCCTGGCAATGTGCACCCAAACCTTGAAGAGAAGCATCGGTCGTCGGCACTTGAGAGTGTGGAGGTGCCTGAAAAGGCACCCCTTGCACCAGATTCGGAAGATGAAGCCACCACTGTAGAGAAGACTTTAGGAGCTTGGACACCCTCACTCTGTCCTTCAGGTTTCCTGTGGCTTGGTGCCACTGAGTTCTGAGGCCCCATTGAGCCGGCCTCATGTGTAGGCGGGCATTTGGAGTTAAAGGAACCGACAAAGCCATGTGGCCCTAAGAGCCTCAGGAATTGTCTGGCGGAGAACAGAGAATTGCTGCGAAACTGACTGGCCAGACCCATCAAACTGTGGGTCCTGTCCACAGGTAAAAAGGCTTTTGCCTGAAGGGTGTCCAGTCTTGTTCCTATGAACTCCATGTTCTGCGAAGGGCGCAAAGGGGACTTTGCGAAGTTTATAACAAACCCCAGATGCTGAAGTAGAGCGACAGTGCGAAGGGTGGCTTGATTGGCATCCTGTGGGGACTGGCCCCTGATGAGCCAGTCGTCCAGGTATGGAAAGACAGAGTCCTTGCACCCTGAGGTAGGCCGCCACCACCGCCAGGCACTTGGTGAATACCCTGGGGGCGGAGGTTAGGCCAAAAGGCAGTACCTTGTACTGATAATGATGCCCTCCCACTACAAATCTGAGATATTGTCTGTGGTCTGGATGAATGAGGATGCGAGTATAAGCATCCTTTACGTCTAAGGAGCATAGCCAATCTCCCTGCTGGAGGTAGGGCAGCAGGATTCCAAGGGTAAGCATCTTGAACTTTTCCCTCTCCAGGAACTAGTTGAGATTCCGCAAGTCTAGGATGAGCCTGAGGCCTCCTGTTCTTTTTGGTAGCAGAAAGTACCTGGAATAGAAGCCTTGACCCCTCAGGTGGTGGGGCACCGGTTCCACTGCCTGTTCCTTTACAAGACTTGCTAACTCCTGTAGGAGTAGGTCCCTGTGCAAAGGAAGTCTTGGAGGCTCCCCTGGAATGTAGGAGGGGGGTACCTGGTGGAAGTGGAGGAGATAGCCCTTCTGGACTGTACTTAATATCCAGGTATCCCTTGTTACAGCTGACCACCTGTGGGCGTACAGGGACAGCCGGCCTCCTGTGCTGATAGGAGCCAGCTGAGGAGAGGCTATGCCACTGGAGTCAAAACCCCGCTCCCTGCTGTGCAGGAGACGGAGCTGGTGGCTTGGGAGTTTTCTGCCTACGGGATCCATGTCCCTGCCCCTTGGCCTGCTGACCCTGTTGGGGAGCTACAGAGGCCTGAAAATGAGAGTATGTTTTATAGGCAGATGACTTCTTCGGGTAAAAGGTCTTTTTTCCCCCAAGCCCTTCTTCTGAGAAGAGGCAGAGTTTTTCCGGGACAGCCTTGTCCTGGTAAGAGTCTCGGTCTAGAGTTCTGCAGCCTTTTCAACCATGGGCTTGCCAAAGAGGTTCTCACCTCGGCAGGGGACATCGACCAACTTGTCCTGCACCCATGGCTCGAGGTCCGATGACTGTAGCCAGGCCTGACGGCGTGCACTGATGCCGGTCGCAGCTACCCGGGCCGAAGCCTCGAAGCCATCATAGGCTGCTCGAGAGATAAACTTCGACCACTCTCGGAAACCCGATGACAGGGCCGTGAACCTCTGCAAAGGTTCCTCGGAGAGACCAGCAGAGAACCCGGCAATCTCCTTTGCCAGGTCTCGAAGGTACATGCCCATGTACAGCTGGTAGGTCTGAACACGGCAAGCAGGCATAGAGCCCTGGAAGCACTTCTTACCGAGGGCACACTTCAGACGATGCATGGCCGATTCCACAACCATGGAGTGGTGCGGTAGTTGTGCCTTTTGGAACCCGGGGCTCTTGCGAACACGATAGATGGAATTGACCCACTTGCTCAAAACTGGCGTCGAGGCCGGCACCTCCCACATGCGGAAGAGCAACCATTCCAGCATCGGAGGAACCGGTACAGGTAAAGCCCTCCATGGGAGGAGAGTCATACTACAGGGCCTCGAGCTCCTCGGCTCGAGGCTCCTCCTCGGGATCCACGGGGAATGCCAAGGCCTTGGCCATATCACGCACGAAGTCTGAGAACCGGGTATCCTCCGGGGAGAGGGACCTTCTCAGAGGTTCAGACTCCAGCGAGTCCGATGGGACACACCGAGTCCGAAAGGTGTCCGGTGACTACTTATCCTCCGTTTCCCAGCCGGACACCTTGGAGGAGAAAGCAAGCGGCTCCAGTCAGCCAGGCACCAATGCCATCTGCCCCGATGCAGAGGGTACCGGCATAGACGACCTCTGTCCCAAACGGGAGGCCGAGGGAGACCTTGGCCGAGGATAGACTCGAGAGCGCATGGACTCGAGGATCGGCTCGGCCTCCAGGGTCGACTTGGACGTTGAGGTCCCGGTGGTCGGGGCAGATGCACCTGTGAGACCGGCGATCAGTGCCCGCTGCTGTTCCATGAAGGCAGCCAAGCTGCACTCCAAGGCCATCAACCTGAGTCTGAGCTCAGGAGACTCAGCAGCCCCCAACTCGGGCCCCGACGGCATCAGGCCCGACATCGGCTCCCCCGGAGGACAGTCCACGAGGACTACAGTACTCACGTGACCCGGGGACTCCATCTCCACACAAGGCTGTTTGGCAGGCCTCTCTGACTCCGAAGACCCGGGACGGCGCTCGGGGCTATGCGACTTGGCCCTCGAGAAGACAAGTGCGTCCACCAAAGCCGCCCTCGCGGGTTTCTTCTTCCTGCGATGTTCCAGAGAAGGAGACCCCCTCTCAGAGGAGCCTCGGCGATGCTCGGGACCGGAGTCCCGAGACGTCGATGCCTCTGACGAAGTCCGGGCCCGTCCGGACGCGGAGTGAGAGAACATTCTTTACTTTTGGTGCTGCCAACTCCTCAACGCCTTCGAGGACATTTTCCCACATGGACCACAGATCATCGGGTCATGATCGGGTCCGAGGCAACAGAGGCAGCAGTCATGTGTGTCGGTGAGAGACAAGTTTCTTACATCGATCACACTTCTTAAACCCGCTGGCAGCCATCGGGGGGAAAAAGAGCCCCTGCGATGTCAAAAGACAGGGCTGCCAGTGAAAAATAGAAAAATGGCGCGTACGCTAGTCACTAAGGACAAAAACCGAAAAAAGAAGTCCGGGCTCGATACTGACATATCGGGCCCAGGCGGGAAAGGGAAACCGGCATCAAACGAGTAGCTACTCACCTATAACAGGTGTTCTCCAGGAGCAGCAGGAATCAGTCCTCACATATGGGTGTCATCGGCGCTGATGAAGCCCCAGAGGAGCATTTCCCCAGCTTTCCATGAAAGCCTTTGGGAATGCTGGCACGCATGCACGGTTCCCTTCCCGCCTAAAGGTGCCATCTTACCTCAGTCAAATAACATAGCTAAGAACAGCACACAAAAATTAAAAAATTAAACTATGTACAACTGCAACTCCAAGGGGAGAAGGGAGGGTTGTGAGGACTGATTCCTGCTGCTCCTGGAGAACACCTGTTACAGGTGAGTAACTACTCTTTCTCCAGGACCAAGCAGGAAGTCAGTCGTCACATATGGGTGACTCCCCAGCTCTAGGCTACCGAGGAACCCAGGCTGAACAAGAGAACGCCCTCTAGTCTCAGCAGCAAAGAAAGGCTTTTCAAGGACACAACCTCCACCGGTAGCCCAACAGAGGGCAGGAGTTGCCTAAACCTCTAAGAGATTCCGGAGTACTGCTTGGCCAAAAGCACTGTCCCTCTCCAGACAGTAATGGGCCGCAAATGTCTGGCTTGAAGACCAAGTTGCAGCCCTGCAGATGTCTACCAAGGGCACAGAGCGGAGATGAGCCACTGAGGCAGCCATTGCCCTGACACGATGGGCCGACCCGACCCTGCAAAGGAAGGTCAGCCGCCTTGTAAGCCCAGGTGATACAGTCAGCCACCCAGATGGATAAGGTACGCTTGGACACAGGCAACCCCAACTTATTGGGGTCAAAGGATACGAAGAGCTGAGTAGCCCTTCGATGCCCTTGCGTATGGTCAAGGTAGAAGGATAAGGCCCTCCTACAGTCCAGTGTATGCAGGACTGCTTCAACCTGGCTTGCATGAGGCCTAGGGAAGAATGTTGAAAGAACCACCTTCTGATTGAGGTGAAAAGAGGAGACAACCCTTGGGAGGAACTTTGGATGAGTCCTGAGGACTACCCTGTTCCTATAAATCCTGGTGTAAGGCCTATCACAGACCAGGGCCTGAAGCTCGCTCACTCGCCTAGCCGAAGTAAGGGCTATCAGAAAGAATCTTGCAGGAAAGGAAGCGTAGAGGGCAAGTAGCCATTGGCTCAAAAGGTGGGCGAGGCAGTTGCTGCAAGACCACATTCAGCTCCCAATCAGGAGCAGGACGACGGATGGGAGGCTTGAGCAAGAGCAAGCCCCTGAGAAACCTGGAAACCAAGGGGTGCCCAGACAGAGAATGTCCTTCTACCAGTGAGTGGTGAGCTGCTAGAGCTGAGAGGTGGACCCAAACAGAATTGGACTTAAGTCCCTGATTGGATAAGTGCAGTAAATACTGAAGCACTACTGGTACAGTACAGGAGAAAGGATCCTCTGTACGTAGCTGACACCACACAGCAAACCTCTTCCACTTAAGAGCATAGGTTTTCCTAGTGGACTGTTTCCTAGAGGCTAGGACAACTTCCTCAACTTCCTGAGGTAGGCCCCAGGGAGCCAAAACTACCCTTGCAGCCTCCAGGCCATCAAATTGAGAGCTTTCAGATTGGGGTGCAGAAGGGAACCCTGATCCTGAGAGAGGAGGTCGGGTTGCAACCCCAAAGGCAGTGGGGGATCCACCGCCAGCTGAAGCAGAAGTGGAAACCAAGGCTGTCTCGGCCACCTGGGAGCTACCAACAGGACCGAGGTCTTGTCCTGAAGAATCTTGAAAAGAGTTCGGGCCACCAAGGGCGTGGGAGGAAACGCATAGAGAAGACCCTGAGACCAGGATATTAGAAAAGCATCTGGTGCTATCCTCAAAGGATGCTGTTGTCTGGAGCAGAACTTGGGCAGTTGCGTGTTCAGCGGACTGGCAAACAGATCTATCCAAGGGAGACCCCATTTCAGGAAGATAGAGTAGTTACTCACCTGTAACAGGTGTTCTCCAGGAGCAGCAGGAATCAGTCCTCACTTATGGGTGACGTCCGCGCCGACGGAGCCCTCGCGGAGCAATCTCCCCAGCTTTCGAAGAAAGCCTTTGGGAATTGCAGCGCGCATGCGCGGTCCCCTTCCAGCCCAAGGGTGCCATCTTGCTCAGTGATAACATAGCGAAAGACAGCAAAAAGTTAGCAAAAACCATGGGTAAGATATGACTGCAACTCTGAGGGGAGGAGGGAGGGTTGTGAGGACTGATTCCTGCTGCTCCTGGAGAACACCTGTTACAGGTGAGTAACTACTCTTTCTACAGGACCAAGCAGGAAGTCAGTCCTCACTTACGGGACTCCCAAGCTTAAGGCTACTGGAGACCTCAAGCTGAAAAATGAGCTCCCTCTAGCTCAGCAGCACAGAAGGAAGGAATCTTCTCTGAAAACGCCCCTGGCCGGTAGCCCAACACCAGGGCCGGAGGGTAGGAGTTGCCTAGACCTTAAAGAGATTATGGAGGACTGCCTGTTCGAAAGCACTGTCCCTGCGGGACTCCCTCTCCAGGCAGTAATGAGCCGCAAAAGTCTGGCTTGAAGACCAAGTAGCGGCCCTGCCAACGGAACAGAGCGGAGGAAAGCCACTGACGCAGCCTTCACCCTGACACGATGAGCCGTGACTCGACCCTCCAACGAGAGGCCGGCTGCCCCATAAGCCCAGGCGATACAGTCAGCTACCCATATGGACAAAGTACGCTTGGAGGCAGGCATCCCCAACTTATTGGGGTCGAAAGAAACGAAAAGCTGAACAGCCTTTCTATGCTCCCACGTACGGTCAAGGTAGAAGGATAAGGCCCTCCTACAAATCCAGGGTATGCAGGACCATCTCAGCCCGGCTAGCATGCGGCCTGGGAAAGAAGTTCAGGAGAACCACATCTTGGTTGAGATGAAAAGGGGAAACCACTTTTGGAAGAAACTTAGGGTGAGTCCTTAAGACTACCCTATTGGGATAGAACCTAGTGTAAGGGGGTTCAGACACTAGAGCCTGCAGTTCACTTACGCGCCTAGCGGAGGTAAGGGCTACCAAAAAGAGGGGTTTCCAGGAAAGAAAACGAAGAGGGCAGGTAGCCATAGGATCAAAGGGCGGACAGGTAATCCACTGTAAGACCACATTGAGATCCCACTCTGGGGCTGGTGGGCGCAAAGGAGGCTTAAGCAAAAGGAGGCCTCTCAGAAAACGAGCCACCAAGGGGTGTGCGGAAAGAGGCCTGCCGTCCACCGGGGAGTGTTGTGCAGAGAGAGCACTGAGGTGGACTCTGACAGAGATGGACTTAAGGCCAAGATTGGAAAGGTAAAGCAAGTATTGCAAGACCACCGTCACTACGCAGGAAAAGGGGTTCTCAGACTGCTGAGCACACCATGCAGAGAACCGACGCCACTTAAGAGCATAGGACTTCCGGGTGGATGGCCGTCTAGAGGCCAAGACGACTTCTTCCACCTCCCGAGGCAGCAGGAGGGGAGCTAGGACTACCCTTTCAGAAGCCAGGCCATCAGAGGAAGGGACTGGAGGTTGGGGTGTAGGAAAGTCCCCTGATCCTGAGTCAGGAGATCGGGCTGAAACCCCAGAGGAAGAGGAGTGTCCACTGCCAGTTGCAGCAGAAGCGGGAACCAGGGCTGTCTCGGCCACCGGGGAGCTACCAGGATTACAGAGGGACTGTCCCGGAGAACTTTGAAAAGCGTCCGGGACACGAGTGGCGTGGGAGGAAATGCATACAGGAGGCCTGTGGACCACGGGATCAGAAAAGTGTCTGCCGCTACACTGAGAGGATGCGGTTGCCTGGAGCAGAATCTGGGAAGTTGCCGGTTCAGAGGACTGGCAAAAAGATCCATGGTGGGGAGGCCCCACCGGAGAAAGATCCGTTGAACCACCAACGGGTCCAATCTCCACTCGTGTGGCTGCACAATTCTGCTCAGTTTGCCAGGTGATTTTCCTGACCTGGCAGGTAAACAGCTTTGAGGAGGATGCCATGGGCGATGGCCCAAGAGCACAGCTTTTGAGCCTCTTGACAGAGAAGGAGGGAACCTGTGCCCCCGTTTGTTCACATAGAACATGGCAACCTGATTGTCCGTCTGGACCAGTACAGACTGATGAGAAGTGAGGTGAGAGAAGGTCCGCAGAGCTAGGCGGATCGCAATGAGCTCCAGGAAGTTTATCTGCTGAGCAGACTCCCAAGGTGTCCAGAGGCCTTGAGTACATGTCCCTTGGCAATGTGCTCCCCAACCCAGGAGAGAAGCATCTGACGTCAGCACTTGGGAAGGCGGAGGAGACTGAAAAGTCATTCCGAGCACCAGATTGGGCAGATGAAGCCACCATTTCAGAGAAGAGACCAGGCGGTCGGATATCTGTACTGAGTCCGCAAGGCTCCCCGTGGCTGATGCCATTGAGTGCGAAGGCTCCACAGAGCAGGCCTCATGTGCAGTCGGGCATTTGGAGTCACATGGACTGTGGAAGCCATATGGCCGAGCAACCGCAGGAATTGCCTGGCAGAGACAGCGTAGTTACTCACCTGTAACAGGTGTTCTCCAGGAGCAGCAGGAATCAGTCCTCACATATGGGTGACGTCGGCACCGACGGAGCCCTCGCGGAGCAATTTTCCCCAGCTTTCAAAGAAAGCCTTTGGGAATTGCAGCGCACATGCGCGGTCCCCTTCCCGCCCAAGGGTGCCATCTTAGCCAGTCAGATGACATAGCTAAAAAAGACAGCATAAAAATTTGCAAAAAAACTTAAGCAGATGATTGCAACTCCAAGGGGAGGAGGGAGGGTTGTGAGGACTGATTCCTGCTGCTCCTGGAGAACACCTGTTACAGGTGAGTAACTACGCTTTCTCCAGGACCAAGCAGGAAGTCAGTCCTCACATATGGGACTCCCAAGCTTAAGGCTACCGGAGACCCTAAGCACAAAAATGAGCTCCCTCTAGCTCAGCAGCACAGAAGGAAGGAATCTTCGCTGAATTATTACCCACCGGTAGCCCACATCCGGGATGGAGGGTAGGAGTTGCTCAAACCTCAAAGAGATTACGGAGGACTGCCTGTCCGAAAGCACTGTCCCTGCGGGACTCCCTCTCGAGACAGTAATGGACCGCAAAAGTCTGGCTCGAAGACCAAGTAGCGGCCCGGCAGATGTCTGCCAGCGGAACAGAGCGGAGGTAAGCCACTGACGTAGCCTTTGCCCGAACGCAATAAGCCGTGACTCGACCTTCCAAGGAGAGTCCGGCTGCCCCATAAGCCCAAGTGATACAGTCCGCAACCCAGATGGACAGAGTATGCTTGGAGACCGGGAGTCCCAATTTATTGGGATCAAAAGACACAAAAAGCTGCGCAGCTTTACGGTGCTCCCGCGTACGGTCAAGGTAGAAGTTCAATGCCCTTCTACAGTCCAGGGTATGGAGGACCATTTCAGCTCGGCTGGAGTGTGGTCTGGGAAAGAAGGTCGGAAGTACCACCTCCTGATTGATGTGAAAAGGGGAGACCACTTTTGGAAGAAATTTTGGGTGAGTCCGTAGGACTACCCTATTTTTGTAGAACCGAGTGTAAGGGGGATCAGACACGAGGGCCTGCAATTCACTTACGCGTCTAGCGGAAGTGAGGGCTATCAAGAACAATGTTTTCCAAGAAAGAAAACGGAGAGAACAGGTAGCCATAGGTTCAAAAGGCGGACAGGTGATCCGCTGCAAAACCACATTCAGATCCCAGTCAGGCGCTGGCGGGCGCAGAGGTGGTTTAAGTAGAAGGAGACCTCGGAGAAACCTCGCTACAAGAGGGTCGCTGGAAAGAGGTCTGCCGTCCACCGGCACATGATGTGCTGAAAGAGCACTGAGGTGAACTTTGACGGAGTTGGACTTAAGTCCCAGATTAGAGAGGTATAGCAAGTACTGCAAGATCACCGACACCGGGCAGGAGAAGGGATCCTGAGACTGTTGGGTACACCAAACGGAGAAGCGACACCATTTAAGGGCGTAGCATTTGCGGGTAGAAGGTCGCCGAGAAGCTAGGACGACCTCTTCCACCTCTGCCGGCAGGAGAAGGGGAGCAAGGACTACCCTCTCAGCAGCCAGGCCATTAGATTGAGAGATCTGAGGTTGGGGTGTAGCAGAGACCCCTGATCCTGAGTGAGGAGATCCGGTTGTAACCCCAGAGGGAATGGATCCTCTACCGCTAATTGCAGCAGGAGTGGAAACCACGGCTGTCTGGGCCAGCGAGGGGCCACCAGGATCATGGAAGCTTTGTCTCGGAGAACCATGAAAAGAGTTCGAGAGACTAGCGGGGTGGGAGGAAAAGCATACAGAAGGCTCTCCGACCATGAGAGCAGAAAAGCGTCTGCCGCAACTCGAAGGGGGTGTGGCTGACGAGAGCAGAAGCGAGGAAGTTGCCGGTTGAGAGGGCTGGCAAAGAGATCCATCGTGGGGAGGCCCCACTTCAGAAAGAGCTTCTGAACTACCAAGGGATCCAGGCGCCACTCGTGCGGCTGGAGGATCCTGCTGAGTTTGTCCGCCAGGCAATTTTCCCGGCCTGGGAGATAAACTGCCTTGAGAAGAACGCCGTGACTGACGGCCCAAGAGCAGAGCTTCTGTGCTTCCCGACAGAGAAGGAAGGAGCCCGTGCCCCCCTGTTTGTTCACGTAGAACATGGCCACTTGATTGTCCATCTGGACAAGGACGGACTGGTGAGAGGTCAGGTGGGAGAAAGCCTTGAGAGCCAGGCGGATCGCTCTGAGCTCCAGGAAGTTGATCTGCTGAGCAGACTCCCACGTGGTCCAGAGGCCCTGAGTACGTGCCCCTTGGCAATGTGCTCCCCAACCCAGGAGGGACGCATCTGTCGTCAGCACCTGGGTCGGCTGAGGTGACTGAAAAGGCATGCCGAGTACCAGGTTCGGCCGATGAAGCCACCACTGGAGAGACGAGGCCAGCGGCTCGGAGACGCGCACTAGGTCTGCTAGGCCGCCTGTGGCTTGTTGCCACTGCTTGCGAAGACACCATTGAGCAGGCCGCATATTCAGGCGGGCATTGGGGGTCACATGGACGGTGGAAGCCATATGGCCGAGCAGTCTCAGGAAGCGCCTGGCAGAGACCAGGGGCTGGCTGCGAAAACGGTCGGCTAAGTCCATGAGCCGTTGAGCCCTGTCGAGCGGCAGGAAAGCTCGTGCCTGAGGAGTGTGCAGCCTTGCGCCGATGAACTCGAGATCCTGTGAGGGGAGCAAAGTGGACTTTGCGAAGTTTATGACAAAGCCCAAGTTCTGCAGAAGAGTCACCGTGCGGCGTGTGGCGTTGGTGACCTCCGGAGCGGACGCTGCTCTGATGAGCCAGTCGTCGAGGTACGGAAAGACATAGAGGCCGTGAAGCCGGAGATGGGCCGCCACCTCCGCGAGACATTTTGTGAAGACTCGCGGTGCGGAGGACAGGCCAAAGGGCAGTACTCTGTACTGGTAATGATTTCCTGCCACCACAAACCTTAGGTATTGGCGGTGGCTTGGGTGGATGAGGATGTGCGTGTAGGCATCCTTTAGATCCAAGGAGCATAGCCAATCTCCCTGCTGGAGGTAGGGCAGAAGGATTCCAAGGGTAAGCATTTTGAACTTTTCCCGCACGAGGAACTTGTTGAGGTTGCGCAAGTCCAGGATGGGTCTGAGGCCTCCTGTCCTTTTTGGTACTAGAAAATACCTGGAATAAAAGCCTTGACCTCTCAGGTGGTGGGGCACCGGTTCCACCGCCTGTTCCTGTAGAAGACCTGCTAACTCCTGAAGGAGTAAGTCCCTGTGCAGAGGGAGTCGTGGAGGTTCTCCTGGGAAATAGGAGGGAGGCACCTGGTGGAAGTGGAGAAGATAGCCTTCTCTTACGACTTGAAGCACCCAGGCATCTGAAGTGATGCTGGACCACCTGTGGGCGAAGTGAACCAGCCGGCCTCCGGTGCTGGGAGGAGCCAGCGGAGGGGGAGAGGCTATGCTGAAGGAGTCAAAAGCCCCCACCCTGCTGAGCAGGGGCTGGTGGTGCAGGCTTGGGGGCTTGCTGCCTACGGGACCCGTTACCCCGTCCCTTGGCCTGCTGGCCCTGTTGGGGAGCTGCGGGGGCCTGATATTGGGGGTAGTGTTTATAGGCAGCCACCTTTCTCGGGTAAAAGGACTTCTTTCCCGAGCCCTTTTTTTTTTGGGAAGGGGCGGAGGTCTTCCTAGAAAGCCTAGTCCTGGTGAGAGTCTCCGTCTCGATCTGTGCAGCCTTTTCTGCCATAGGTTTGCCAAAGAGGATTTCACCTCGGCAGGGGACATCGACCAACTTGTCCTGCACCCAGGGCTCAAGGTCAGATGACTGAAGCCAAGCCTGTCGGCGGGCACCGATGCCGGCTGCGGCCACTCGAGCCGATGCTTCAAAGCCATCATAGGCTGCTCGGGATATGAATTTTGAGCATTCCCGAATGCCAGTGGACAAGGCTAGGAACCTCCGCAAAGGTTCCTCGGACAATCCAGCGGAGAATCCGGCTAGCTCTTTAGCCAGGTCTCGAAGATACATTGGACACGACACGCAAGCATAGAGACCTGCAAACACTTCTTACCAAGGCCATCCAAGTTACGGGCCTCCCTGCCAGGAGGCACCGAGGAGTGCATCTTCTGGCTCTTAAGACGATGCATGGCCGATTCCACTACCATGGAATGGTGTGGTAGCTGTGCCTTTTGGAAGCCAGGGCTCTTGCGGACTCGATAGATAGAATCGACCCGCTTGCTCAGGACCTGCGAGGAGGCTGGACTCTCCCACATGCGGAAGAGTAGTCGTTCCAGCATGGGAGGAACCGGTACAGTAAAGTGTTCCCTGGCGGGAGAGTCATACTGGAGGGCGTCGAGCTCTTCGGCTCGAGGCTCCTCCTCGGGGTCCGCCGGGAAGGCCAAAGCCTTGGCCATATCCCTGACGAAGTCCGAGAACCGGGCATCCTCCGGAGGGGACTGCTTCCGAGGTTCGGACTCAGGCGAGTCCGAGGGGACACACCGAGTCCGAAAAGAATCAGGTGACTCTTCCTCTTCAGACTGCCAGACCGACTCCGAGGAGGAATCGGTGGGGTCGGCCCGGGCAGGCTGCGGCGCCCGCCGCCCCGACGCCGAGGGAGTCGGCGTCGGCGACCTCGGTCCCGAACGGGAGGCCGAGGGTGACCTTGACCGAGGATCGACTCGAGTTCGCATGGACTCGAGGATCGGCTCGGTCTCCGGGGTCGACTTAGACGTCGACGTCCCGGCGGTCGGGGCAGCGGCGCCAGCAAGGCTAGCGAGCAGTGCCCGCTGCTGGTCCATGAAGGCAGACAGTCTGCTCTCCAAGGCCGTCAACCTGAGTCCGACCTCAGGTGACCCACCAGCCCCCGACTCGGGCCCCGACGGCGTCGGGCCCGACGTCGGCGGTCTCAGAGGCGAGTCCAGGAGGACCACAGGACTTACCCGAGCAGGCAGCTCCGACTCCATGCGAGGTCGCTTCGAGAGGTGCTCCTTCTCCAAGGACCCGGGACGGCTATCGGGGCTATGCGACCTGGCCCTCGCGGAGCCAGGAGCGTCCACCGACGCCGCCCTCGCGGGTTTCACCTTCCGACGATGGTCCCCGGAGGGAGAACCCCTGTCGGAGGAACTCCGGCGACGGTCCGAGCTGGATCCTCTGGACGCCGAGGCCTCCGACGAGGTCCGGGTACGGCTGGGGTCAGCGAAGATCCTATCCCACTGATGCCGCCGACTTCTCAACGCTTTGGAGGACATTTTGCCACAGGCCCCACAGATCATTTCTTCATGATCCGGGCCCAGGCAGAGGAGGCAATTATCGTGTGTGTCAGTTAGTGACATATTTCGGTCACACTGACCACACCGCTTGAAACCACTGGCAGCCATCGGGGGAAAAAGGGCCCCTGCGAGGTCAAAAGACCGGGCTGCCAGTGAAAAAACCGAAAACGAAACTGACTAAATCAGAAAAAAGAAGAAGAGGACTCGTGACCGGCGTCGCGAGTCCGGGCGGGAAGAAAACCGGCGTCGAACCGAAGGAAAAAAGAGAATATTACGAATAAAATCAACTTTTTCGCGGGGACAAGACGGGTACGTCTGTAGGGCTCCGCGGAAAAAAGAAGACTGGCTAAGATGGCACCCTTGGGCGGGAAGGCGACCGCGCATGCGCGCTGCAATTCCCAAAGGCTTTCTTTGAAAGCTGGGGAAAATTGCTCCGCGAGGGCTCCGTCGGCGCCGACGTC
The DNA here is from genome assembly GCA_033557465.1 of Ichthyophis bannanicus. Lineage (NCBI taxonomy): Eukaryota > Metazoa > Chordata > Amphibia > Gymnophiona > Ichthyophiidae > Ichthyophis > Ichthyophis bannanicus. Next base: position 7,325,689 of record CM066035.1, on the reverse strand, counting down.
ACCCATATGTGAGGACTGACTTCCTGCTTGGTCCTGGAGTACAGGGAATTGCTGCGAAACTGGCTGGCCAGATCCATTAGCAGGTTGGCTCGGTGTAGAGGCAGGAAGGCTCGTGCCTGAAGAGTGTCCAACCATGCTCCTATGAATTCTAGATTCTGAGAGGGGAGCAAAGTGGACTTGGCGAAGTTTATGACAAATCCCAAGTGCTGTAGCAGAGCCACAGTGCGATGAGTGGCCTGGGTGACTTCCAGGGAAGACTGGGCCCGGATGAGCCAGTCGTCCAGGTAGGGAAACACAAACAGGCCTTGAAGCCTTAGGAAGGCTGCCACCACTGCCAGGCATTTGGTGAACACCCTGGGAGCGGAGGACAGACCAAAGGGCAGTACCCTGTACTGATAATGACTTCCTCCCACAACAAAGCTGAGATATTGTCTGTGGTCTGGATGAATAAGGATGTGAGTATAAGCATCTTTTAGATCCAAGGAGCATAGCCAATCTCCCTGCTGGAGGTAGGGCAGCAGGATTCCAAGGGTAAGCATCTTGAACGTCTCCCTTTGCAGGAACTTGTTGAGGTTGCGCAAGTCCAGGATGGGTCTGAGGCCTCCTGTTCTTTTTGGTATCAGAAAGTACCTGGAATAAAAGCCTTGACCTCTCAGGTGGTGGGGCACCGGTTCCACAGCCTGTTCCTGAAGATTTGCTAACTCCTGAAGGAGTAAGTCCCTGTGCAGAGGGGGTCTTGGAGGCTCCCCTGGAAAGTAGGAGGGAGGTACCTGGTGAAAGTGCAGAAGATAGCCTATTTGAACTATATGAAGCACCCAGGCATTTGATGTCACGGCGGACCACCTGTGGGCAAAGTGGACCAGCCGGCCTCCTGTGCTGAGAGAAGCCAGCTGAGGGGAAGAGGCTATGCTGACGGAGTCAAAACCCCCTCCCTGCTGAGCAGGGTCCGGTGTAGTGGGCTTGGGGGTCTTCTGACTACGGGACCCATTACCCTGTCCCTTTGCCTGCTGACCTTGATGGGGAGCTGCTGAGGCTTGATACTGAGGGTGGTGTTTATAGGCAGACACCTTCCTCGGGTAAAAGGGCTTTTTACCCGAGCCCTTCCTCTTCTGTGAAGGGGCAGAGGTTTTCCTGGACAGGCGAGTCCTGGTGAGAGTCTCGGTCTCGAGTTGTGCAGCGTTTTCATCCATGGGTTTACCAAAGAGGTTTTCACCTCTGCAGGGGACATTGACCAACTTGTCCTGAACCCATGGCTCGAGGTCGGAGGACTGAAGCCAAGCCTGTCGGCGGGCACCGATGCCGGCTCCGGCTACTCGAGCCGATGCTTCGAATCCATCGTAGGCTGCTCGAGAAATAAACTTAGAGCACTCTCGAATACCAGTGGACAAGGCCTGGAACCTCTGCAAAGGTTCTTCAGAGAGACCAGCAGAGAACCTGGCAATTTCCATTGCCAGGTCTCTTAGATACATGCCCATGTAGAGCTGGTACGTCTGGACCCGACAAGCAAGCATAGAGCCCTGGAAACACTTCCTACCGAGGGTATCCAGGTTCCGGGCCTCCCTACCGGGAGGCACCGAGAAGTGCATCTTCTGACTCTTGAGTCGATGCATGGCCGATTCCACCACCATGGAATGGTGCGGTAGTTGTGCCTTCTGGAACCCGGGGCTCTTGCGGACTCGATACATGGAATCGACCCGCTTGCTTAACACCGGCGTCGACGCCGGGCTCTCCCACATGCAGAAGAGAAGCCGTTCAAGCATCGGAGGAACCGGTACAGTAAAGGCCTCCTTTGGGGGGGGGGAGTCATACTGGAGGCCAGCGAGCTCCTCGGCTCGCGGCTCCTCCTCAGGATCCGCGGGGAATGCCAAAGCCTTGGCCATATCCTGCACGAAGTCCGAGAACCGGGTGTCCTCCGGGGAGGACCGTCTCCAAGGTTCAGACTCGGGCGAGTAGGAGAGAACGCACCGAGTCAGAAAGGTACCAAGTGACTCGTCCTCCTCCGTGTCCCAGCTCGACTCCTCGGAGGAGGAATCGAGCGGCTCCGGTCGGGCGGGCACCGATGCCCTCCGCCCCGACGCCGAGGCCGGTGTCGACAACCTCGGTCCCGAACAGGAGGCCGAGGGAGACCGTGGCTGAGGATCGACTCGAGCCCGCATGGACTCGAGGATCGGCTCGGCCTCCGGGGTCAACTTGGACGTCGACATCCCGGTGGTCGGGGCAGATGCACCGGCGAGGCCAGCGATCAATGCCCGCTGCTGGTCCATGAAGGCAGCGAAACTGCTCTCCAAGGCCGTCAACCTGAGTCCAAGCTCAGGAGACCCAGCAGCTCCCGACTTGGGCCCCGACGGCGTCGGGCCCGACGTCAGCTCCTTCGGAAGCGAGTCCACGAGGACTACAGTACTCACGTGTCCAGGAGACTCCACATCGAGACGAGGATGCTTCGAAGGCCTCTCCGACTCCGAAGACCCGGGACGGCTATCGGGGCTATGCGACCTGGCCCCCGAGGAACCAGGAGCGTCCACCGACGCCGCCCTCGCGGGTTTCTTCTTCCGATGATGTTCCCGGGCGGGAGACCCCCACTCAGAGGAACTCCGACGATGCTCGGGACCTGAGTCCCGAGACGTCGAAGCCTCTGACGAGGTCTGGGCCCGCCCGGATGTGGAGTCAGAGAAGATTCGTTCTTTTTGAAACTGCCGACTCAACGCTTTCGAGGACATTTTGCTACACGGACCACAGATCGGGTCATGATCGGGTCTGAGGCAGGTGAGGCAGCAGACGTGTGTGTCGGTAAGAGACATAAGTTTCTTACAGCGATCACACTTTTTAAACCCGCTGGCAGCCATCGGGGGAAAAAGGGCCCCTGTGAGGTCGAAAGACAGGGTTGCCAGAGAAAAAGGAAAAAATGGCGCGAACGCCAGTCACGAAGGACAAAAACCGAAAAATAGAGAACGGACTCAACACCGGAGTATCGAGTCCGGGCGGGAAAAGGAACCGGTGTCGAACCGAGAAAAGAAAACGAAATAAATCAACTTTTTCAGCGGCGATCACAAACTACGTCTGTAGGGCTCAGCGGAAAAAAGAAGACTGAGCAAGATGGCACCCTTGGGCAGGAAGGGGACTGCGCATGCGCGCTGCAATTCCCAAAGGCTTTCTTCGAAAGCTGGGGTGATTGCTCTGCGAGGGCTCCGTCGGCGCCGACGTCACCCATAAGTGAGGACTGACTTCCTGCTTGGTCCTGGAGAACTTCTGAACCACCAAGGGATGCAGTTGCCATTCGTGGGGCTGCAGAATCCTGCTCAACCGGTCGGCCAGGTAGTTCTCCTGGCCTGGAAGGTACACCGCCCTGAGGAGCATGTTGTGCTTTAGGGCAAAGGAACAAAGGTCTTGAGCCTCTCGACAAAGGAGCCTGGACCCAGTCCCACCCTGTTTGTTCACGTAAAACATGGCTACCTGGTTGTCTGTTTGAATCAAGACTGATTGTTGAGCCAGGGCAGGAGAAAAAGCCTTGAGAGCTAAGCGGATAGTCCGGAGTTCCAGGAGATTGATCTGCTGGGCTGCCTCTCAAGGAGACCACAGGCCCTGGGTGCACTTGTCTAGACAATGAGCTCCCCAGCCCTGCAGGGAGGCGTCGGTGGTCAGCACCACCGAGTACCCAGGAATCTGAAAAGGCATCCCCTTCAGCAGATTGGGTGGATGTAGCCACCAGCTGAGGGAGGTCAGAAAGTGTTTGGACACCCTGATCCTGTCTCTTAGGCTGCCTGAGGCCTGTGACCACCGAGGCCTGGCATTGGGAGTTACATGCACTGTTGAAGCCATGTGGCCCAGAAGCCTCAGGCAGAGTCTGGCGGAGACCAGTGACTTGTTTAGGAACTGTTTGGCCACGTACACCAGTCTTTGGGCTCTGTCTACTGGCAAGAATGCCTTTGCCAGTTGAGAATCTAACCTTGCCCCTATGAACTCCAAGTTCTGGGAGGGGAGCAAAGTGGACTTTGTAAAGTTTATGACAAAGCCCACGTTCTGAAGCAGAGCAATGGTTCTGAGGGTGGCTTGTCTGGCCTCCTGGCACGTCTGACCCCTGATGAGCCAGTCGTCCAGATAGGGAAAGACAAAGATGCCTTGATTCCACAGGTAGGCCGCAACCACTGCCAGGCACTTGGTAAAGACTCTGGGAGCGGAGGTCAGGCCAAATGGTAGTACTCTGTACTGATAATGGTTTCCTCCCACAATGAACCTGAGGTACTTTCTGTGGTCTAGATGAATGAGGATGTGAGTGTACGCATCCTTTAGATCTAAGGAGCATAGCCAATCTCCCTGCTGGAGGTAGGGCAGAAGTGTTCCAAGAGTAAGCATCTTGAATTTTTCTTTCTCCAGGAACTTGAGGTTCCTGAGATCCAGAATGGGTTGAAGGCCACCGGTTCTTTTGGGTACCAGGAAATACCTGGAGTAGAAACCGTGACCTTGGAAGTGAGGAGGCACAGGCTCCACCGCCCTGTCCACTAAGAGACCTTGAAGTTCCTGAAGGAGGTGGTCTGTGTGCAGGGGAGGCCTCAGGGGCTCCCCTGAAAAGTAAGGCAGAGGCAGTTGGTGAAAATGTGGTGCATAGCCCTTTTGGACTATGTCCAACACCCAACTGTCTTTGGTAATAAGGGGCCACTGGTGGGCAAATAGAACAAGGCGACCGCCTGTGCAGGGCTGGGAGAGCAGGGACGGAGTGGCTACGCTCAAGGAGTCAAAAACCCCCACCCTGCTGAGTGGGAGCAGGGGCTGGAGGCTTGGGGGTCCTCTGCCTACGGGGCTCATTACCCTGGCCCTTGGCTTGCTGACCCTGAGGAGCAGCTGGGGCAGCCTGATACTGAGGGTACTGTTTGTAGGCAGTGCCCTTCCTCGGGTAAAAGGACTTCTTACCCGAGCCCTTACTCTTGTGTGAAGGGGCAGAGGTCTTCCTTGACAGCCTTGTCTTTGTAAGGTGCTCGGTCTCGAGCTGTGCGGCCTTCTCGGTCACGGGCTTGCCAAAAATGTTTTCACCTCGACAAGGGACATCGACCAACTTGTCCAGAACCCATGACTTGAGGTCCGATGACTGCAGCCACGCCTGGCGTCGAGCCGCGATGCCGGCAGCCGCAACTCGGGCTGAAGCCTCAAAGCCATCGTAGGCGGCGCGGGTCATGAACTTGGAGCATTCCCGAATCCCCGAGGACAAGGACTTGAATCTCTGCAAGGGTTCCCCGGAGAGTCCAGCTGAAAACCCGGCCAACTCCTTGGCCAGGTCTCGCAAGTGCATGCCCATGTACAGCTGGTAAGACTGGACACGGCAAGCAAGCATTGACCCCTGGAAGCACTTTCTACCGACGCCATCAAGGTTCCGGGCCTCCCTGCCAGGGGGCACCGCAGAGTGCATCTTCTGGCTCTTTAGACGATGCATGGCCGATTCCACAACCATAGAATGGTGTGGTAGCTGTGCCTTCTGAAAACCAGGGCTTTTTCGGAGTCGATAGATCGAATCGACCCGCTTGCTTAAAACCGGCACCGAGGCCGGTGCCTCCCACATCCGGAAGAGGAGACGTTCCAGCATCGGAGGAACCGGGACAGTAAAGGCCTCCTTCGGAGAGTCGTACTGCAGAGCATCGACCTCTTCAGCTCGAGGCTCTTCCTTGGGGTCGGCCGGAATGGCCAAGGCAGCGGCCATATCCCAGACAAACTCCGAGAACCTAGTGTCCTCCGGAGGGGATCTACTCCGAGGTTCAGACTACGGTGAGTCCGATGGGACGCACTGAGTCTTAAAGGTATCGGGGGACTCCTCATCCTCCATCTCCCAGGCGGACTTGTCCGACGAGGAGTCAGGGTCCGACCCCGCGGGGCCTTCGCCCCGATGCCAGAGGCACCGGCGTCGACACCCTCGGTCCCGAGCGGGAGGTCGAGGGAGACCTCGACCGAGGTCGACCTCGAGCCACCAGGGTCTCGAGTATCGGCTCGGTCTCCGGGGTTGACTTCGAAGTCGATGTCCCGGTGGTCGGGGCAGATGTGCCAGACAGGCTGGCCATCAGTGCCCGCTGCTGCTCCATGAAGACAGACAATCTGCTCTCCAAGGCTGTCATCCTGAGACTCAGCTCGGGAGACGCAGCAGCCACCGACTCGGGCCCCGGCGGTGCCAGGTCCGACGTCGGCTCTCTGGGAGGAGAGTCCATGAGGACAACGGGGCTTACGTGTCCAGCAGACTCCATCTCCACACAAGGGACTTTGGCAGGCTTCTCTTGGTCCACGGGCCTGGGGCAGCGGTCGGGGGTCTTAGACCTGGCCTTCGAGGGACCAGGAACCTCCTCCGACGCCGCCCTCGCGAGCCGCTTCTTCCTCTTGCGTTCCCGGTCGGGGGACCCCCTGTCCGAGGAGCTTCGACGGCACTCGGGATCAGAATCCCAAGATGTCGAGGCCTCAGACGAGGTCCGGGCCCGGCCGGAGGGTGAGTCCGAGAAAAACCTTTCCTTTTGCTGCTGACGACTTCGAAGTGCCTTGGAAGACATCTTTCTACATGGCGCACATGACTTAGGGTCGTGGTCAGGCCCGAGGCACCGAAGGCAGCAGTCGTGTGTGTCAGTGAGACACATTAATTTCTTACACCGATCACACTTTTTGAAACCACTGGAAGCCATCGGGGGGGGGGGGGGGAAGTGTCCCCGTGAGGTCAAAGGACCGGCCTTCCAGGGAAAAAAGAAAAAAGGGGCGCAAACGCCAGCCACTAAGGGCAAAAACCGAAAAAGAAGAATCGGGCTCGATACCGGTGTACCGAACCCGGAGGGAGGGGAACCGGCGTCGAACCGGGAGAAAAAATAGCGAATATCGCCGAAAAGAGATCAACTTTTATCTGGGAGGACAGGACACACGTCCGGTGGGCTTCTCGGAAAAAAAGAGACTGAGGTAAGATGGCACCTTTAGGCGGGAAGGGAACCGTGCATGCGTGCCAGCATTCCCAAAGGCTTTCATGGAAAGCTGGGGAAATGCTCTGCTGGGGCTTCATCGGCGCCGATGACACCCATATGTGAGGACTGACTTCCTGCTTGGTCCTGGAGAACCGAAGAAAACGGGAACACGCAGAATAAAATCAACTTTTTCCTCGGGTGAAAACGAAATACGTCCGTCAGGCTGCGCGGAAAAAAGTAGACTGAGCAAGATGGCACCCTTGGGCGGGAAGGGGACCGCACATGCGCGCTGCATTCCCAAAGGCTTTCTTTGAAAGCTGGGGAAATGCTCTGCACGGGAGCTCCGTCGGCGCCGACGTCACCCAAGGCAATACTCTAGACCTCATATTCCTAAACTCCATAACCGCCACCTCAGGAAAAAACCCACAAATTACGCCGGTACCCTGGTCTGACCACTACCTCATCACCATTTCCTACACCTACCAACATAAGACCATCAAAGAAGAGGGACACCACATAAGACGATTTAAAACCTTCAACAAGGAGGACTTCCTAGCCCAAACTCTACCCCATCTCCACACAAACTCCAGCAACATCAATGACCTAATACAGAACTGGAACACCACGATCTCTACAGCATCCGAAGCACCAACGAACAAAGCCATCACCAGACCTCCTTCCACAAAGGCCAGATGATATAATCCCAACCTCCGGAAACTAAAAACAAAACTTAGAAGAACTGAAAGAAAATGGAGAAAAACCAAAGATGAAAACGACAAAACAAAATACTTACATGAACTCAAAGCATATCACCACAAGTCCGACAATGCGAAGAAAATCTACCACATGAAAATCATAAATATCTCCATAAACAAGCCTCGTGAACTATTTCAGATTGTCAAAAAACTGACAAAGACACCCCAGAACTCTGACCAACTTCTGAAAATCCCACCAGAACTATTAGCCCGTCAATACAAACAACTTCAACGACAGCAGAACTCACAGCTAAACGCAGAGGCCACCATAACAGACCTCCACCCTAACCTACTCAGCGATTGGACCACATTTAAAGAAACCTCACCGGAAGAAACAGCAACCACCATCTCCTGCCTCAACACCACCACCTCCCCGCTAGACCCTTGCCCCACAGACTGGATAAAGAAATCCAAAAATGAACTGAGCACACCACTAGCCCATATCATCAATGAATCCTTCTCCCAAGGACACATGCCAGATACCCTCAAAACTTCAATCATCCGACCATCCTTAAAAAAACAAAACCTAGATCCCCTTGATCCAGCATCTTACAGACCCATCGCAAGCTTACCTTTCACTACTAAGATAATCGAGAAGATCATCCAACAGCAACTACAGGAAGACCTGGATACCAACAACATACTGGACCCGCAACAACATGGCTTCCGCCCTCTGCATGGGGTTGAGACCCTCATGACCACACTGATGAACACACTTCTCCTGGGTACACAAGAAAAACACTCTGGATACGCTATGATCTTCCTCGATATATCTGCAGCTTTTGACACCATCTCACACAACATCCTCATACACAGACTACGCACAATTGGGATCAAAGACACCGTGCTAAAATGGTTCCAGTCCTACCTTACTAACAGGAAACAACATATCCGTACCAGCACCGTGACATTTCCCCCATTCCAGCATCATCAAGGGGTTCCCCAAGGATCTACACTATCAGCCATGCTCTTCAACATCTACCTTCAACCACTCTGCTCAGTCATACGCACCCACAACATCAGCTTCCACATATATGCTGATGATATCATGCTGTACGCCCCCATTACAACCACGGATCCAACAAACACCCATCTATCAACATGCTTCACCGAGGTGTCCGACTGGTTACGAGCAAACAACCTATCCATCAACATGAAGAAAACAGAAGCCCTCAGTCACCAGAGACCCAGATTTCACCCCGCCTACACACCTCACTATAGGACCCACAAACATTCAAATACAACCACAAATACGATACCTGGGCATAATTATTGACCAAGCCCACACCTTAAAGCAGCAAATCACCAAAACCTCCGGAATTATATTCCACAAAGCAAGAATGGTGCAACGTCTTAGACCCCTGCTTGACCATTTATTTTATTTTTATTTATTTATTACATTTTCTTTTATACCGCGCTATTTAAGATCAGTGCGGTTTACAATAAACATTGAAACTACACATCTCAGTTTAGTGATTTGTGCTTACAATAAACATTTAAAATAACTCGGGTATACAATGAACAAGTTTCTTAACAGGGAGAACAATAACTATATACAGGCCAGTTAATGTAACTATATACATGGTTACGTGCACAGCACGAGCTTCTCAGGGTAAGTTAAGTATGGAGGCGGTTAAGGTGTGGTTGCAGGTATTCAGACTAGGAGTGTAAGATGCGTGGGCTTGAGGAGCTACCATGAGGTGTGGAAGTAGGTGACTGTGGGGGGGGGGGGGCTGCAACACTTCCGAACTGTAATGCAAGCCATGACGATCCCACATCTGGACTACTGCAACATAATCTACCACGGCCTTCCAGCCACACAGACAAACCCCCTCCGAACAGCACTAAACACCACGGCAAGAATCATCCAGACTGCAAAGGAAACCGACCACATCACCCCAATTCTGAAAGACCTACACATACTTCCCTTCGAAGCAAGGTCTAAATACAAAGCCATCCATCAAGCACAGAACTCCCAGCTTCGCACCCTGTCTCGTCCAGCCCACGGCAGAACTACCAGACAAACCTCCAGCAATTCCCTCACCATCCCCCACAAAAGAACTAAATGCTTGCAACGGACCTGCAACCGAACCTTTGAACTTTATGCTCCATCCCTATGGAACTCTTTACCGAGTTATCCAGTTGGAAAGTGTGCGTTTGGTGACTGGAAGTCCCAAATGAGAAGGATCAAAAGTCACGAAAAGCTGAGAAGACTTTCGATGTGGCTGAGTTCTATTGAGGTAAAAGGCGAGAGCCCTTTTACAGTCAAGAGTATGAAGGTTCCTCTCTGCACTGGATGCATGAGGAGCCGGAAAAAAGACAGGTAGATATACCTCTTGATTAAGATGAAAAGGCGAGACCACTTTAGGCATAAAGTGGGGATTCGTCCTAAGGACCACCTTATCATGATGAAATCTGGTATAAGGTGGATTTGCCACCAAAGCCTGCAGTTCACTGATGCGGCGAGCCGAAGTGACTGCAATAAGGAAAAGGACCTTCCAGGAAAGAAATTTCAGGGAGGTAGATACCAACGGTTCAAAAGGTGGCTTCATAAGTTGACCCAGAACTAAATTCAAGTCCCATGCTACCGGAGGAGGCCGGATGGGAGGTTTAGTGAGGGTTAGGCCTCTCATGAATCTTGCAATAAGAGGATGAGAGGAAACAGATTGTCCATTTATAGGTTTTAAGGATGCTGTAATAGCACTTAAATGGACTCGTACTGAATTCGTCTTGAGGCCTGCATTGGAAAGATGCAGGAGATAGTCTAGTAGAGAATTCAAAGGAAGTGCCAGAGGGTCAAGACCCTGTTGAGCACACCAAATGGAAAAACGTTTCCATTTGAAAGCATAGGAACGCCTGGTAGAGGGTTTCCTAGAGGCATAAAGGATATCTTTCACTGGTTGAGAAAGATTAAACTCTTGAAGGCTTAAGCCTTCAGTAACCAAGCTCGGAGATGTAGGGACTTGGGGTTTGGATGCCACAAAGTCCCCTGCTCCTGAGACAGAAGGTCTGGTGCAGCTCCCAGGTCCAGGGAGGAGCCCTGGGAGAGCTGTAGAAGGAGAGGGAACCACACTTGGCGTGGCCAGCGTGGAGCAATGAGGATCATGGATCCGTGATCCCTCTGAAGTTTGAACAGAGTCTTGGGAATCAAAGGAATGGGTGGAAAAGCGTACAGGAATTCCTGACCCCAATGCAGGAGAAAGGCATCGTTGGCCTGAGCTCCCTGACACGGAGTTCTGGAACAGAACCGGGGAAGTTTGGCATTCCACGGACTTGCAAAGAGGTCTATGTCCGGGGTCCCCCATTCCTGAAAGATTCTGCGTATCTGGTCCATATGTAGGGACCATTCGTGTGGGAGCAGAACTCGACTGAGTCTGTCTGCCCGAGAGTTTTGAACTCCTGGAAGATATACTGCCAGAAGATGAATTTGGTGCTCCTGGCAAAGGCCCATAATCTGAGAGCTTCGTTGCAAAGCGACAGAGAGCCCGTCCCTCCTTGTTTGTTGACATAAAACATGGCCACCTGATTGTCTGTCTGAACTAGGACAGTCAGGTTGGCAAGGAGGGTATGGAAGACTGTGAGGGCAAGGAAGATTGCTCGCAGTTCCAGAAGGTTGATATGAAGGGTGGTCTCTTGGGGAGACCAGATTCCCTGAGTGGAGAGATGTTGAAGATGAGCTCCCCACCCTGTTTGGGAGGCATCTGTTGTGAGGGTTGCTTGGGGCAACGACAGTTGGAAGGGGGTCCCCAACAACAGATTTTTGGAGGATGTCCACCACTGGAGAGACCAAAACAGACGTTTTGAGGTGAGTACCTGGTCTGACAGCAGTCCCGATGCTTGAGACCACTGGGTGGCCAATGACCATTGAGCTGCTCTCATATGGAGACGAGCATAGGGCACCACATGAACCGTGGAGGCCATGTGGCCCAGAAGTTGCAGCATTTCTCTGGCTGACAAGTGACTTCTGGACTGAGCCTGGGAGGCCAAGCTTATTAGCCTTTGGCCTCGGACCAGAGGGAGGTAGGCCCTTGCAGTGGTGGAGTCCAATTGGGCCCCTATGAATTCCAGGGACTGAGTAGGGATGAATTGGGACTTGGGAATGTTTACCACAAGTCCCAGATATTGAAGAATACGCCTTGTGCGGTCCAGAGAAATCTGGGCTTCTGATTGAGATGGAGCTCGGATGAGCCAGTCGTCCAGATATGGGAAGACAAAGATTCCCATGCCTCTGAGAAATGCGGCTACGACTGCCATGCATTTTGTGAAGACTCTTGGAGCAGAGGCCAGACCGAAGGGTAGTACTCTGTACTGGAAATGTTTTCCCTGGAACAGAAATCTTAGATATTTTCTGTGGGATGGATGGATGAGTATATGAGTGTACGCATCCTTGAGATCTAGAGAACAAAGCCAATCCTGACTCTGAAGGTATGGAAGGAGAAGGCCCAGAGAGAGCATTTTGAATTTCTCCTTGAATAGAAACCTGTTCAATTCTCTCAGATCTAGGATAGGTCTGAAGCCCCCTGTCTTCTTTGTTATGAGAAAGTAAGGGGAGTAGAAACCTAACCCCTGTTGTGGAGGAGGAACCTCCTCTATTGCCCCTTGGGCAAGAAGAGAAGAGACTTCCTGACCCAACAGGGTCAGAAGAGATGGGGGAGAACTGAATTGCCTCACCATGGTATGGGGAGGAAGGCTGGAGAAATGAAGTTTGTAGCCCTCTTGGATAATAGAGAGGGTCCATTGCTCTGATGTGATTTGTTCCCATCTGGGAGCAAAATGAGCTAGCCTTCCAGGAATGGTGAGGGGCTCTGGTTGTTCTAGAGCCAGAAACGGCAAGTTCTCTAGAGGGAAGTCAAAACCCCTGAGGGGGTTGAGCCTGCTGGGGTGTAGCAGACACTGCAGGCTTTGACTTTACCTGCTTAGATTGTTGACGCTTAGCCGCAAGGCGAGGCTGAGCAGATTGCTGGCCAGTATTTGTGGGAAATCTGGTCTTTTTATAGTAAGGCCTTTTAAAAGGCTTCTTTTTGGTAGGGGTAGAAGTAGACTTGGAAAGTCTATCTAGAGTGGCATTTTCTGCATCCATTTGAGCAGCTTTAATCTGCCAGTCTTCCCCAAATAAGTTCTCACCGGTACAGGGCAGATTCCTGAGGCCATCTACAACCCAGGGTTCTAGGTTAGAAGCCTGGAGCCAAGCGAGACGTCGGGCTGCAATAGCAATTCCCGAAGCTCTGCCTGCAACTTCAAAGGAATCAAAGGCTGCCCTGTTGGAGAACTTGGAGACCTCTGAAAGTTGTGTCACCATAGAAAAGAAGTCCGCCCTTTGATCATCAGGGATAAAGGGGGCAAAATTCTGTATTTTTAGGGCAAGTTGCCCAAGATACATGCCCATATAAAGGCTATAAGAATTGATCCTGGCTATAAGCATACTAGCCTGGAACATCTTTCTTCCAAAAGAGTCTAGGTTCTTACATTCTCGCCCTGGAGGGGTAGAAGAATGCCTTTTAGGACTCTTTATTTTCTTCATGGCAGACTTCACCACAATGGAGTGGTGAGGCAGCTGAGCTTTCTGGAACCCAGGCGAAGGAGGGACCCGATACATGGTGTCCAACCTGCGGGAATGGGGAGACAGTGTTAAAGGAGTCTCCCACAAATCCATCAAGTGTTCTTGAAGGATTTCATGGACAGGCAGAGTGACTGCCTCTTTAGGAGCTTTTGAGTATCCTAAAATGTCCAATTTTTTTGATCTGGGTTCTCTTTCAGAAGATGTAGCAATAGAAAGTGCTTTAGCTACATCAACAATGAAATCCTGAAAGGATAAATCCTCTGGAGGAGACATCCTCCTCTTGGGAGAAGAGGGCTCCTCAGGAAGAGTAAGCTCAGCAGAGTCATCAGAGGAATTGAATTCATCAGAAGTATCTGAGTCTTCCCTCTGTACTGCCAATGTACGATACGCATACCGATCGGTATCGACATCGGGCGTATCGGGCATGGGATCGGTACCGGGCGAAAGCCGGAATCCGGCATGCGGAACCGATCGACGTTTAGAAGTCGATGGTCTCGGTTCCGGTGTAGATACCGGAACCGGGGTCGGTACCGATGAAATCGGTACCGAGGGCGTCGCAGCCTTAATGAATGCCAGAACGGCTTGCTGCATGGTCTGGACAGTACTGCCCATAGACGCCACTACTGCCAGGATGTCGGTACCGGTATGGGCCGGTACCCCAGAGCAGTCCAACAGGTGATCTGTCGAGGCCGTGCCATCGATGTCAACCTGTGACCCCATGATTGCTTTGGAGGCCGGAACCTCCCGCCGGGGTTTTTTGGCCTGGGCAGAATCCTCGAACTCAGAATTGAGAGCCTCTCGATCTTTAGAAAGAGATTTGCTTTTAGAGGATTTGCCCACAGAAGTTTTGGTTACCTGAGATCCATCCGGAGAGGAAGACCTGGACGACTGTGATGCTTCTGAAGGAAACAGCACATGGAGCTTGTTAGCCCGGTTCTGCAAACCGCGTTTAGACATCTGGGTGCAGGATGGGCAGTCCGGTATGGAGTGTTCAGGTCCCAAACATTTGAGACACCATTCATGGGTGTCTGTGACAGAAATGACAGCACTGCATTTGGTACATTTTTTAAAACCAGGGACTGGCTTCTCCATGAGGAGAATTTGTGTAGGCCTTAAGGCCTAACAACGGGTACCAAGCTGTTCTGAAGAAAATAAAAAAGTCTTTTTTTTTTTTTTTTTAAATAAAGAAAGAAAGAGAGACCGGCGATACCGGTTTCGGTATGGGGAAGGCAGGTACGCGGTCTAAAGAAACAAACAAAAGTAACAAATTCTTCAGCGGTGACAGGAACACGACCTGCTGGCTCCGCGGAAAAAGAAGAACTGAGGAGAGCTGGTCAGGAAGGCGGGAAGGCAGCGCGCATGTGCAGTGGGAGGCCACAAAAGCTTTTCATCTGAAAAGCTGGGGAGCTTTCCCGCGCAGGCTCCGTCGGTACCGACGTACCCATATGTGATGACTTATTCCTGCTTGTTCCTGGAGATAGCGAACTAACCTCTGATCTCGTCCACCAAGAACCTCTGATTCAAACTACAGTAACCTGCCCATGTCCAATGTCTGTCCCATGTCCAAAGTCTGTACCATGTCAAAATCATGAATGTTGCCTCCCTGGTGATGGCCCTACCCTACCAACTTAATTCCCCCACCCTTCTATGTAACACCGCTTTGACCCGGCGAAAAGCGGGATATAAATACAGCTAAATAAATAAATAAATATGAGAGGACTGACTTCCTGCTTGGTCCTGGAGAATAGTAGGAATCTTCTGTGATCTATATGGATGAGAATATAAGTATATGCATCCTTTAGATCTAGAGAACATAGCCAGTCCCGACTCTGAAGTTATGGCAGGAGTGTTCTGTGGGAGATCATTTTGAATTTTTCTCGGAACAGATATTTAATTCTCTGAGGTCCAGAATAGGCCTGTGTCCCCTTGTTTTCTTGGGAATGAGAAAATAGGGGGAGTAGAATCCCATCCCCTGTTGGGGTATGGGTACTACTTCTATTGCTCCTTGAGCAAGAAGTGATGCGACCTCCTGACCCAAGAGATTGGTGACAGGGACCTGAGAATTGAACTGCTTTATGATTGTAGGAGGGGGCATGCTGTGGAAGTGAACTCTGTACCCCTCTCGTACAATGGACAGAATCCAGTTTTCTGATATTATTTGTTACCATCTGCTGGCAAAATGGCATAACCTTCCAGAGAAGGGACACAAAAATGGTAAAGGGGATGGAAGGATACTCCTATGAAGAAAGGCTAAAAAAGGTTGGGGCTCTTTAACCTGGAAAAGAGACGGCTGAGGGGAGATATGATAGAAGTCTATAAATTAATGAACGGAGTGGAACGGGTAAACGTAGATCGATTGTTTACTTTATCAGAATATAGAAAGACTAGGGGACATGCAATGAAGCTACAGGGTAAACTATTTAAGACTAATAAAAGAAAATATTTTTTCACTCAACGTGTAATCAAACTCTGGAATTTGTTACCGGAGGATGTAATAAAGGCTGTTAGTGTAGCTGGGTTTAAAAAAGGTTTGGAGAAGTTCCTGGAGGAAAGGTCCATAAACCATTATTAAGGGACCCAGGATATCAATGCTTGAACCAATACAAGCATTGTGGAACCTGTGTCCCTTGGGGAAACTGCTAGGCACGTATGACCTAGATTGGCCACTGTTGGAAACAGAATACTGGGCTTGATGGACCTTGGTCTGACCCAGTATGGCATATCTTATGTTCTTATGTTCCTGGAATGGTGAGAGGTTCTGGACCTTTCAGGGGCAGAAAGACTAAGTTCTCCAGGAAAGAGTCAAAGCCCCTGAGGAGGCTGAGCTTGTGGAGCCAATTGAGTTCTTGGAACTTGTGGCTTTCGCTGCTGTCTGTTCTGTTGGTTCCCCACTTGGGGAACATGAACTGGACAGTGAGCATGATGGGTGTTAAGATGGGTAAAACCTCTTTCTTATTGAAAAAGGGTTTCTTGGCTGACTTTTTCTTTGCTGGGTTGGCTGTAGACTTTGATAATTTGTTCAAGGTAGTGTTTTCAGATTCAAGCTGATTTGCCTCGACTTGCCAATCCTTGCCAAAGAGATTTTCTCCTATGCAAGGAATATTTCCCAGTTTCTCTTACACCCATTGTTCCAAGTCTGATGCCTGGAGCCAGGCAATACGACGTGCACCGATGGATATAGCAGAGGATCTGCTAATACATTCAAAGCAATCAAAGGTTGCACGGTTCACAAACTTAGAGACATCCTGGGCATGTTTGACCAGAGTAAGAAAATCCCCTCTTTTGTCCTCAGGAAGAAGAGGGCTCATGAGCTCCAAGTCTCCTGTAACTTCTTTGAGGAACATTCCCATATAGAGGATGTAAGAGCTGATCCTGGCTGCCAACATGGAGGATTGGAAGCATCGACGCCCAAAGGCAACGAGCGGCCTCGACTCACGGCCCGGATTGGAAGAATGCATTTAAGCACTCTTAATCCTACGCATTGCCGATTCCACTACCATTGAATGGTGTGGTAACTGAGTCTTTTGAAACACAGGACAGCTTGGAACTCGTTACATGGTATCGAGTCGTCGGGAGTGTGGAGACACCGTTAATGGGGTTTCGCACATTCTTAGCATAAGATCCTGCAAGATCCTATGAATGGGCAGGGTAGCTGCCTCTTTAGGAGCCTTAGGGTATTGAAGCATTTCTAATTCTTGTGCTCTGGGTTCCTTTTCTGGAGTCACCGTGATTGCAAGACCTCGAGCTACATCACGTATGAAATCCTGGAAGGACATCTCCTCTGGAGGAGACATTCTGCGTTGAGGAGGAGATGGCTCCTCCGGAAGGATTGCTTTAGTATTGGCAGAGTCAGAGTCATCGGAATCAGAGGATTCGAAATATCTCTGTGCAGGGTGTTCATGCAACGCCCGGTACCGGTACCGCTCGAAGTCGGTATCGGGGTGTCTCGGTACCAGTCCCTCAATACCTGAGATAGACTTAAGGCTCAGCATGGGGGGCAGCATGCCTGCCGAGGCAGGTGCACTCTGTATCGGCGCCGATGTCGGTATTGATACCTGTGGAACAGTCTGTAGCGGTCTTAGCAGTACCAAAGCTGCTAAGAGAGCCACTAGATGGGGTTCGATAGCGAGGATTCTCTGATCCATCACTCCTGCCGATGCCTGGGTGTCGGTATCAGTGGAAGCGGCCACGACCCCAGAACATGGCACCAGTAGTTCTGCAGAGGTTGAAGCCTCTGGAACCTTCTGGAGCCCCGTTAATGCTTTGGAGACCGAGGCCTCCCGCCGTGGCTGTTTTGCCAGTGAACTTTCCTTGAGGGCAACGCCAGTGGCATCTCGATACTTAGGAGATCTACTCTTTGAGGACCAGCCAGTCTTAGAAGACTTAGGTTTAGTTACCTGAGATCCATAGGAGGAAGATGAAGCCCTGGAAGATGTTGATGCAACGGACATCGTATCAGCGGCAAAAAGGGTACCGAGTTATGCAGCTCTATTCTGCAGGCCCCTCTTGGTCATCTTTCTGCAGGAGAGAAACTCCTATGGAGAATAGTCTGGACCTAAACAGTTAAGACACCATTTATGGGTGTCGGTGACGGATATGGTACCGCCACATTTAGAACATTTCTTAAAACCACTACCGGTAGCTGGTTTTTCCATGTTTGAAGAAAAAATGGGCCTAGTGCCCAAAATGGCACCTAACCCCGAGAGGGGAAAGGCTCCTAAAGAAAATATATCTTTTTGTTTTTTTTGAAAAGAAGAAAAGAGAACCGGCGGTACCAGTAGGCGTCCAATGAAGGTAGACGCGACCACAAAAAAAGAAGAAGAATTTTTCTGCGGTGACAGGGTATATGTCCTGTCAGCTCCGCGGAAAACGAAGAACTGACGAAGGAGAGTTGGAAAGGCGGGAAGGCAGCACGCAGGCGCTGTGGGATGCTCCCAAAGGCTTTCCTATTGGACGCTGGGGAGCGTTCCCGCACAGGCTCCGTCGGTACTGACGATACCCATATGTGAAGACTACATTCCTGCTTGTTCCTGGAGATCATTTAGTCAGCTGCGCCATTGGACCAACTACTGCAGCCAATGCTCTCAGACAGAACAGCCAACTGTTCTGCTGAACTTTAAGGCAAGTGGAATAAGCTCCGCACCTGCCAGCATCTCTACTATGAACTATACTGCGCAAAAGAAAACAGCATGCAGAAAGGGATAATGCCCAGCACTTCCCACGCAAGACACTTACTGAGACCAGTGGATAGCAATGAACCTAGACCTGATAGGAATACTTGCTGCCCCCCCCCCCCCCCCCACCACAAGTTAAGCTGTACTTTCCCTATAACCAGCAGCTGGGAAGCCTGCAGCTGGGCCTTCATACTAAAATATGCAATACCTACAGTGTTCGGCCTAAGGTTAGCCAACTGATGTATTCTAGAGCAGCCCATTATGCAAAATACACAGATCTTATGTTCAGCCTAAGGCTGGCAAGTGATAGACTAATGCCTTGACTAGAAATTAAACTAGAGCTGCTACAGAAACGCAAAGGCTTATGATCAAAACTTTCCATATGAGGTAACCATTCCCAGAAGAAAGGGTCCCCCGAGAATCCTAGGCTAGCCCTTGAACCACCCCTATTCTGGACAGCCAGAACGTTTTGTTGTTTTTTTAAGTCTTGGCCTCTGAAGGCAACTGGATAATGCCATCCCGGCTTCTGCCAGGCCTACCCAGGGAACTCCCACAGAGATCTTATGACAGAACAAAAAATACTGCAGGACACAACCTTCTCAGGCCCCCCCCACCCCCCCCCCTATTACTGGTGGTCCCCCGTGGAAAATGCCTAGCCCTTAAATACCTGATGCAATAGAGGCCCACACAGGAACCCCAGATCACAAATGCAACATTCTGAGAAAGCTCCTGCCCATTCTGCCTTGGCTGTTTTTTTTTCTCCTCTTATTACTACTTGGAGCCCCAATAATCTGCAAGCAGAAGGGCTTCACAATCACAAAGGTTGATGAGCAGGACAAGGGAAAATGGTGGCCTCACTGAAAATCTCCCTGAGCCAACTGAGGGAAACTGCCCAGCCCGGCACAGCTCTCCTACCTCAGTGCTGACACTGGCTGGTGCCCCTTTGCTGCACTAATCATCTTTTTGGGGTTTTTTTTGTTTGTTTGTTTTGTTTTGTTTGTTTAAAGATCACAGCCACCGTAAACCACTGAAGACAACAGGTCTGCAGCCGCCCCACATGAGCTAAGGAAGAGCAAAAGGGCCTGGTACAAAATGGAGGGACCTCCTGTCAATTTCAGCCCTGGCCAGATGCTGAAGCAGCGGGCTACTGCCATTGCCCACTGCTGAATGCCACCACTCTATCTGCCTTCAAAAAAAGAAAAAGAAACCTGGGTATTCTGAACGCAGAGAGCAAAAAACCCCACACCTTGGCATCAGAAAACAAAGAGGCTCCTACCATGTCAGGAATAATACGCACTCGTGGCAACGAAGCCCATCCCACCCGCAGAACTGAGGCATCACTGTGGCCCTCAAAGCAGCCTATTCCAGCTCCATTGAGGTAGTGCTGATTTTTTTTTTTTTTTTTTTTTTTTAAATATGCAGACTACCTATCCCAGCCCCCTCTCAAAAGTTGGGGAGGAGGAAAAGATGACCTGCGCACAAAGGCCTCCACCTGCCTCCTCCCAAAATTTGGGGGAGGGGGGGTTGCCTCCACCAAGACCACTTACACCAAAGCTCCTCAAAAATGTTCTAAGTGAGAGAAGATGAGCGGGTGGTGTGTGGCTGAGGTGGGAGGTGAAGGACCCAGTACCATCAGGTTCTGCACCCCCAAGGCTCTGGAGCGGACAGCAGCCAACTTACACCCCAAAATCCTAGTAATT
The DNA here is from genome assembly GCA_033557465.1 of Ichthyophis bannanicus. Classification (NCBI taxonomy): domain Eukaryota; kingdom Metazoa; phylum Chordata; class Amphibia; order Gymnophiona; family Ichthyophiidae; genus Ichthyophis; species Ichthyophis bannanicus. Next base: position 7,305,586 of record CM066035.1, on the reverse strand, counting down.
CCTCTTTTCCCATCCAGTTTAGAATGCACAGGCTGTGACAACCTCCATCTGCTAGAGATTGAGCAATACTGGTGAATGGAGAGTTGCACAGGACCCTTATACCGTAACATCAAACCAATGGTTCTCAGTCTCCATCTGCTGGTAGGCAAGCATAACCCCATGCATCTGAACTGGAGGGATGAGAAGGAAAGGAAGAGATTAAGAAAACTAAAAATTGAGAAAAAAATAAAATCATCCTTTAGCCAGATATTAATTAAACAAGAACAGCATACAGCCATGTTATTTAGTAGTAATCTTTTTCAAAAATAAAATCCTTTAAATTGTTCAAGGTCATAGAAATTCTCACACATTAAAGAGACTTTTACCAAACACTTAGATGGATATTAAAATGAACTCTCCACCTAACTGAAGGACATCTTGCAAAGCTGATGAAATATTCATCTGTTTCCTGAACACTACCAGTTCTACAAAAACCCTCCTAACCTTTTCTCTCGTCCCTCTCCTGCCTTTGTCAATGCTTCCTCTTAGATCTCTTCAAAGCTGAAACCCTCCACTCAATCCAAATACACACACACTTAAGATGAAATTAGATCTTACCTGTTAATTTTCTTTCCTCGAGTCCCTCCATTCCAGTCCGGATGCACAGGTTATGCCCTATCACCAGCAGATATAGACTGAGAACCACTGGTTTTGATGTCACCCTATAAGGGATCTGTGCAGATCTAGGTCTAGCCATACCAGTATTTCGATTAGCCAAACAGACTCTACAACAAACAAACCACTGATGAACTTAACAGACGATTTACAGTAAAATGCCCCAAAGTGAGATATTGCTCCCCAAGGAACAGAAATAACATCTCTCTCAATCTGTAGAAACGGCTCCCTCACTCAACGGCACCAGAGACGATTGGGATCAAGTGATGGTTCTTTTCTAATTTCCTGCCAATCATTTTAATACATTTCTCAGCCAATTTAAGAGCCATGTCAGCCTCTTGGCCATCTGACAGCATCCTGTGCCAGTTTCAGACTTCTTGTTTCATGTTCTTATTTATAACATGGTAAGATACTAAATATCAATATCAAAATCCAAAAGTCATAGAAGGGCTGGGGCCACAGTATTGAAATGGCTGTTAACAGCTCTAAGAGACCACCTGCTCTCTGCAAAATCTTCCTCTTTTCAGACACAGTTAAATGTATTCCTTAGACCACCTTATCACTCACTTAAAGACAGTGAAAGTTGTTCATCTATAAGAAGTAATTAGACCTTACCTGCTAATTAGTATTCCTGAAGGATCTCTAGTCTAATCCCTTTCTTCTGGGTTGTGCTCCTCTTCTAGCAGCACTGGAGACTGAGTACGTCATTCTTTGATCCCTCAGGATATATAACCACTGGCACCACCCACCAGCTTCAGTATCCTGTTAACAAAGCAGACCTAACGGAGAAACAACTAAGCAAACATGACTAACTACAACTTTTTAAACCAGAACAAAACTCTCCTCCCCCTCCCAGGAAGGGACGACCCACCCCCCCTTCGAAGAGGAGGCTTAGCTGACACCTGGCCTTCCCATACCAAACGCCAAGTCAATTTCAATTGTGATATCAGCGCCCTGTAACTGCCTCTTCCACCTCGGCACCGAACCTGAAAGAAAACTTCTGCCAAGCCAACCATTCCTCTGAACTTCTTCGGACCGGAAAACTTCTCTTTACCACTCCGGGCAGGATCAGGGACTAGACTGGAGATCCTTCAGGAATACTAATTAGCAGGTAAGATCTAATTACTTCTTCCTAAGCGTCTCTCCAGTCCAGTCTAGTCCCTTTCTTCTGGGATGTAACAGAGCAGTTCAAGCATGAAAGGGGCCTGCCAAACCGGATCGAAGTACCGCTCTCCCAAAACCATCATCTGCTGCCGGCTGTACATACAATCGGTAGTGCTTGGCAAAAGTATGCAAGGAGGACCATGTAGCCACCCTACATATTTCCGAAGGATGAACCAAACTATACGCCGCCCAAGAGGTAGCCTGAGCTTGTGGAATGAGCCCGGAACCCCAGCGGAATCTGCCGACCTCTCAGGAGATATGCAGAAGCAATGGCCTCCCTGATCCACCTTGAAATTGAAGCTTTGGCCGCTGCTTCTCTGCACGGTCCCCCAAAAAGCACAACCAACCTTTGAGACTTGCAGAACACCTCTGTATGCTTCAGGTAACACCTCAAAATCCTACGTACATCCAACCTCCGTAGACGGGCGTCACCCTCTTCTTGCCCTACCCCGACAAAGGACAGAAGAAAAACGGATTGATCCACATGGAACGGGGAAACCACCTTGGGTAAGAACGAAGGAACCAGCCTAAAAACCACCTTATCTTTGAAGAAAACGAGGAAGGGCGGAGAACAGGACAAAGCTTGCAACTCCGACACTCGTTTGGCCGAACAGATGGCCACCAGAAAAAAACGTCTTGAGAGTCAAATCTTTTAATGAAGCAAGATGCACTGGCTCATAAGGTTCTCCCAAGACCAGGATAAGATCCCAAGGCAGGACGGTCACCCTTTTTTGTGGCCTCAAACGTCTCACTGCCTTTAGGAAACGGACCACATCCGGATGCTCGCCTAACAGCTTTCCCAAAACCTTACCTCTGCAACAGGAAATAGCTGTGAGTTGAACTCGCAAGGGAACTGGCAGCCAGACCTTTCTGAAAACCATCTTGTAAAAACTCCAATACCTCAGGGACGGAAGCTTTTAACGGCCTCAACTGTCGCTCCTCACAGCAATTCTCAAAAATTCACCAAACTCACACACGCTAGACAGACTGAGCGCTTGCGTACCTTCTGCAAGGTCAAGATCACTGCCCCGGAATATCCTCTTGCGCAGCCTTGCCCTTTCAATAGCCAGGCCGTAAGCGAGAACCGATCCACCTGTGGCATTCTCACCGGATCCTGAGTGAGAAGATCCTCCCTTACTGGAAGCCGCCACGGCCTGTCTGCCAACAGACGCATTAGGTTGGCATACCACGGTCTCCTTGGCCAATCCGGAGCTATCAGTACCACCAAGCTCTGATGTGCCTCTATCCTCTGCAGAACTCTGCCTATGAGCGCCCACGGAGGAAACACATACAGCAACCCCTCTGCGGACCTTTGAACTAGGGCGTCCAGACCCTCTGACATTCTCTCCTTCCTTCTGGCTTAAGAATCGGCTGGCTTTGGCCGACTCCCAGCATGCCATCAGGTCCATGACTGGCTGTCCCCACCTGTGTTCCAACTGATGGAAGACTTCCTGGCAGAGTACCCACTCACCGTGATCCACCTTGTGCCTGCTGAGGTAGTTGGCTGTAACATTTTCCACTCCTGCCACATGCTGAGTGGACAGGGCCAACAGATGAGCCTCGACCCATTCTAAGAGAATTCCCACTTCTTCTTCCAACAGGCTGCTGGTGCCTCCCTGCCTGTTGATGTAAGCCACCGCTGTCACGTTGTCTGAAAGAACTCTGACTGCCCTTCTGCAAATCCAAAACTGGAACGCTTTGAAAGCTAAGGTCACCGCTCTCAACTCTTACCTGTTGATGGGCCCCAAGGATTCCTGAGCACTCCAGAGACCCTGGGCAAATCGTCCCTCGCAGTGGGCTCCCCAGCCGGACAGACTCGCATCAGTCGTTAACTGAACCCACTGCAGAGGTTCGAGGAGCATTCCGCTCTCTAGAGCCCCCGGGTCGAGCCACCACTGAAGAGACTCCTTGGTTTCTAAGAAACATAGAAGCGTCACTGACAAAGGCTGATGCAACTAACGCCGTAGAAGTGACCTCTGTAAAGGACGCATATTTATTATTTAGTTATTTATTTTTATTTCTCATATACCGCGCTATTATAATCAGTGCGGTTTACATTTGAAACAGAACATACAAGAATGTAAGCAAGTTACATCAAGTTTTTTACATTGAACAGGGAATGTAAACATGGAGTAAAAACGAGGGAGAAACTATATACATATTATAAACAAATTATAATGCTCTTACATATAAATGTATTTTTTATTTATTTATTTAGCAAGCATTTGTAGCCCGCTCCTTCCAGCGATCAGAAGCGGGTAGGATTACTATTGTGAAACTGCCGAATCAAGGCAGGTACAAATTTTGTTTACATACAGATTGTCAGAAAAGCACATCATACAGAGTTAACACTTCTTAGCTATGGGGGAGTTCATTTACATATATACATAAATACATATATACAGGATAATCTTCTTGGACACAGTGGTCAGGGGCTGCTCCATCTGTGGGTTTAGTTCAGGTTGAAATGTGATTGGAAAATGTGCGTTTTGAGTTTCTTTCTGAAGTCTAGAAGGTCATTGCTAGCTCGTAGTTCTGGTGGGAGTTGGTTCCACAGTGTTGGCGCCGCATATGAGAAAGCCCTGTGGCTGGTGTTAGCTTTGGCAGATCTTATATCTGTTGGAGTGTGAAGGATGTTGGAATTGTGGGTTCTTCTGTTTCGGGTAGGAGGTTGCAATCTTACTAGGTTGTTGAAGGAAGGTGCTAAGTTGTGGATGAGTTTGAAGGTGGTTGTTAGTATTTTGTATTTTGTGCGAGCTGTTATGGGTAGCCAGTGTAATTGAATTAGTACTGGTGTGATGTGGTCACTTAGATTTTTCTTCATTATGACCCTGGCAGCTACATTTTGTGCCATTTGTAATATGTGTAGTTTTTTTTTTAGGTAACCTTGTAGGATGGCATTGCAGTAGTCAAAATGTGGCATGATGAGTGCTTGGGCCACTGTTCTGAAGTCTTGGGGATCAATAATATTCCGAATGGGTTGGAGCACTCTAAGCTTGTGGAAAACTGCTCTGTTGGTCTTTCGGAGGTGTTTTTCCATCTTTAGGTCACAGTCAAATGTGACTCCTAGATACTTTATTTCTTTTTTTGTTTGGTAAGTGTTGTTACATAGTGTTATTGATGTGGGAGGGTCAAAATTCGGTTCTTTGGAGATATACATTACTTCGGTTTTTTTTGTGATTAATTGACATACTACTTTGTTGTAACCAGTCTTGCATCTCTCCGATACATGTCTCCAGTGGGTTGTAGTCTGGGTTTTTAGTGTCTAGTTGTGTGTATAGCATGATATCATCGGCATAGATGTGGTAATTAATTTCGTGCCGTGAGAAAATTTTGCATAGTGGCTGCATATATATGTTAAACAGAAGTGCTGAGAGAGCAGAGCCTTGGGGGATTCCCTGTGTTTGTGAGAAAGATTCTGCTTTTTCTCCGTTGAATTGAACCTGTTGTGTTCGATTTGAGATGTAGGATGAGAACCATTTTAGTGGGGTTCCTGTTATTCCTATTGATTTTATCCTATTTATGAGGGTCCCATGATTAACTGTATCAAAGGCAGCTGAGATGTCAATGAATACAAGAATGTACATTTTCTTTTTGTTTTCAAGGCCCTTTAGGAGGTTGTTAAGTAGAACTAGTAACAGGGTTTCAACTCCATGATGTTGCCTGAAGCCATATTGCTGGTCATCAAGAGGAGCACTGTCAGTCAGATGGTCTTGGAGTTGTAGAAGGGACCGTTTTTTTTCTATGATCTTTGCCAGGAATGAGATACTTGATATGGGACGGTAGGAGGCTGGGTCTTCTCCGTTGAGTGTAGTGTTTTTTAGGATCGGTCTAATGACTGATTTCTTTAGTTCTGAGGGCATGATTCCTTGTTGTAGGGATAGGTTAACTATGTGTGCTATGTGAGGTGCTATGTCTTGTTTCACTGCCTTGATCCAGGATGCAGGACAGGGATCTAGTGGGGAGGTGGTGCTTTTCAGGCTTGTGACAATGGCTGTGATTTGCTTGGTTCCTATTTTGTGGAAGTGCTCCCATAACTGGTTTTGCGTTGTGTTGTTCTCACTTCTGATTTGTGGTGTTGGTGGGGGGGGTGGAGGACCAGGGGCCGTCAGTTTGGTCGCGTAGTGGTTTGCCAGTGTTTGGACCTTGATGGATTTGTTGAGGTTGTCATTTTGGTCGGTTTTGGTTAGTGATTTGACTAGTTCAAATAACTCTCGTGGGCGATTGATTGCCTTGTTTAGGATGTTGGTGTGATGTAATTTTTTTGCATTGTTCACGTCGTCTTTGTATTTTGCGAGATGGGCCATATATTTAGTTTTGAGATCGGAGGATTTGGTTTGTCTCCATTTTCTCTCTATTTTACGGAGCTCCCTTTTTGATTTTATTAGAGTTCCTGTGTACCAGGGTTCCGAGTTGATCTTATGTGGGTTTGATGTGTGTTTCAGAGTTGGGTTAGATGTATTTTGGATGTGTGTGTTCCATCTGTTAGTTAGTTCGTCTAGGTCTGTGGAATCTAGGTTTATGTGGGATGCAATGGTGCTTATGAGGTGTTCCTCGTTGAGTTTGCTGAATTTCCTAATGGGGTTGGTCATTCTCATCTCCTTTGAGTTTTTGGGTTGGCACTGTAGTTTAAGTTTACAGTTGATTTGGTGGTGGTCTGACCATGGTACTTGAGTTATGTTTATTATAGGTGGTTCATTGCTTTGTTGTGGATTTCTGGGTATGAAAATCATATCTAGGATGTTTCCTCTATCGTGTGTGGGGTTGCTTATTATTTGTTGGAAACCCAATTGGTCGATGGCTTCATAGAAGGAGTCCGTGTGGGACGGAGGAATTGATGCTAGGTTCAAATCTCCGAGGATGATCTGGAATTTTTTGCTTTGTGTGGATGTGATGGTTTCTAGTGCTGTGGCTAGTGTTTCGTGCTGTGGTGAGGGAGGTCGATAGATTAGGCAGATGGATAATGCCATGCTCTCGACTTTAAGTAGGTCAAGATCTGGATTTGTGACCGTAGATGTGGTTGTGAGTTGAAGGCTGGTTTTGGCTGCTATAAGGACTCCGCCTCCTCTTCTGTTGATGCGTGGGCAGTTGTATAGTTGGTATCCGGGCTTCTGTATTTGGTTCATTGTTGCAGAGTCTGAGTCAGTGAGCCATGTTTCTGTTATGCATAGGATATCTGGTTGTTCGTCAGTTAGAATGTTGTGGATAATATGCGTTTTATTCCTTATTGACCTAGCATTAATAAGGATAATGTTACATGTGTGATGTTTATTTATTTATTTATTTATTTAACTGTATTTATATATCGCCTTATCATAAAATCAAGGCGGTGAAAGTACAAAACAAAGAAAACATCTTGTGGTGTGTGGTTCGTGTGAGTTGTATTTGAGATCCAATAGTGTTCTTTGCTTTGGTTTTAGGGTGTTTTTGAGATTTGTTCCCTTTGATATGGGTGTGTCGTTGGGGTAATTTACTTGGTGTTTGTGTGGTGGTGATAGGATTTAAGTTGTATTGATGCAGGATGGGTAATGGAGGGGGGGTGGAGAAGGTAGATTGGTGTATATAGTAGAGGAATGCAGTATTGTGAGTGTGGGATGGTTCTATATGAAGATGTTAGTATACACATGCACAAAATCAGGAAGGTGTGAGCAGGCTCCATTTTATGTCTGCCAGAAATACTTGGATTTTGGATTCGAGTGGCGCAGTGTGGGGTGAAGTCAAGGCAGCTGGCCTAGAGATGAGTTAGTGTAGGCCGGCAAGATAGTTGTTGGGTACCAACAGTCTAGCAGGGATAGATGGGTTGGGGTACAGCCTTTGCCTAGAGGGGTATGACCTTTGCCTAGAGGATTGGGTAGATGGTCAAGGTCAGTGGGAGAGATAATGGTTAGCCATTATCTACAGGAAGATGATCTGAGGGACGGGGTAGGCAGGGAGGTGAGGTGGGGGCAGTGTAAATGTCGGGAATGCTGTCAGGGTAATATTGTAGGAATAGGTGACGTTTGAGGGCTTTACGGAATAGTGCCAAATTTGAGATGGCCCGGATTTCTGCTGGGAGGGCATTCCATGCCATAGATGCCAAAATGGAGAAGGCTCGACTTGCTGTTGATTTCTTACATTTTGTCAACAGTTTTGGGAATTCAAGTTTATTCAACGAAGTAGACCTCCTAGTTCTATTGTCTGGTGTGCTGTTGAGGAGATCGCTGATGGGTGAGCGAGGAAGGTTCTTACATGCCTTGAACGTCATGACAAGAGTCTTGAAGTGGACTCTGGCCCGCAGCGGGAGCCAGTGTAGGTTCTTTAGAACTGGCGTTATGTGGTCTGATCTTGAAAGCCCTGACAATGCCCTTGCAGCTGAGTTCATGGCAAGGCGTAACGGGTTAAGAGTCGACTGTGGGAATCCCAGTAGGATAATGTTGGCAAAGTCAAGGTGTGGGATGACTAAGGCTTGGAAAATTGAGCATATGGGCTCTGGCCCAGGGAACCAGATCTAATGTCGCTGCCATAGTTCCCAGCACCTGCAGGTAGTGCCATGCCGATGGCGCCTTCCTATCCACAAACTCTTATCAGCTGATGCAGGCCTTCCACTCTCTGAGCTGGCAAGACGACTTTGCCTGGCACCATGTCGAATCTTGCTCCTAGATACTCGAGTACCTGAGTAGGAACCAACCTGCTCTTTGACAGATTGATTACCCACCCCAAGCTTCGGAGGAATGCGACCACTCTGGTCGTCGCCTTCAGACACTCGTCCTTGGACTTGGCCCTGATTAACCAATCGTCCAGGTAAGGATGGACTAGAATCCCTTCTTTGCGTAATGCTGCCGCGACCACCACCATTACCTTGGTGAAAGTACGTGGAGCTGTTGCCAGACCGAACGGTAGCGCTTGGAACTGAAACTATCCCAATGGTACGCGAAGTGCAGAAAGCACAGTTACTTACCTGTAACAGGTGATCTCTGGGAACAGCAGGAATTAGTCCTCACATATGGGTACGTCGGTACCGACGGAGCCTGCGCGGGAACGCTCCCCAGCTTCCCAAAAAGGAAAGCTTTTGGGAGCATCCCACAGCACCTGCGCGCTGCCTTCCCGCCTTTCCTAACCAACTCTCCTCAGTTCAAGTTTGAGCTGAGACAATAGAGAGAGAGAGGAAAGGAAAGATAGAGATACAACTCCTAGGGGAGGTGGGAGGGTTGTGAGGACTAATTCCTGCTGTTCCCAGAGATCACCTGTTACAGGTAAGTAACTGTGCTATCTCCACGAACAAGCAGGAATGAGTCCTCACATATGGGGGACTCCCTAGCTAAGATGCCTGGGAGATCCCCAAGGATATGAGACCCTAAAAGGGTTCCGCGTCCTTCTATGAATCTCAGGCATCCATCCAGGGAAGGAGGGCAGGAGTTGTTCAAGAATGGAACAGGTGTCTGAGGACAGCCTGACCAAACAAGGCATCCCGGCGGGAGTCCTTGTCCAAACAGTAATGGGCTGTGAAGGTATGAACCGAGGCCCAGGTGGCTGCTCGACAGATCTGGTTGATGGACACAGAATGTAGATGAGCCGTAGAGGCAGCCATGGCCCTCACACTGTGAGCTGTGACATGGCCCTCCAGAGAAAGGTTCTTGCTCTGGTAGGCGAAAGAAATACACTGAGCAATCCAATTGGACAGTGTTCTCTTAGAGACTGGAAGTCCCAGATGAGAAGGATCAAAAGCAACAAAAAGCTGGGAAGACTTTCTATGTTGCTGTGTCCTTTGTAAGTAAAAAGCAAGAGCTCTTTTACAATCCAGAGTATGTAGATTCCTCTCTGCACTGGATGCATGAGGAGCTGGAAAAAAGACTGGTAAATATACTTCTTGATTAAGATGAAAAGGTGAGACCACTTTAGGCATAAAGTGTGGATTTGTCCTAAGGACTACCTTATCATGCTGGAACCTTGTATAAGGTGGATTAGCCACTAAGGCCTGCAGTTCACTGATGCGGCGAGCAGAAGTGACTACAATAAGGAAAATAACCTTCCAGGAAAGAAATTTCAAGGAGGTAGTGGCTAAGGGTTCAAAAGGTGGCTTCATAAGCTGACCAAGAACCAAGTTTAAGTCCCATGCCACCGGAGGAGGCCGAATGGGAGGTTTAGTTAAAGTTAGGCCTCTCATGAACCTTGCAATAAGAGGATGAGAGGACATAGGCTGTCCATTGAGAGGCTTAAGGGATGCTGCAATAGCACTCAAATGGACTCTTACTGAATTTGTCTTAAGGCCTGCATTGGAGAGATGCAGGAGATATTCCAATAGAGAATTCACAGGTAGTGCTAGAGGGTCAAGACCCTTTTCAGCACACCAAATGGAAAATCTTTTCCACTTAAAAGCCGTAGGAACGCCTAGTAGAAGGTTTTCTGGAAGCATGGAGGATATCCTTCACTTGCTGAGAAAGATTTAAGCCTTGAAGGTCTAGGCCTTCAGTAACCAAGGTCTGAGGTGAAGGGACTTGGGGTTTGGGTGCCACAAAGTCCCTTCCTCCTGGGTCAGGAGGTCTGGAGCAGCTCCCAAGTCCAGGGAGGGGGCTTGGGAGAGATGCAGAAGTAGAGGGTACCACACTTGGCGTGGCCAGCATGGAGCTATGAGGATCTATTGTTCTATGTAAAACAAGCTCTGCATTGTTAATTGTTGTTAATTGTACACCGCAACTGATCGCTGGAAGATGCGGTATATAAATAAGTGTTAAATAAACATGTACTGTGGAAGCCATGTGGCCTAGTAGTTGTAGCATCTCCCGGACAGTTAAGTGGGTCTTTGACTGAATCTGAGAGGCTAGCTGCACTAGACGGTGGCAACGGGCCAGAGGAAGGTAGGCCCTTGCAGTGGTGGTATCTAACCAGGCCCCTATGAATTCCAGGGACTGAGTAGGGGTGAGCTGGGACTTTGGGAGGTTTACCACAAGTCCCAGGTATTGCAGAATGCGCCTGGTGCGGTTCAGGGAGATCTGAGCCTCTGACTGGGTTGGAGCTCGGATGAGCCAGTTGTCCAGGTATGGGAAGACAAATATTTCCAGAGTGCGTAGGAATGCAGCAACTATTGCCATGCATTTGGTGAACACTCTTGGAGCAGAGGCCAGACCAAAGGGAAGCACTCTGTATTGGTAATGTTTTCCCTGGAACAGAAAACGAAGGAATCTTCTGTGAGATGGATGGATGAGGACATGTGTGTACGCATCCTTGAGATCTAGAGAACAAAGCCAATCCTGACTCTGCAGGTATGGAAGGAGAGTGCCTAGAGAAAGCACCTTGAACTTCTCCTTGCATAGGAATTTGTTCAATTCTCTGAGATCTAAGATGGGTCTGTATCCCCCTGTTTTCTTTGGAATGAGAAAATAGGGGGAGTAGAACCCTGACCCCTGTTGAAGAAGAGGAACTTCTTCTATGGCCCCTTGGGCTAGGAGGGTAGTCACCTCCTGATCCAGAAGGTCGAGGAGAGATGTGGGAGAATTGAAGTGTCTCACCATGGTGTAGGGAGGAAGGTCTGAGAAATGAAGTTTGTAGCCCTCTCTTATGATGGAGAGGGTCCACTGCTCTGATGTGATTTGCTCCCATCTGGGAGCAAAATGAGCTAGCCTTCCTGGGATGGTGAGAGTTCTGGCTGTTGCCTGTACAGGGCAGATTTCCTAAGCCATCTTGAACCCAGGGCTCTAGATCAGAAGCCTGGAGCCAAGCAATTCTGCGAGCAGCTATGGCAACGCCTGAGGCTCTGCTGGCACCTTCAAAGGAATCAAAGGCTGCCCTGTTGGAAAACTTTGAAATGTCTTGAGTATGCTTAAGCCAAAGGAGGAACTCATCCCTTTTATCCTCTGGAAGAAAAGGGAGAAAGTTGTGCAGCTTTTGTGCAAGCTCCTTTAGAAACATACCCATGTAAAGGCTATATGAGTTGATTCTGGCAATAAGCATGCTAGCTTGGAAGATTTTCCTACCAAAAGCATCCAAGGTCCTGCATTCTCTTCCTGGAGGAGCAGAAAAGTGTCGTTTGGTACTCTTTATCCTTTTCATAGCTGACTGCACCACAATGGAATGGTGAGGAAGCTGAGTTTTTTGAAATCCAGGACAAGGAGGGACACGATACATAGTGTCCAATCTGCGAGAATGAGGACAAAGAGTGAGAAGAGTCTCCCATAAGTCAATCATATGTTCATGAAGAATTTCATGAATTGGCAAGGTGACTGCCTCTCTAGGAGCCTTAGAGTATCCTAAAATATCCAATTTTTTTGCTCTAGGCTCTGTTTCAAAGGATACTGAAATAGAGAGTCCTTTAGCCACTTCTATTATGAAGTCTTGAAAGGACAAGTCCTCTGGAGGAGACATTCTTCTTTTTGGAGAAGAAGGCTCCTCAGGAAGGGTAATGGATACTTCAGGAGACTCATCTGATGAATCAGAACCATCAGAGGAATCAAAGTATCGCCTGTCAGACTGCTCCTCCAACGATCGATACGCGTATCGATCGGTACCGACATCGGGCGTCCCCGGTACCGGATCGGTACCGAGAAAAAACCCTGGACAAGGAACCGTAGTCGGTATCCTGGTCGATGTCGATGCAGTCGGTACCGGTATCGACGCTGGTACCGACGCCGGAGCCGGTATCAACAACGGGTTCGTTGCGGTACCATCAGCGTCGCAGCTTTAATGAAGGCCGTTATAGCCTGCTGCATGGACAGAACATTCTGATCCATAGATGCCATGAATGCCTGGAAGTCGGTACTGGGAGATTGTGCCGGTACCCCAGAGCATTCTAACAGGTGATCGGTCGAGGCCGTGCCATCGATGTCAACCTGTAACCCCATAGGAGGAGCTATGGAAGCCGGAGCTTCCCGCTGGGGTTGTTTGGCTGGAGCAGGATGCTCGAGGGTAAGCTCGGAGGCATCTCGATACTTAGAGGGAGATTTACCCTTCGAGGACCTGCCAGGTTTATATTTGGTTACCTGAGATCCATCAGGAGACGAAGACCTGGAAGATGTCGATGCTACTGCCGGTGCATCCGTGGGAAACAGCACATGGAGCTTAGCTGCTCGGTTCTGTAACCCCCGTTTAGACATTAGAGAGCAGAACGGACAATCCGGAATGGAGTGTTCAGGACCCAAACATTTAAGACACCATTCATGGGTGTCTGTAACAGAAATAGTACCGCTACACAGTGCACTTTTTAAACCCGGAGGCTGGTTTTTCCATGAGGGAAAATTTTCTTGTGGGCCCCTAAGGCCTAAGAAGAAAAATACACTAAGTGAGGAGAAAATATTGATTTTTTTTTTTTTTTAAAGAAAAGAAAAGAAAAGACCGGCGGTACCGGTCCGGAGTCAAGGAAGGCAGACGCGCGACCAAAGAAATAAAATAAAATAAAGAACTTCTTCAGCGGTGACAGGGCTCGACCTGCTGGCTCCGCGGAAAAGAAGAACTGAGGAGAGTTGGTTAGGAAAGGCGGGAAGGCAGTGCGCAGGCGCTGTGGGATGCTCCCAAAAGCTTTCCTTTTTGGGAAGCTGGGGAGCGTTCCTGCGCAGGCTCCGTCGGTACCGACGTACCCATATGTGAGGACTCATTCCTGCTTGTTCCTGGAGATACTGCTGATGAGACTCCCTGATGGGAATATGCAAATATGCCTCGGTGAGGTCTAGAAACGTTAAGAATTCCCCCTGCTGGACCGCCATGATCACCGACTTCGGAGTTTCCATCCAGAAATGAGGAACCTGCAGGCACCAATTGACCCTTTTTAGGTCCAGAATTGGTCTTAGGGAGCTCTCCTTCTTTGGGACTACGAAACAGATGGAGCATTGACCTGAACCGCATTGGTCTTTCAGGACTGGGACCACTGCTTTCAAGGCCAACAGACTTGACAAGGTTTCCTGCAGTGCCGCTCGCTTGACCTGAGACTTGCACAGCAACTGGACGAAAGAAGAGAGAACTAACCTTGCAAACTCTAAGGCATAACTGTCCCTCACTACCTCCAAGACCCACAGGTCGGATGTAATCCGGGACCAGGCGGGAAGGAACTGCCGCAACTGACCTCCTACCGGCAGCACTTCCGCCCGAGCCCCCGCAGATTCATTGAATATTTCTGTGGGCGGAGGCGGAAGGAGAGGTTCCAAAACCTCTTCCCGCTCCCCGAAACCCTTGTCCCCTCGAAGCAAACCGGCCCCTCTCAAAAGCAGTCTGCCGAGCTGGACAAAATTTGCGGGAGGCCCCTCTGCTGAAAACGTCCAGGGCCTGCAAAGCGACCCTGCTTAGGCCTATCCTCAAGCAGTATGCCTCCTTTTGACTCCAACTCCTTCACCATCCTCAGGGATCTCCCCTTCCTTGAGCTCTTCTTCCTCCTCCCCCAGCTCTTGTTTGGAAAACTCCCTTTCCAGAGTTTCCGAATCAGGGGAACGAGGGTCCTCCTCCTCCAAGGTTCCGGCTCGCTTGGATGGAACCACCATCTCCACCAGCGGCTTGGGCTGTGCCTCATGCTTTCGAGTGCATCCTCAAACTCCTTGCTGATGCAAACAAAAAGCTTTATGCAACAGCAAAACAAACCGGGGAAAAACCTTCCCCCAGGCTTACCTCTCCCGAGGAGGTCCCTGGTTGTGGCTGAGACACCACTTGCTGCTCCAAATTCAAAGAGAAGGCAGAACTTTCCCCCAGGAGTCCTCCCAGGGTTTCCACAGATGCCTGAGAAACCACAGCCCGCGGATCTGGAGAGCCGCCAGTATGAAGCCCCTGCTCAGCTGAGGCCGCCTCGATGGCGCAGCCCCTACAGACTCCTGCTTCGGAAACCGAACTTTCGCGGGCCCCACAAAGCAGGCACTGAGGCCTGGCTGGCATCTTGCTCCAGTAAAAAATAAAACAGTTCTCTATCCTTTTTTTTTTTTTTTTTTTTAACAGAAAACTAGAGTATCTATCCACAAGTCTTCACTCTATATAGCGTAGTTACTCACCTGTAACAGGTGTTCTCCAGGAGCAGCAGGAATCAGTCCTCACATATGGGTGACGTCGGCGCCGACGGAGCCCTCGCGGAGCAATTTTCCCCAGCTTTCAAAGAAAGCCTTTGGGAATTGCAGCGCGCATGCGCGGTCCCCTTCCCGTCCAAGGGTGCCATCTTAGCCAGTCAGATGACATAGCTAAAAAACAGCATAAAAATTTGCAAAAACTAAAGCAGATGATTGCAACTCCAAGGGGAGGAGGGAGGGTTGTGAGGACTGATTCCTGCTGCTCCTGGAGAACACCTGTTACAGGTGAGTAACTACGCTTTCTCCAGGACCAAGCAGGAAGTCAGTCCTCACATATGGGACTCCCAAGCTTAAGGCTACCGGAGACCCTAAGCACAAAAATGAGCTCCCTCTAGCTCAGCAGCACAGAAGGAAGGAATCTTCACTGAATTATTACCCACCGGTAGCCCAACATCCGGGATGGAGGGTAGGAGTTGCTCAAACCTCAAAGAGATTTCGGAGGACTGCCTGTCCGAAAGCACTGTCCCTGCGGGACTCCCTCTCGAGGCAGTAATGGACCGCAAACGTCTGGCTCGAAGACCAAGTAGCGGCCCGGCAGATGTCTGCCAATGGAACAGAGCGGAGCTAAGCCACTGACGTAGCCTTCGCCCGAACACAATGAGCCGTGACCCGACTTTCTAACGAGAGTCCGGCTGCTCCATAAGCCCAAGCGATACAGTCAGCAACCCAGATGGACAGAGTACGCTTGGAGACAGGGAGCCCCAATTTATTGGGGTCAAAAGACACGAAGAGCTGAGCAGCTTTGTGGTGCTCCCGCGTACGGTCAAGGTAGAAGTTCAACGCTCTTCTACAGTCTAGGGTATGCAGGACCATTTCAGCTCGGTTGGAGTGTGGCCTGGGAAAGAAGGTCGGAAGTACCACCTCCTGATTGATGTGAAAAGGGGAGACCACTTTTGGAAGAAATTTAGGGTGAGTCCGTAGGACTACCCTATTTTTGTAGAACCGAGTGTAAGGGGGATCAGACACGAGGGCCTGTAGTTCACTTACGCGTCTAGCGGAAGTGAGGGCTATCAAGAATAAGGTTTTCCAAGAAAGAAAACGGAGAGGACAGGTAGCCATAGGTTCAAAAGGCGGACAG
Organism: Ichthyophis bannanicus; assembly: GCA_033557465.1. NCBI lineage: Eukaryota > Metazoa > Chordata > Amphibia > Gymnophiona > Ichthyophiidae > Ichthyophis > Ichthyophis bannanicus. Next base: position 7,289,680 of record CM066035.1, on the reverse strand, counting down.
GTGATCAGCTGCAAAACCACATTCAGATCCCAGTCAGGCGCTGGCGGGCGCAGAGGTGGTTTAAGGAGAAGGAGACCTCGGAGAAACCTTGCCACGAGAGGGTCGTCGGAAGGAGGTCTGCCGTCCACCGGCACATGATGTGCTGAAAGAGCACTGAGGTGAACCTTGACGGAGTTGGACTTAAGTCCAAGATTAGAGAGGTAGAGCAAGTACTGCAAGACCACCGACACCGAGCAGGAGAAGGGATCCAGAGACTGCTGGGTACACCAAACGGAAAAACGACGCCATTTAAGGGCGTAGCATTTGCGGGTAGAAGGTCGCCGGGAAGCTAGGACAACCTCTTCCACCTCTGCCGGCAGTAGAAGGGGAGCAAGGACTACCCTTTCAGCAGCCAGGCCATCAGATGTAGAGATCTGAGGTTGGGGTGTAGCAGGGACCCCTGATCTTGTGTTAGGAGATCTGGTTGAAACCCCAGAGGGAACGGGGACTCCACCGCCAGTTGCAGCAGGAGTGGAAACCACGGCTGTCTGGGCCACCGAGGAGCTATCAGGATCATGGAAGCTTTGTCTCGGAGAACCTTGAAAAGAGTTTGAGAGATTAGCGGTATGGGAGGAAAGGCATACAGAAGGCTTTTCGACCATGAGAGCAGAAAAGCATCCGCCGCTACTCGGAGGGGATGCGGCTGCCGAGAGCAGAAACGAGGAAGTTGCCGGTTGAGATGACTGGCAAAAAGATCCAGCGTGGGGAGGCCCCACTTCAGAAAAAGTTTCTGAACTACCAAGGGATCCAGTCGCCACTCGTGCGGCTGGAGGATTCTGCTGAGTTTGTCCGCCAGGCAATTTTCTTGGCCTGGGAGATAAACTGCCTTGAGAAGAATGCCGCGGCTGACGGCCCAAGAGCAGAGCCTCTGCGCTTCCCGACAGAGAAGGAGGGAGCCCGTGCCCCCCTGTTTGCTCACGTAGAACATGGCAACTTGATTGTCCGTCTGGACAAGGACGGACCGGCGAGAAGTCAGGTGGGAGAAAGCCTTGAGAGCCAGACGGATTGCTCTGAGCTCCAGGAAGTTGATCTGCTGCGCAGACTCCCACGAGGTCCAGAGACCTTGAGTACATGCCCCTTGGCAATGCGCTCCCCATCCCAGGAGAGAAGCATCGGTCGTCAGTACTTGAGCAGGCGGAGGAGATTGAAAAGGCATTCCGAGTACCAGGTTCGGCTGATGAAGCCACCACTGCAGAGAAGAGGCCAGCGGGCCGGAGATCTGCACTAAGTCGGCGAGGCCACCTGTGGCCTGTTGCCACTGCTTGCGAAGGCACCACTGAGCAGGCCGCATATTCAGGCGGGCATTGGGGGTCACGTGGACGGTGGAAGCCATATGGCCGAGTAGTCTCAGAAAGCGCCTGGCCGAGACCAGGGACTGGCTGCGAAAACGGCCGGCTAGGTCCATGAGCCGCTGAGCTCTGTCGAGAGGCAGGAAAGCTCGCGCCTGAACAGTGTGCAATCTTGCGCCGATGAACTCGAGATCTTGCGAGGGGAGCAAAGTGGACTTTGCGAAGTTTACGACAAAGCCCAAGTACTGGAGAAGAGTCACAGTGCGGTGCGTGGCTTGTGTGACCTCTTGAGAGGACGATGCTCTGATGAGCCAGTCGTCTAGGTAAGGAAAGACATAGAGGCCCTGAAGCCGGAGATAAGCCGCCACCACCGCGAGACATTTTGTGAAGACTCGTGGTGCGGAGGATAGGCCAAAGGGCAGTACTCTGTACTGGTAATGATTTCCTGCCACCACAAACCTTAGGTATTGGCGGTGGCTTGGGTGGATGAGGATGTGCGTGTGGGCATCCTTTAGATCCAAGGAGCATAGCCAATCTCCCTGCTGGAGGTAGGGCAGAAGGATTCCAAGGGTAAGCATCTTGAACTTCTCCCTCACGAGGAACTTGTTGAGGTTGCGCAAGTCCAGGATGGGTCTGAGGCCTCCTGTTCTTTTTGGTATTAGGAAATACCTGGAATAAAAGCCTTGACCTCTCAGGTGGTGGGGCACCGGTTCCACAGCCTGTTCCTGAAGAAGACTTGCTAACTCCTGAAGGAGTAAGTCCCTGTGCAGAGGGAGTCGTGGAGGCTCTCCCGGAAAATAGGAGGGAGGGACCTGGTGGAAGTGGAGAAGATAGCCTTCTCGCACAACATGAAGCACCCAGGCATCTGATGTGATGTTGGACCACCTGTGGGCAAAGTGGACCAGCCGGCCTCCTGTGCTGGGAGAAACCAGCTGAGGGGGAGAGGCTGTCGATGAAGTCAAAAACCCCCACCCTGCTGAGCAGGGGCCGGTGGTGCAGGCTTGGGGGCTTGCTGCCTACGGGACCCGTTACCCCGTCCCTTGGCCTGCTGACCCTGTTGGGGAGCTGAGGAGGCCTGATACTGAGGGTAGTGTTTATAGGCAGCCGCCTTCCTCGGGTTAAAAGCAATTTTTTCCCGAGCCCTTCTTCTTTTGGGAAGGGGCAGAGGTCTTTCTAGAGAGCCTTGTTCTGGTGAGAGTTTCCGTCTCGATTTGCGCAGCCTTCTCAGCCATGGGCTTGCCAAATAGGTTCTCACCTCGGCAGGGACATCGACCAACTTGTCCTGCACCCAGGGTTCAAGGTCAGACGACTGAAGCCAAGCCTGTCGGCGGGCACCGATGCCGGCTCGGCCACTCGAGCCGATGCTTCAAAGCCATCATAGGCTGCTCGAGAAATGAACTTGGAGCATTCTCGAATTCCAGTGGACAAGGCTAGGAACCTCCGCAAAGGTTCCTCGGAAAGTCTAGCAGAGAATCCGGCTATCTCCTTAGCCAGGTCTCTAAGGTACATGCCCATGTAGAGCTGGTAGGTCTGGACCCGACAAGCAAGCATAGAGCCTTGGAAACACTTCTTACCGAGGCCATCCAGGTTGCGGGCCTCCCTGCCGGGAGGCACCGAGGAGTGCATCTTCTGGCTCTTGAGCCTATGCATGGCCGATTCCACCACCATGGAATGGTGCGGTAGCTGTGCTTTCTGGAAGCCAGGGCTCTTGTGGACTCGATAGATGGAATTGACCCGCTTGCTTAATACTGGCGACGATGCCGGACTCTCCCACATGCGGAAGAGTAGTCGTTCCAGCATGGGAGGAACCGGTACAGTAAAGTGCTCCTTCGCTGGAGAGTCATACTGGAGGGCGTCGAGCTCTTCGGTTCGAGGCTCCTCCTCGGGATCTGCAGGGAAGGCCAAAGCCTTGGCCATATCCCTGACGAAGTCCGAGAACCGGGCATCCTCCGGGTTGGACTGCTTCCGAGGTTCGGACTCAGGGGAGTCCGAGGGGACACACCGAGTCCGAAAGGAATCAGGTGACTCTTCCACTTCAGATTCCCAGGCCGACTCCGAGGAAGAATCGGTGGGGTCGGGTCGGGCAGGCGTAGGCGTCGGCCGCCCCGACGCCGAGGGAGTCGGCGTCGACGACCTCGGTCCCCAACGGGAGGCCGAGGGAGACCTCGACCGAGGATCGACTCGAGCCCGCATGGACTCGAGGATCGGCTCGGTCTCCGGGGTCGACTTAGACGTCGACGTCCCGGCGGTCAGGGCAGAGGCGCCAGCGAGGCTAGCGATCAGTGCCCGCTGCTGGTCCATGAAGGCAGACAGTCTGCTCTCCAAGGCCGTCAACCTGAGTCCGACCTCAGGTGACCCAGCAGCCCCCGACTCGGGCCCCGACGTCGGACCCCTCGGAGGCGAGTCCACGAGGACTACAGGACTTACCCGAGCAGGCGATTCCGATTCCAGACGAGGTCGCTTCGTGAGACGATCCTGCTCCAAAGACCCGGGACGCCCTCGCGGGTTTCGTCTGCCGATGATGATCCCCCGAGGGAGAACCTCTGTCGGAGGAACTCCGGCGATGCTCAGAGCTGGAGCCTCTGGACGCCGAGGCCTCCGACGAGGTCCGGGTACGGGTGGGATCTGTGAAGATTCGTTCCCGCTGATGCCGCCGACTCCGTAAGGCTTTGGAGGACATTTTGCTGCAGGCCCCACAGATCAGTTCCTCGTGATATGGGCCGAGGCAGTGGAGGCAATGATCATGTGTGTCAGTGAGAGACATGTTTTTGTCACACTTAACACACCTTTTGAAGCCACTGGCAGCCATCGGGGGAAAAAGGGCCCCTGCAAGGTCAAAGGACCGGGCTGCCAGCGAAAAACCGAAAACGAAACTGACAAGAAAAATCTGAAAAACCGAAAAATAAGAGAAGGACTCGCAACGGCGTCGCGAGTCCGGGCAGGAAAGAGACCGGCGTCGAACCGAAGAAAAAAATAGAGAATAAATGAAGAAAATCAACTTTTCTGCGGGGACTGGAAGACAACGTCTGTAGGGCTCCGCGGAAAAAAGAAGACTGGCTAAGATGGCACCCTTGGGCGGGAAGGGGACCGCGCATGCGCGCTGCAATTCCCAAAGGCTTTCTTTGAAAGCTGGGGAAAATTGCTCCGCGAGGGCTCAGTCGGCGCCGACGTCACCCATATGTGAGGACTGACTTCCTGCTTGGTCCTGGAGAAATAGAGAATACATATCTCTATCTCTACATCTATATCTCTCTCTCTCTCTCTCTATATATATATATATAGAGAGAGAGAGAGAGAGAGAGAGAGATAGATGGCGCTCATCAACGCCAGATCCATAAGAAACAAAATTAACACAATAGCAGACCACATAGAAGAGCATCAACCCGACATACTGTGTATTCCTGATCCTTGCAAGGAACAGCCTAAGAGTCAAGTCACGAAGCTCATCAAACACCAACCAATGCAACACCATCACTGTGGAAAACAAACGGGTGGCACTTTGCCTCACCTACAGAGCCCCGAATGCACCACCAGACGAACTAGCATCCACTCTAGAGAAGGTCTGTGCCTTCAACACCAGCAACAAACCCCTGCTACTACTAGGAGACTTCAACCTAAAATCCTCCAACACAAAGGACGCAGAAGCCTTCCTACAAGCTATGGGATCCTTACAATACACCCAAATGATCAACACACCAACACGGATCATCACCAGACCTCATATTCGCACCCAATTTTCTAACGGACAATGGTAACATATCTACACCAGATGTCACCCCAGTCCCATGGTCAGACCATCACATAATCAAAACAAAGGTCATGCCACAAGGACAAAACCATGACAAAAACCTAGACAAACCAACAGCACAAAGAAGATTTAAAAGCTTCAACAAGGACCAATTTCTCAAGGACACGATACCGCACCTAAATACGGAAGAAGAGGATTTAGACAATCAAATCAGAAAATGGAACAGCATCATCAATGCAGCCTCCAAAGCCACCGAACACAGATCCAAGAAAGATCACCGCATTGGGGCACATCACACACCCTGGTACTCAAAAAACATACGGATCAAAAAAAAGAGAACTCAGGAAGTTAGAACGGCAATGGAGACACACCAAGTCTCCCAACAAACAGACTCTATACTTAGCAAAACAAAAAGAGTACAACGATCTCATCAACCAAACAAAGAGAGAATACCACACCAACCTCATACTCAAATCAAACAAACCGAGAGAGCTCTTCGAAATTGTGAAAACACTCACCAAGGAGAACAAATCCGACAGCGAAGTGCAAATAGACCCACAAACATTCGCAGACCACATCCAAGACAAATTCCACTCAGCTCCACGAAGGAATACTAACACAAGCACCAAACCAACCACCACCCCACGAAAAACTTGGGACAAATTCAGCAACCTATCCACAGAGCAGCTCTCACACATCATCACCACCCTCAACAGAAGCACAGCCCCAACAGACCCATGCCCAGTCACATGGATCAAAACGACAAAGTCAAACTTCATCCACACCATACACAACATGGTGAAAAATTCTCTAACACAAGGTATCATGCCAGACCAGCTAAAACTCGCCACAATAAGACCAATCCCGAAGAAATCAGCACTCGACAAAAACAACCCAGCAGGCTACAGACCCATCTCAAGCATCCCCCTACTGGCTAAGATTACTGAGTAAGTGGTACAACATCAACTACAAGACCACATCGACAACCATGCACAACTCGACCACAACCAACACGGTTTCTGCCCCAACCATGGAGTTGAAACACTCCTGCTATACCTCTTTAACGACATACTACACCTCATAGACAACAGCAAGAACGGAATACTCATGATCTTCATTGACCTATCATCAGCGTTTGACACAGTCGACCACGGAACACTACTAGCAAGACTACAGAACATCGGACTACACGGAGCCACACTGAGGTGGTTCCACTCTTACCTAACAGACAGATACAGGTCAAGATTGGGCCCAACACATCCCGACCCATAAAAGTCATGCAAGGCGTACCCCAAGGATCCGCACTATCAGTTCTCTTATTCAACATCTACATCCAACCAATATGCATCATCATAAAAGAGCATGGGATAAAATACACAATCTATGCGGACGACATGATATACACACCAATCACCCTCGACAACCCAGACCACACCAAGATAACAGACTGTCTCACACATATGAACACCTGGTTTCAAGACAACATGACCATAAACTACAGCAAGACCGAGGCACTAATCACACGAAACTCCGACTTCATCCCCCCCCCCCCCCCCCCGGCGACATCAATATAGGCACCACAACCATACCCATACAATCAGACGTGAAATACCTTGGAATGACAATGGACAAAGAACTTAACCTTCTGTCCCACATCAGCAGAACCACCAAAAATGCATACCACAGGATGAGACTAGTACGACGCCTCAAGCCACTCCTCACTCAGGAACACTTCCGCACAGTTTGTCAAGCACTAATAACCCCAATCCTAGACTTCTGCAACCCAATCTATCTAGGTCTGATGAAACAGACACTAAGACCATTGCAACTGGCACAAAACACTGCAGCACGCATAATTGCTGGCATCACAAGACAAGAACACATCACACCCACTCTAAAAGAGCTCCACTGGCTGCCTATCAGTGCCCGCATTAGATACAAAACAATCAAATATTTTCAAAATCAAATCAATCATCAGCTTTCAGCCCACTCATACAACCAGACAACAGCACAAGACCGAGAAGAGGAGGCAATCCAACCGTGTCAACACACCTAAAGATATCAACAGGGTATGCAAGGACACCGAAAAATAAGCCTTATCAAAGGCGGCACCAACAATCTGGAACACCCTCCCCGACGAACTGCGTTCAACAGACCTTAAGGAGTTCAGGAAACTACTGAAGACAACCCTCTGCATAGAACACTACAGTGACATTACTTAAACCATGCAACAGACACCGCAATTCCCCCCACGTCACTATAATTGTAATTAAGGAACTGATATTCATAGCATTGTAAATATCGCACGCTGTAAATAGCACCACAAGAATCAACGTCCAGACACACCCACACGCATACACTACTCACTGCATGTGCACACTATACAATGTTTCTTATTGATTGTTTGCTGTTCAGACCGCCTTGATTGCAGGATAAGGCTGTATAGAAATACGTTTAAATAAATATATATATATATATACACACACACACATATATATATATATATATATATATACACACACACACACACACACACACACAGACACCCCCCCCCTCAACTAACCAAAGTTATCCAGAGCCTACACACAAAAACTCCTGCGCTGGGAACTGCCGCCGTTGGCCCCACCCCCAGGCGCTCAAAGCGCGCGAAAGGAAGCGGCCTGGACTCACTTTCCCAGACCCTGCCGCCGTGGTCCGCTGCCTGTGCCCGAGGCTTTGCTGTCCACCTCTGAACCGGCCCCTCCTACCTCGCGGTTGTCTCTGATTGCCTCCCTGCTGCTCCATGGTGTGCCGGAAGACAAAGCGGAGGCCTAATGCCTTCCCGCCCTCGTGCTCAGCCGTCTCACAGGCTTCTGCTACAAGGCGGGAGGGAGCTCAGCAGTGCTGAATCACCAAGAGACTCGGCGGAAAAAACCTCACCAGTCTTTTTTTTAAAAATGTGCCTGGGGCCTTGTCCCTCCAAGGCAAGCCTCCTCTTGAACAAATGCCCCGACTGAGAAGGGAGGGGGGGTGCCTCTTCTTCCTATCACCACTTCAGCCAACCAAAGAAAAATAAAGAAATAAAGGCAAATCAAGCCAAACCAAAAAGAAAAGGGCAACACAAACTTACCAAACCCCCTAACTCTAAGGTCTCTCCAGTAAGCCTTCCCTGGCTTAATGCTCCTTCTAGCTGCTTGAAGACTGAGTATACTGAAGCTGGTGGGTGGTGCCAGTGGTTATATATCATGAAGGATCAAAGAATGAAGTACTCAGTCTCCAATGCTGCTAGAAGAGGAGCACAAACCAGAAGAAAGGGACTAGACTGGAGAGACGCTTAGGAATGGGTGTTTCGCTGTACACAGAATTATTTAAAAGTCGTCACACAAGGAGGAGGTAGTGTTCGACAGCACAGACACATACTAGGCTCAGAAGAAACAGTTTATGAACGTGAATGGGGGCTCCCATGTGTTCCAGCAGCTGAAGCAGTTTGTAGGTCATTGTTATTCGGGATGCATTTAGACGCAAGGTCGGGTGTTTGATGGTGGTTGCCCTTTCTTCTAGCAAGAAGGCTCTGGCTTGATGTGCGCGCACACCTATGAAGGGTATTTCTTCCATTGAGAAAACATGGACTTCTTTGTTAATTAGAAACCCTAAGGTTTGAAAAAGGTGAACTTTAAAAAAAAAAAAAAAAAAATGTGGAGGACACCCAGGTCGGATTCTTCAGAAAATGAGCAAATTGTCTGGGAAGGCATAATGCCCTTTTCTTTGTAGCTGAGCAGCAACAACCACAGACTTTGTGAAAAAAACTTCGTGCTAACGAGAAATCCAAAAGGCAAAATCCTGTACTGAATGATCGATCTGCCAGTGCTTCAAGGGGATAAGGATGTGAGAGGCAAGCCAATATTCCTCTATCAGGGGAAGAATTGTGGCTAGGAAAATCATTTTAAACTTTTCTTTCTAGCAATTGAGGTGTCCGAGGTCTAGGAAGGGACCTAGTCCCTTTGTTTATTTCTGGGGGGGGCTGGGGGGGGGAGGATTAGAAAAAAAACATCTGGAGTAGAAGCCCTGTCCCCACTGGTGTGGTGGAACTTAAGACTCTCTGCTACAACACCACATAATAGAGGATCTCTTCTGCCGAAATAATTGTGTGCTTGGGGTGGGGGGCCCAAATTAAGTGGGTACTGAAGGAAATTGATTTTGTATCCTCAGTGGTCTGATACATTTGTCCATGCCTCTGAAAAACTGAAGCCTACCCCTCCACCCCACCCCGGGAGAAAGTCAAAAACTGGCTACTTTCTCTCTCAGTCTTAGCATGAGATGTAACCCTGCAATGGCTGTCGCTGAGCTGAAATCTTTGGATAATATTGCTACAGTCTTCTCGAGTAGAATTGTTGAAAATATTTGTAATAGTAACGTTTTTTGAATTGCTGCTGCTGGCCTTTATGAAATTGTGATGATTGGTTGAAGGGCTACAATGAGAGTTCCTTAACTGTGGAGTTGTCATCTTATTTCTGTTACTGTGTCCTTGGTTTTGTCTCCATTATCTGCTAACAGGGGGGGCATTACCCACTTGTCTAGACTGGTATAGCAGGATGGATGGAACACAAATGTACTGCACACTAAGTGGTAAAACCATTCAACTCATTTTAGTTCCCAAACTATGCCAACCCTTATATGGGATGGAAAGCGTAGTTACTCACCTGTAACAGGTGTTCTCCAGGAGCAGCAGGAATCAGTCCTCACTTATGGGTGACGTCGGCGCCGACGGAGCCCTCGCGGAGCAATTTTCCCCAGCTTTCAAAGAAAGCCTTTGGGAATTGCAGCGCGCATGCGCGGTCGTCTTCCCGTCCGAGGGTGCCATCTTAGCCAGTCGGATGACATAGCTAAAAAAGACAGCATAAAAATTTGCAAAAAGAACATAAGCAGACGATTGCAACTCCAAGGGGAGGAGGGAGGGTAGTGAGGACTGATTCCTGCTGCTCCTGGAGAACACCTGTTACAGGTGAGTAACTACGCTTTCTCCAGGACCAAGCAGGAAGTCAGTCCTCACTTATGGGACTCCCAAGCTCAAGGCTACCGGAGACCCTAAGCACAAAAATGAGCTCCCTCTAGCTCAGCAGCACAGAAGGATAGAATCTTCGCTGAATTATCACCCACCGGTAGCCCACATCCGGGATGGAGGGTAGGAGTTGCTCAGACCTCAAAGAGATTACGGAGGACTGCCTGTCCGAAAGCACTGTCCCTACCGGACTCCCTCTCGAGACAGTAATGGACCGCAAAAGTCTGGCTCGAAGACCAAGTAGCGGCCCGGCAGATGTCTGCCAGCGGAACAGAGCGGAGGTAAGCCACTGACGTAGCCTTTGCCCGAACGCAATGAGCCGTGACTCGACCTTCCAAGGAGAGTCCGGCTGCCCCATAAGCCCAAGAGATACAGTCCGCAACCCAGATGGACAGAGTACGCTTGGAGACCGGGAGCCCCAATTTATTGGGGTCAAAAGACACAAAAAGCTGAGCAGCTTTACGGTGCTCCCGCGTACGGTCAAGGTAGAAGTTCAACGCCCTTCTACAGTCCAGGGTATGGAGGACCGTTTCAGCTCGGCTGGAGTGTGGTCTGGGAAAGAAGGTTGGAAGTACCACCTCCTGATTGATGTGAAAAGGGGAGACCACTTTAGGCAGAAATTTTGGGTGAGTCCGTAGGACTACCCTATTCTTGTAGAACCTAGTGTAAGGGGGGGATCAGACACGAGGGCCTGCAATTCACTTACGCGTCTAGCGGAAGTGAGGGCTATCAAGAACAGTGTTTTCCAAGACAGAAAACGGAGAGAACAGGTAGCCATAGGTTCAAAAGGCGGACAGGTGATCCGCTGCAAAACCACATTCAGGTCCCAGTCAGGCGCTGGCGGGCGCAGAGGTGGTTTAAGTAGAAGGAGACCTCGGAGAAACCTCGCTACGAGAGGGTCGCTTGAGAGAGGTCTACCGTCCACCGGCACATGATGTGCCGAAAGAGCACTGAGGTGAACTTTGACGGAGTTGGACTTAAGTCCCAGATTAGAGAGGTGTAGCAAGTACTGCAAGATCACCGACACCGGGCAGGAGAAGGGATCCTGAGACTGTTGGGTACACCAGACTGCAAAGCGACGCCATTTAAGGGCGTAGCATTTGCGGGTAGAAGGCCGTCGCGAAGCCAAGACGACCTCCTCCACCTCCGCCGGCAGGAGAAGGGGAGCAAGGACTACCCTCTCAGCAGCCAGGCCATGAGGTTGAGAGACCTGAGGTTGGGGTGCAGTAGGGACCCCTGATCCTGAGTGAGGAGATCCGGTTGTACCCCCAGAGGGATTGGATCTTCCACCGCCAGTTGCAGTAGGAGCGGAAACCACGGCTGCCTGGGCCAGCGAGGGGCCACCAGGATCATGAAGGCTTTGTCTCGGAGAACCTTGAAAAGAGTCCGAGAGACTAGCGGGATGGGAGGGAAAGCGTACAGAAGGCTCCCCGACCATGAGATAAGAAAAGCGTCCGCCGCAACCCGAAGGGGGTGTGGCTGACGAGAGCAGAAGCGAGGAAGCTGCCGGTTGTGAGGACTGGCAAAGAGATCCACCGTGGGGAGGCCCCACTTGAGGAAGAGCTTCTGAACTACCAAGGGATCCAGACGCCACTCGTGCGGCTGGAGGACCCTGCTGAGTTTGTCCGCCAGGCAATTGTCTTGGCCCGGGAGATAAACTGCCTTGAGGAGAATGCCATGACTGACGGCCCAAGAGCAGAGCTTCTGTGCCTCCCGGCAGAGGAGGAAGGAGCCCGTGCCCCCCTGCTTGTTCACGTAGAACATGGCAACTTGATTGTCCGTCTGGACAAGGACGGACTGGTGGGAAGTCAGGTGGGAGAAGGCCTTGAGAGCTAGGCGGATCGCCCTGAGCTCCAGGAAGTTGATCTGCTGAGCAGACTCCCACGTGGTCCAGAGGCCCTGAGTACGTGCCTCTTGGCAATGTGCTCCCCAGCCCAGGAGGGATGCATCGGTGGTCAGCACCCGGGTCGGCTGAGGTGACTGGAAAGGCATTCCGAACATGAGGTTCGGCTGCCGGAGCCACCACCGGAGAGACGAGATCAGCGGCTCGGAGACGCGCACTAGGTCTGCTAGGCCGCCTGTGGCTTGACGCCACTGCTGGCGGAGACACCATTGAGCAGACCGCATATTCAGGCGGGCATTGGGGGTCACATTGACGGTGGAAGCCATATGGCCGAGTAGTCTCAGGAAGCGCCGGGCGGAGACCAGGGGCTGGCTGCGAAAACGGTCGGCTAGGTCCATGAGCCGTTGAGCCCTGCCGAGCGGTAGGTATGCTCGCGCCTGAGGAGTGTGCAGCCTTGCGCCGATGAACTCGAGATCCTGTGAGGGGAGCAAAGTGGACTTTGCGAAGTTTATAACAAAGCCCAAGTGCTGCAGAAGAGTCACCGTGCGGCGCGTGGCGTTGGTGACCTCCCGAGCGGACGCTGCCCTGATGAGCCAGTCGTCGAGGTAAGGAAAGACATAGAGGCCGTGAAGCCGGAGATGGGCCGCCACGACCGCGAGACATTTTGTGAAGACTCGCGGTGCGGAGGACAGGCCAAAGGGCAGTACCCTGTACTGGTAATGATTTCCTGCCACCACAAACCTTAGGTATTGGCGGTGGCTTGGGTGGATGAGGATGTGCGTGTAGGCATCCTTTAGATCCAAGGAGCATAGCCAATCTCCCTGCTGGAGGTAGGGCAGAAGGATTCCAAGGGTAAGCATTTTGAACATCTCCCGCACAAGGAACTTGTTGAGGTTGCGCAAGTCCAGGATGGGTCTGAGGCCCCCTGTTCTCTTTGGTATCAGAAAATACCTGGAATAAAAGCCTTGACCTCTCAGGTGGTGTGGCACCGGTTCCACCGCCTGATCCTGCAGAAGACCCGCTAACTCCTGAAGGAGTAATTCCCTGTGCAGAGGGGGTCGCGGAGGTTCTCCCGGAAAATAGGAGGGGGGGACCTGGTGGAAGTGGAGAAGATAGCCTTCTCGCACGACTTGAAGCACCCAGGCATCTGTGGTGATGCTGGACCACCTGTGGGCGAAGTGAACCAGCCGGCCTCCGGTGCTGGGAGGAACCAGCGGGGGGGGAGAGGCTATGCTTTGCGAGTCAAAAACCCCCACCCTGCTGAGCAGGGGCTGGTGGTGCAGGCTTGGGGGCTTGCTGCCTACGGGACCCGTTACCCCGTCCCTTGGCCTGCTGGCCCTGTTGGGGAGCTGCAGGGGCCTGATAATGGGGGTATTGTTTGTAGGCAGCCGCCTTCCTCGGGTAAAAGGACTTTTTCCCCGAGCCCTTCTTTTTCTGGGAAGGGGCGGAGGTCTTCCTAGAAAGCCTGGTCCTGGTGAGAGTCTCAGTCTCAATTTGTGCAGCCTTTTCCGCCATGGGCTTGCCAAAGAGGTTCTCGCCTCGGCAGGGGACATCGACCAACTTGTCCTGCACCCAGGGCTCAAGGTCTGACGACTGAAGCCAAGCCTGTCGGCGGGCACCGATGCCGGCTGCGGCCACTCGAGCCGACGCTTCAAAGCCATCATAGGCTGCCCGGGACATGAACTTTGAGCATTCCCGAATGCCAGTGGACAAGGCCAGGAACCTCCGCAAGGGTTCCTCGGACAGACCAGCAGAGAATCCGGCTAGCTCTTTAGCCAGATCCCGGAGATACATGCCCATGTACAGCTGGGTAAGTCTGGACACGACATGCGAGCATAGAGCCCTGGAAACACTTCTTACCAAGGCCATCCAGGTTACGGGCCTCCCTGCCAGGGGGCACCGAGGAGTGCATCTTCTGGCTCTTAAGACGATGCATGGCCGATTCCACTACCATGGAATGGTGTGGTAGCTGTGCCTTTTGGAAGCCAGGGCTCTTGCGGACCCGATAGATAGAATCGACCCGCTTGCTCAGGACCGGCGAGGAGGCCGGACTCTCCCACATGCGGAAGAGTAGTCGTTCCAGCATAGGAGGAACCGGTACAGTAAAGTGTTCCCTCGCGGGAGAGTCATACTGGAGGGCGTCGAGCTCTTCGGCTCGAGGCTCCTCCTCGGGATCCGCAGGGAAGGCCAAAGCCTTGGCCATATCCCTAACGAAGTCCGAGAACCGGGCATCCTCCGGGGGGGACTGCTTCCGAGGTTCGGACTCAGGTGAGTCCGAGGGGACACACCGAGTCCGAAACGAATCAGGTGACTCTTCCTCTTCAGACTCCCAGACCGACTCGGACGAGGAATCGGTGGGGTCGGCCCGGGCAGGGCGCGGCGCCTGCCGCCCCGACGCCGAGGGAGTCGGCGTCGGCGACCTCGGTCCCGAACGGGAGGCCGAGGGTGACCTCGACCAAGGATCGACTCGAGTTCTCATCGACTCGAGGATCGGCTCGGTCTCCGGGGTCGACTTGGACGTCGACGTCCCGGCGGTCGGGGCAGCGGCGCCAGCGAGCAGTGCCCGCTGCTGGTCCATGAAGGCAGACAGTCTGCTCTCCAAGGCCGTCAACCTGAGTCCGAGCTCAGGTGACCCAGCAGCCCCCGACTCGGGCCCCGACGGCGTCGGGCCCGACGTCGGCTGTCGCGGAGGCGAGTCCAGAAGGACCACAGGACTTACCCGAGCAGGCATCTCCGACTCCAGGCGAGGTCGCTTCGGGAGGTGTTCCTTCTCCAAGGACCCGGGGCGGCTATCGGGGCTATGCGACCTGGCCCTCGCGGAACCAGGAGCGTCCACCGACGCCGCCCTCGCGGGTTTCACCGTCCGACGATGGTCCCCAGAGGGAGAACCCCGGTTGGAGGAACTCCGGCGACGGTCCGAGCTGGAGCCTTTTGACGCGGAGGCCTCCGACGAGGTCCGGGTACGGCTGGGGTCAGCGAAGATTCGATCACGCTGATGCCGCCGACTCCTCAACGCTTTTGAGGACATTTTGCCGCAGGGCCCACAGATCAGTTCCTCATGATCCGGGCCCAGGCAGCGGAGGCAAAAGTCGTGTGTGTCAGTGAGTGACATATTTCGGTCACACTGACCACACCGCTTAAAGCCACTGGCAGCCATCGGGGGAAAAAGGGCCCCTGCGAGGTCAAAGGACCGGGCTGCCAGGGAAAAACGAAAACGAAAGCTGACAAAGTCAGAAAAACCGAAAAAAAGTGAGAGGACTCGTGACCGGCGTCGCGAGTCCGGGCGGGAAAAAGATCGGCGTCGAACCGAAGGAAAAAGGATAAAATAATGAAGAAAAATCGACTTTTTCGCGGGGACAAGACGGGGACGTCTGTAGGGCTCCGTGGAAAAAAGAAGACTGGCTAAGATGGCACCCTCGGGCGGGAAGACGACCGCGCATGCGCGCTGCAATTCCCAAAGGCTTTCTTTGAAAGCTGGGGAAAATTGCTCCGCGAGGGCTCCGTCGGCGCCGACGTCACCCATAAGTGAGGACTGACTTCCTGCTTGGTCCTGGAGAAATAGCAAAATCCCAAAAGCCACCACATAAGATGAGGGTGATCCCTACGAGCTATGGACTTAGTGAATTTTATTTTCTTTGTTTTAACAGTTTTTCTATACCGCTTTATCATTTCAATCAAAGCAGTTTACATTGTAACTTAAACTTGGTAAATGTACATTAAACAGGGACATTGATAACTTGGATTATTCTGAGCAATGGAGGGTTAAGTGGCTTGCCCAAGGCCACAAAGCGTGCTAGTGGGAATTGAACGCTGGTCTCTTGGTTCCCAAGCCAGATCTCTAACCACTAGGCTACTCCTCCACTCCAGTGAACGCCCTTCTTGCATCCCCCCTACTGGGCCTGTCCCTCCAGAAAGTCACAAGTGAAGCATGCATGCTTTACTTAACCATGTATAAATACAGAAATAAGCGCGTGTGGAAGATGAGAAGCTGCTTACCTGAAACTCTCCAGAAAGGACCCTACGTGTGTAGATGTTGCTGGTATATGGCTCAATGGACTCATTGTTGCCCAAAATCTGAGCTGTGGATGCTGTGGGCATTGGAGCAAGAAGCAGGCTGTTCCTAACACCGTATCTGAAAGACAAGACACAAGCGATCAAGAAAGCGTAGTTACTCACCTGTAACAGGTGTTTTCCAGTGACAGCAGGAATCAGTCCTCACTTATGGGTGACGTCAGCACTGACGGAGCCACGAGGAGCAATTCCCCAGCTTTCAAAGAAAGCCTTTGGAATTGCTGCCATGCATGCGTGGTCCTCTTCCCGCCCAAGGGTGCCATCTTGCTCAGTCAGGTCCCTTAGCTCGAGCCCTACCAAGCAGATGGCAAGGGAAGGATAAAAATCCAGCAACTCATCAGGGGAGGTGGGAGGGTAGTGAGGACTGATTCCTGCTGTCCCTGGAGAACACCTATTACAGGTGAGTAACTACGCTTTCTCCAGGAACAAGCAGGAAGTCAGTCCTCACTTATGGGACTCCCCAGCTACAGGCTACAGAACCTGTAACCAAAAAAACGTCTCCGCGAGATAATGAGCAGAAGCTGATGCCCGAAGGAGCCCGAGTCCTTGTGTCCTCGGGGTGAAGCCCTCGGTAGCTGTGAAGAAGGATCAGAGAGCAGGAGTTGCTTATACCCTGAACAGATTACGGAGTACAGCCTGGCCGAAGGCGTTGTCCCGACAGGATTCCCTCTCTCCAGGTAGTAGCGTAGTGTGCAGCGAAGGTGTACAGTCAAGTACACCTCAATGAAAATGTAAATTGTTGATTCTTACCATATGTAACCAATGTTTGATGTGTAGAGTAAACCGCTTCTGATCGCTGGAAGTAGTGGTATACAAATGAAACCAAATAAATAAATGCCCAAGCGAGCACGTCGCCATCGGCTCAAAGGGTGGACACATAAGCTGCATGACCACCACCTTTCAGATCCCATTCTGCCAGGGGAGGACGGATGGGCGGCTTGGATAGCAAGAGACCCCGCATAAAGCAGGAGACCAAAGGCTGCCCCGAGAGGGGCTTTCCCTCGACGGGGAGGTGATTTGCCGAAACGGCACTCAAATGCACCCTGACAAAGTTCAATTTCAGACCTTCCCTTGAGAGATGGAGGAGGTACTGAAGGACCCATCGAGTGGGGCAAGAGAATGGGTCGATTTGGAGCCCGGAGCACCAGTCCGAAAAGCGCCACCACTTGAAGGCATAGGCTTGTCTAGGTCGAGGACTTTGACGCGAGGACCTCCTCCGGGAGACCTAGCGGAGCTAGGGAGACCCTTTCAACCGCCAGGCTATGAGGGATAAGGATGCCAGGTTCGGGTGCTGCACCCGTCCATCCTCCTGCCCGGGGCACAGCCCAGGGGGACAAGGAGGCTCCGTCGATAGCCAGAGTAGGAACGGGAACCAGGGCTGTCGAGGCCACGAGGGGACTATGAAGATCATCAATGCCTGGGTCCCGATGAGCCTTGAGGAGGGTCCTCGGAATGAGAGGAATGGGAGGGAACGCATAGAGCAGGCCGGAGGACCAGCTCAGAAGGAACGCATCCAGGCTTGACGACGTAGAACAGCGCCACACGATTGTTGGTCTGCACGAGCATCGACCTCGCCTTGAGGTTGTCCTTGAAGGCCCTCAGGGCTCACCGAATCGCCCGTAACTCAAGCGAGTTTATCTGCTGCAGAGACTCCTCGGGCGACCACTGCGTGCACAACACATCGGAGTGGGCTCCCCACCCCAACAGGGAGGCATCCGTTGTTAGCACCATGTCGTGCTGTGGGGTCTGGAAGGGCAACTCCCAGAAGAGATTGCGGGGATTTTGCCACCAACCCAGGGATAGGTGAAGGCTGTGGGAGACCCTTACGGGGTCCCTGAGGTGACTGACGGATGTGCTCCACTGGGCGCTGAGGCACCACTGAGCTGTCTGCATGTGCAGGCGAGCGTGGGGAACCACAGGGATGATAAAGGCCATGTGGTTCAGGAGACGCAGCATAGTTTGGGCTGTGACCCGGGGGGGGGGGGGGTGCTCTGGACCCGAGCTGCCAGGACTCGGAGGTAGTCGGTGCAATCCGCTGGTAAAAATGCAGTCGCCCATTGAGTATCGAGGTGCACACCGATGAATTCTAAAGCCTGCACCGGTTCGAGGTGGGACTTGGGATAGTTGGCCAAGAACCCCAGGCCTTCGAGAAGAAGGATTGTGCGTGACACCGCCTGGCGGGTTTCCTCGACTGAGGACCCTGTGACGAGCCAGTTCCCGAGGTAGGGAAAGACCAGTATGCCCTGGCGCCCGAGACAGGCAGCGACCATGGAGAGGCATTTCGTGAAGACCCATGGGGCGGAGGCGAGGCCAAAGGGAAGCACCCTGTAGTGGAAGTGCTCTCCCCACACCCTGAAGCACTGGTACTGCCTGTGCTGGGGGGTGAATCAAAATGTGGGCATAAGCGTTTTTAGATCCAAGGAGCATAGGCAGTCGTCCTGCCAGAGGAAGGGCAGCAGAACGCCAAGGGATAACATCTTGAACTTCTCCCGCACCAAGAATTTGTTTAACTTTCGGAGGTCGAGGACGGGCTGCAGACCCCCCCCCCCCACCTTATTCGGGAGGAGGAAGTACCGGGAATAGAAGCCCCAACCTCAGAAGTGTGACGACACCTTCTCGACCGCCTACTGGGTGAAGGAGGTTGACTAATTCCCGCTGCAGGAAAGCCTGGTGCGCGGGGAGTCGAGGAGGCTCCACCGGGGGAGAAGGGGGGAGCCTGTCCAAGCTGAGAATATAGCCGTCCCAGATGACCCGGAGGACCCAGGTGTCCAAGGTGATGGAAGCCCACTGAGGGGCGAGAGGACAGGCGCCCCCCACTGGCTGCTGAGTCGCCAGAGGGCGAGAGGCTATGCGGCTGGCCTCAAAACCCCTGTGCGGGTTGTGGTGGAGCCGGGTTTTGGGCTTTAGGCACTTTTGGCTTGTGGTGACCCTGGCCGGACTTTCCCTACGCCGGAGTGGTCAGATATGGCGGGTAGCCACGGTAAGGAAGGCCCTTCCTCAGGAAGAAAGGCTTTTTAGCCTGCTGCTTCTTAAGGGAGGGTGGAGGTCTTGCACGAGAGACGGGTTCTGGTGACGAATTCTGTTTCTATCTCCACGGCCTTATCTTCCATCGGCTTGCCAAAGAATTGCTCGCTGAGGCAGGGGACGTCCAGGAGCTTCTCCTGCACCCACTGCTCCAAGTCTGACGATTGGAGCCATGCCTGGCAATGGGTCCCGATGCCCGCAGCCGCCACCCGAGTCAAGGACTTGAAACCATCATAGGTGGCACGGGAGAGGTATTTTGAGCAGTCCACGATGGACTTCAGCAGGGTACTGAACCTACTGAGGGGTTCACCCTCGAGGCCTGCGGAGAAACCCCCGAGCTCCTTGACCAGGTCGTGCAAGAACATGCCCATGTATAGTTGGCATGCTTGAATGCAACAGGAGAGCATAGACCTGTGGCAAGCCTTGTGGCCTAAGGCGTCAAGGTCTCTCAACTCCCGGCCTGGGGGAAATCGACAAGTGCGACTTTGGGCTCTCTTGCTTTCTCATAGCTGATTCCACCACCATGGAAGTGTGGGGGGAGTTGGGTCTTTCTGAACCCAGGGCCGTGCTATACCTTGTACACAGTATCGAGGTGTTTACTCACGATGGGGACCTAGACAGGTGCCTCCCACATACGGAACAGCAGCCTGGACAGGATGGGAGGGACCGGAACAGTAAGAGACTCCCTGGGTAGGGACGGGTACTAAAGGATGTCGAGCTCTTCAGCTCAGAGGTCCTCCTCGGCCTGGGTGGCCAGGTTAAGAGCCCGCACCATATCCCGAATGAACACCAGGAAGGAGGTATCCTCGGGTGGCGACCGTCACCTGAACAGGAAGGCAAGCGAGACTGATGTCGAGGACCCTCACGAGGCCCGTGGCTCTCGGGGTTTCCTGGATTGATTTGGCGTCCCACACGAGGAACCTATGGTCTCTGGGCGCAAGTCAGTGAAACTGGCTGTAAGCACCTGCTGGGAAGCGATGAATGCAGAAACGCTGCATTCCAGCACCAGCATGCAGGATTCCCACACGAGCATGGGGCCCTGTGACGCTGACCCCGGGGTCACCGGGTCGGGCATCGAGGAGAGGGGGTCCTCACCGGGATGGCCCTCAGGAGACTGGGCGCCTTCGGAGGCCTTCACATCTGCGCGGGGTACCTTGCGGGACCACTCCTTATCCAATTCTCAGGAACGCCGAAGGGGGTTGAGCAACCGAGTGCGGGAGCCCCCGACAGTGACTTGAGGCATCCTTCTTGTGCCGCTCCACTTCAGGGGACCTCTGGTCAGAATGCCGCCGAGAGCATAGGGCCGAGGTGGGGGATCCCAAAGGAGAAACGACCGAGGGCGCCACCAGAGACTCCAAGGTGGCCTTTCTAAAAACGTCTTCGGACTTCTGCTTACGACTGAGCAGGCCTTTAGAGGACATTTTCTTGCAAAGTGGACAGACTCCGGATCATGATTAGCCCCGAGATACCACAGGCAACAGTCATGGGTGTCCGTAAGCGACATGTTCTTAGAGCACCTATCGCATTTTTTGAATCTGGTGGAAATAGGGGCAAAAATGGCCCCTGCGAGGTCAAAGACCCACTCGGCCAGCGGGTGGGGCAAAAAAAGGGCACGAAGCCCGTTGAGGCAAAAAAGGCCAAGAAAACCATCCCCTAATGGATCTAAAAAGGTAGAGCAGGGAAAGGACGGGTAGAGGACCGGTACAACCGGAAAACAGAAGGCCAGTAGGCCGAAAACAAAATATTTTTTTCCCCGAGGGAAGAGGAAATGCGCCCGAAGGGCTCCGCGGAAAAAGGGAGACTGAGCAAGATGGCACCCTTGGGGGGGGGGGGGGGGGGAGAGAAGAGGACCATGCATGGCAGCAAACCCAAAGGCTTTCTTTGAAAACTGGGGAATTGCTCCGCGTGTGCTCAGTCAGTGCCTACGTCACCCATAAATGAGGACTGACTTCCCGATTGTTCCTGGAGAAAAGATAAGGAGAAATTTCACTTACCGTTAATTTCATTTCCTGGAATACTGCTAAACCAGTCCAGACAAGCAGGTTATGTCCCCCTGCAGCAGATGTTAGAGACAGAGAAAAAAAACACTACAGAGCTGTGATTGGTTGGGCTCTGGGTGACATAGGAGTGCCCCTAGAGTATATAGCCAGTGTTTATTTATTTAATTGCTTTTCTATACCGCACTATTTATTATCAGCGCGGTTTACAGGAAACGTATTTGTGCAAAGAGGGCAGTTCAATGCACTTACAATAAACAGGGTAAATAAACATGGATAACAGGTTAACAGGTAACAACTATTTACAATTAAGTATGCAGGCTTATACACCTATCTTGTTGGTAAATACAGTTGATACGGCAATGACATTCTGAAAATTAAATAGAGGTGGGTTCGGAAAGTAGTAGTGTCGTGGGCAGGGGGCTCGTGCAGAGAGAGTTGGACATGAGGAATGGTGGCTGAGAGCTGTCATTTGGGATGGAGAAGTGCTGGGTAAATAGGTGACGTTTCAACGCTTTCCTAAATTGAAGAAGGTTGTTGATGGCGCGGATGTCAGGTGGGAGAGCATTCCAGCAGGAGGGTGCGTAGAAGGCAAAGGCACGGTTGCTCGTAGTCTTGGAGCATTTAATGATTGCTTTGGGAAGGATGAGAGTGTTAGTAGCAGCTGATCTCCTTATCCTGTTGGAGGGGGTTATCTGGACTAAGTCAGAGAGGGAGGTGGACGTGCAATTATGGATGGCCTTGAAAGTCATTGTTAGAATCTTAAATGAAATCCTGTAGTGGACGGGGAGCCAGTGTAGGTGTTTTAGTATGGGGGTAATGTGTTCTCTTCTGGAGGCTCCATGTAGAATTCTTGCTGCAGTGTTCATTGCCAACTGTAAGGGATGTAGGGTGCTCTTCGGAAGTCCGTGCAGTATGGAGTTAATGTGGTCGAAATGAGGCATTACTAGAGCTTGAAATACTGTTCTGAAGTCAACCGGGTCTAGCAGTTGTCTAATGTGGCGCAGTGTTCGGATTTTATGATATACTGCCTTTACCATGTTGGATATCTGCTCCTTCATATTGAGGTGTTGGTCAAGGATGATACCAAGGTATCGTATCGTAGGTTTGGCGAAGACTTCAGCATCACGCACTTTTATGGATGATGGTGGAGTGAATGCTTGGTCTCTGCAGACGAATAGGACTTCTGTTTTTTTGAAGTTTATTTTGAGCTTCTGGGTGTGTAGCCAGTCTGTAACCGCGTCGAAGCATGAGGACAGGCGGGAGAGATCTGGGTGCTCAGTTGATTTTGTTGTGTACATCAGAACGTCATCAGCGTATATTAGACAGTTGATGTGGAAGGATCTAATGATGGTGCAGATGGGTTGCATGTAAACATTAAAAAGAAGTGCTGAAAGTGAGGACCCTTGTGGTACACACTTCGCTTGCAGGAATGGATCTGATCTTGAGGGGTCGGAGCGAACATGTTGCCATCTTTCATTTAGGTATGATGTACACCATAATAGCGCAGTGCCGTGCACTCCCTTTTCGGCAAGGCGGGAGAGAAGTAGGTCGTGACTGACGGAGTCGAAGGCAGCTGCGATGTCTAGGAAAATGAGAGCAAAGGCTTGTCTGAGGTTGTCAATACCTACAGTTAGGGTGTTGAATAACGTGGTTAAAAGAGTTTCAACCCCATGTGACTCGCGGAACCCGTGTTGGCAGGTGTCCAGGGGTGAGTTGTTTTCAATGTAGTGGTCTAGTTGTCGTTGGACTATTTTTTCCATAATTTTGGCTAGGAACGGGATGCTTGATATTGATCTGTAGGAGTCCATTTTAGCAGGGTCAAGTCTGTTGTTTTTGAGCAGGGGTCTGATTGAAGTTTGCTTCAGGCTGTTGGGGAAGGTTCCGGTCAGGAAGGATGTGTTAATAAGATTGGTAAGGAATGGGCTGAGTTCAACACGTAGTGTTTTTATCCATTGTGCTGGGCAAGGATCATTCGGTGCCGTGGTGGTATTTATGCTGTTGATAATGTCTTGGAGTTCTCTAGTGGATGGAGTTGTGAATGTCGTGAGCATTTGTTGGGCGACGATTAAGTCAGAGGTTAAGGTGGAGGGGGGGAGCCGCCCGGATTTGTCATCCAGGGCATCGGTACCAGAAGATACATTGACCTGACTGGCTTTGGTTCGGAGGTATTCGGCATATTCTTGGGGGTCAGGATGGTTAGGTTGGCTGGGGGAAGGTTCTTTTGCTAGTGAGCTGATAATGCTAAAGAGATCGTGTGGCTTATTCAATGATTTGTGCAGCCTTTCAGCGTAGTATCGTTTCATGCTTGTCGAGACTGCTGCACGATGTTTAGCTAGTTGAATGGTGTAGGCTTCATGACTCTCAGTTGATCTTGAGTGCCCCCAGCGCTTTTCGAGACGTCTGAGCAGTTGTAGGGACTTCAACTCGGGTGAGTACCATGGTGCTTTTGTTCTCCTGCGGGGTTCTCTGGTGATGGAGGGCAGGTCAATTCTGGCATCTAGGTTTGAGTTCCAGGCTGTAATCATATCATCGAGGTTCTGTTCAGGTGGGTTAAGGAGAAGGTGTGCTTTTTTCAGGATTTTATCTTTGTTAAATGGACAGAACGACTTAGGTGTTGAGGCATAAGATTTGTCCGAGGACTGGGGGATGGTGGGCTCAGAGCATCCTGGCATTGAGAAGTTGATTAAGCTATGGTCAGACCAGGGTACTGGGCTTATAGTATTCTTAGGGTCATAGGTGGAGCTAAGAGAAGTTGACGGAGCAAAAATCATGTCAAGCATGTTTCCCTTGATGTGAGTTGGTGCGTTAACTAATTGGATGTATCCTAGCGTTTCTAGGGCATCGAGGAAGGCTTTGTTGTGAGTGTCTTGGAGAGCAGGGAGGTTGAAGTCACCTAATACCCAGTTAGGTGTGCGAGGATTTGGGGGGTTGCAGGCGAGGTCAACAATTGTGGCTAGATCGTCTGGTGAGGGGGAAGGAGCCCGGTAGAGTAGGTTAATGGTGCTATGTTTATTGGCTATGGTGATGGAGTCAAGATGTGGGGTGCTACTGGAGGACAATAGATGAAATTGTAGATCTGTCTTGGTCAGGTTGGTTGTTCCTCCTCCTTTATCACTCCTGTGACATGAATGGACAGAGAAGTTGGGTGGGACAAACTGGTGAAGGAGGACGGTGTCCGAGGCTGACAGCCAGGTCTCGGTAATGCATAGGACATCGAGGGCGTCTAACATGTCGACAACTGCTGGCCATTTCTGTTGGATGGAGCGTGCATTTATCAAGGCACACTTAAGGTCTAAGGGGGGGGGTATAGTGTTCTTGTTGGTGGGGTTTGGACTGCTGAAGGGCTATATAGATGAGGTGGGGATAAGGTGTATGGCCTGGTTGGTGGGCTGTCTGTTGACTATGGTGGTTATAGCTTCTCTTCCAGGGGCTGTGTAATATTAGGATGGAGTTTGTCGCTAGGCGCCTCTACTGGCACAGTAAAATAAGGGCGTCCGGTGACCTTTAATTTGTATTAAGGAGTGTTTAAGCTGAAGGACCAAAATGATTGTGGTCCTTGTAGTGCAGAGTTCCTTATAAAGAATAACTACGCCAAGTGTAGGGTAAATAAGGCTTTATTTCCCCGGTCAATGCTCTAGGTTCAATGGGACACCAACATAAAGTGGAGGTAATGCTTTCCTCAAACAATAAGGTTCCACCATTGACTAAACAGTTAAAGGTTGTAGGCTTTACAATTGACTGTTTAGCTGGGTTAAGGGTTTTTCCAAAACAATAGAAAACAATATCAGGAAACAAAATGGTTATCAGCTTCACCATATGCAAACTTAGTTCTTCGCTATACAATTAGCATGGCAAGCAAACTACTTCTTGAGCAAAAGTTACATTCCATTGGTTCACTCTGAGGAATGGGAACACTGGATTCATAATCAAAGTCCATTGATTCTGGATCACTACCCTCTTCAATGCTAAGAATATCTTCCATGTCTCTTAACTCCTCACAGAGGTTCCTTGGTTTCTCATACAACTTCCTTACTATACTTTTAGGAAGTGGTTTTAAATAGTTAGCTTTACTTCTTCTATTATACTGAGGTTTATCTACTTGCATAAGACTTTCCTCATTTAAAGTTTCCTTTAGAATGAAAGGCTTTTCATACCTTAGCTTCTGTGGAGTGCCACACCCAGGATTCAGCTTACGACGTAGCTTTTCATGCTGACAAGCTGTCTTGTGCACTGCTCCACAATCAGGGCTGCTAGGAAAACCAGACGTGGATTTCCACTCTCTATCTTTCAGGGTAAGAGGATCAATGCAAAAGGAATCTCCTTTCCTTAGGCCCTTCTGATTTAGCATAGGAGACTTACTTGGAGTTGAAGAACTTCTTTCAACAGGCAAGCTGCTTCTCTGGGCTTTATCCCATGGAGTATACCTCTTTTGGCTTCTGCCTCCTTGAGTTGGCTGCAGCTGGAAACTTTCCTGTTCCAGGCTTCTCTCAGTGCTTGTGCTGCCGGTCCTTCTGACCTTACCCTTGGCACTTCCCCAGGATTGAGTCTTATTTTTATTTTTATTTATTTATTTATTTTTCTTATATACCGCACTCTTTAGCATCAGCGCGGTTTACATGGAACCATAATTAACAATAACAGTTTTACATAGAACAGGGAAGAAAAACTTGCCTCCGTCTGTGTCTGTTCTTCTCCTTACTTCTCCTGCTACTCTTCCTGGTACTCTTCCTGTTGTTCTCCTTGGTACACTTCCTGTTACTCTCCCTCTGCTCATCTGATTTCCCTTATAAAGGGATTTCTGGTTTGCACGTTGTGAGTTTGAGGAAGGTGAAAGCACTTATTAAGGTGCTCAGTGCTTGAGCACGTTGCTTCAGGTACTGTGTAACTGTTCGTGCGCCCTCTGGCTGAGCTACACTGGAACTGCGCTCTCTGCCTTTTCTGAGCTCCATGAAAATCAGGAGTTTTTTTCAAGGCTCTTTCTTCTCTAGCTCGAGCCTCATGACAAGTTGTAATGAGTGGTGAGTGCTTGAGAGTCGAGTGCTAGGGTGAGTAGTATGTAGCATATGGGAAGGGCATAGGCATGTGTGATTGAGGTGAGTTGTAGCATGGTGATTCGGCGGTCTGGGGGTTGACGTGTGGTGTGATGGTTAAGGTGTTAGCGGGCTGATGTATCTGAGGGAGAGCTATCAGCAATAGTTCTGGCAAAGCAGTCGAAAATAATAATAGCAGTAATATTGACAAAAGGAGTAGTAGCACAAATGTTAGCAAGAGCTAGCAGCAATAATACTGGCAAGAGCTAGAAGCAACACTGTAGGTGAAGTGATGAAAGGCTAATAGAGGCAACTTACTGGCAAAATGCTAGTAGGGCATGGTAACAGAGATAGCAAATTACAATATAACTGTATGGAGTATCGGTAACAATAATTGTAACAGTCAGTGGTATATAGAAATACTTGCAGTAAGGTAGCGCGGGGGAGAGCTGAAGCTGTAGCAGGATTAGCGGTCGGTAAACTGTTGAATTTTTGCTTCTTGAGGAGTTCAGTTTTCTGTCTTAGAGGCCGTGTGCTTGGACCGCTGGCCTTGTGGCGTTTTGATGTGGTGATGATTGGCTTCGTCACTTTCTGGGCGGGCTGAGTGCTGTTGCTTCCTTGGAGGTCCCCGCCTAAGGGCCACACCAAAGGGCCCTCTGGAGAGGCCCTCAGGCGCAGGCCCGCAAGGCACGGGCGCGCCCGATGGCGCTCCTTTTTAAATGCGGTCCGGGCTGCCCCGATTGGGCAGGGGAGACTGCAGGGCGTCCTTCTCTTCGCCGGGTGTTCTTTTGAAAAAGCACTAATGCAAAGAGAAAAACGTGACTAATGAACTCAACTATGTACAGGTAACAAGTAATTCAACGAAAAACTTGAACTCGAACCAAGAAGGTTGGAGGAGAATCAAACATTCTTTGGAGAAAAAATCTGAAACCACTGTTGTGGACTTTCTCCGGCATATGATGTTGCTTATGTCTGAAGTAATGCGAACGTCGGCTCCTCTGCACCAGTAGTCGTGACACTGATAATGGGGCAGGTTCTGGACTGGTCTAGCAGTATTCCAGGAAAGGAAATTAACGGTAAGTGAAATTTCTCCCTCCAGATCATACTGCTAGACCAGTCCAGACAAGAGGGAAGTACCCAAGCTAATGAACCCCAGGGTGGGCAGAGAGAGCTGCTGACAGCACACAAGCCCCAAAACGACTGTCCTCACGTGCCTGAACGTCCAGGCAATAATGCTGGACAAAGGTAGACAAGGAAGACCAAGTTGCCGCTCGAAAAATATCAAGAGGGACTACGTGCGATTGCTCAGCCCAAGATGTGGCCTGAGCCCGAGTCAAATGTGCGTGAAGAGCGGGAGGCACTGGCTTTCCTTGGAGAATATAGGCTGATTCAATGGTACGGCGTATCCATCGAGTGATAGTAGACTTGGAAGCTGCCAAACCTCGGCGTGGCCCCACAAAAAGATGGTCGGTCTTGCAAAAAGAATTGGTAACCTTGAGATAGCGACGAAGAATCCGTTTGAGATCAACCGCGCGGAGATTCTTGGAACTTCCGGAACATTGTTCCTTTGAAAAGGCCGGCAAATAAAAAGGAGTAATCACCTTAGGCAAGAAAGAGGGAACAGTGCGAAGGGATACTCCTTCTGCAGAGAAAGTCAAATATGGATCCCTGCAAGAGAGGGCCTGCAGCTCCGAAATGCAATGAGTCGAAGTTATTGCCACTAAGAAAACTGCCTTAAGTGTCAAATCTGATACGGAAACTTCCTTCAGAGGCTCGAAGGGCGGAGACATCAGAGCCTGAAGCACCAAGACAAGGTCCCAAGAAGGAACAAGTGGACAAATCGTAGGGCGTAGAAACATAACTCCTTTATGAAAACGCGACACATCGGAGTGGGATGCATGAGATCAACCGCGAATTGGCCCCCTATAACACATCAATGCTGAAATCTGTACCCGTAAAGTGCCAAGAGCTAAGCCTTTGTCGAAGCCCTCTTGAAGAAAGGCAAGAATGTCTGGAATTTCTGTTCTCCAAGGAGAAAGCTGAAGTTGGGTACACCAGGACTCAAAGACTCTCCACACCCTAGTGTATGCCAATGAAGTAGACAAACGGCGAGCCTTGAGGAGAGCGGACACTACCTTGAAAGAGTAACCCTTACGAGTCAATCTACGGCATTCAAGAGTCAAGCCGTAAGCAAGTAGGGAGTTGGATCTTCCATCGAGATAGGACCTTGCCTGAGAAGTCTGAACAGAGCTTGCAGTTGCAGAGGAGGGACTTGAGACAGTCTTATGAGATCAGCATACCAAGGTTTTCGTGGCCAGTCTGGGGCCACTAATATACTGGACCCTGGTGCTCCCTGATCCGCTGCAGAACCCTTCCGATCATTGGCCAAGGTGGGAATACATAAAGCAACTGGCGTTTCGGCCATGGCTACGCCAAGGCATCTATGCCCTGAGAGCTGTGGTCCCTCCAATGACTGAAGAGCAGAACCTTCGCATTCGTGGCTGACGCCATGAGATCTACTTTCGGTTGCCCCCACTTCTGAGCTACGGTTTGGAATGCTTGTGGGGCCAGTTCCCATTCGCCGGGATCGAGAGTGTGTCTGCTTAGGAAATCCGCTTTCACATTGCTGGTTCCTGCAATATGCTGTGCCAAGAGAGCTTGAAGGTTCTTTTACGCCCAAGGGAAGAGAAAGGACAACTCTTTCGATATCCCTGTGCACTTGGCGCCGCCCTGGCGGTTGAGGTAGGATACTGCCATGGCACTGTCGCAGAGAATCCGAACCGCTTGTCCCTGTAGGAACCACTGAAACTTCAGTAAGGTGAATCGAGCTGCTCTCCCTTCGAGCCTGTTGATCGTCCATCGTGCTTCGCGTTTCGTCCAAGTTCCTTGTGCTGAGTGCGGTAATGCGCTCCCTCCATCCGGACAGACTGGCATCGGTCGTCAGCAAGATCCAACACGGGTTTTCCAATGGTACTCCCTTGAGAAGATTGTGAGATGCCAACCACCACTGTAGACTGCGCCGGACCTGCTGCTGTAACGGCAGACGAATCTGATAGTCTTCCGTCACTGGGGACCATCTGGAAAGCAGAGCAGCCTGAAGACAGCGCATGTGAGATTTTGCCCAAGGTACGAGTTCGATGGTGGCTGCCATGGATCCCAGAACTTGTAGGTAATCCCATGTCTGGGAGGGCTGTTTGCACCAAGAAACTGCAAAGTTGAGAGGTCAGCTTTACGAAACGGGCTTATGTCAGGAATACATGCCCTTGACCGGTATCAAAGCGTGCTCCTAGAAATTCGATTACTTGAAACGGATGGAGGGAACTTTTGGTGCGGTTGATCACCCAACCGAGCTGCTGAAGGAAGGCCACTACCGTGGAAACAGTTTTGAGAGCCTCTGGAAGAGAATCCGCACGAATGAGCCAATCGTCCAAATACGGGTGCACTTTGATGCCCTGCTTGCATAAGGCTGTGGCCACAACCACCATCACCTTTGAGAAGGTTTGAGGCGCTGAGGCTAGGCCAAAGGGCATAGCTCGAAACTGAAAATGTCGGCCTATACCTGAAAAACACAGGAAGCGCTGGTGGTCTTCTCAAATGGGAATATAAAAATACGCTTCCGCGAGATCTAAGGAAGCTAGAAACTCTCCCCGGCGTACCAAATGAATGACTGATCGTAGGGTTTCCATCCGGAAGTGTGGTACTCGAAGGCTGAGATTTATGCTTTTGAGGTCCAAAATTGGACGAAAGGATCCATCTTTCTTGGGCACCACGAAATAGATGGAATAGCGGCCTAGCCCTCTTTCTAACCGAGGGACTGGACAAATGGCCTTTAAGGAGAGAAGTCTCTGAACAGTAGTTTGAATGGCCACTCGTTTTCCCGACGAGCATCCTGGAGAAACCAGGAAGACATCGTGAATGGGTCGGTAATATTAGAGAGAACAGCCGTAACTATATCGAGGACCCAGCAATCTGAAGTTATGAGTGCCCACTGTCGAGAAAAAAGGGATAACTGTCCTCCTATGAGCGGAAGGATCTCGAGTGGGCGGAGAGTCCCGTCAGCGGGAAGGACGGGAGTTTCCAGTGAATTTCCCTGGACCAGAGTAGGTATCCATCCATCTGTGGGCACCTCGAAAGGACTGCGCTCTCTGACCATAGCGATGGGCAGAAGCGGAACACATACCTGGCTTAAAAAGTATGGTATCATCGTGAATCCGGAGATTTAGAAAATCGGCAAAAACCGTGGGACCAAGAGCCTCGACGAGAAGATGCCTTTGGTCTGTCCTCAGGTAAACCTTGTGGCTTCACCTCTCCGAGATTTTTCACCAATTTAAGATCTTCGCCGAAAAGGAGTCTCCCTTTAAAAAGCAACATAGGCGAGTTTTAGCAGCAACATCCGCTGCCCATTGATGCAACCACAGCCATCTTCTAGCCACTGTAACTGCCGCCACAGAGCAGGCTGACAGTCGTGAAAGATCATAGAAGGCATCTGCCAGGAATGCAACAACTGATTCAAGGCGCTCCAATTCTGGCTCGTCAGAAAGTTGCTAAATCCATCGGAGGGAGGCCCGAGCCGCCAAACCTCCACAAACCTCAGCTTTTAGAGAGAGAGCGGAGGACGAAAAGGCTGTTTTCAGAAGGCTTCTCGGAGTGCTGCTCTGTCCTCAACCGGAATAGTTGTATGTTTAGTGACCCCGGTCACCAAAGCATCCACCTTCGGTGCGGCAAGGAGACACGATTCTGGAGAGTCCCATTCCCGAGATACCATTTGCTGCAACTTTGCTGGAAAGGAAAAAGCTTTGGAAGGTTTACGAATACCTTGCAAAATAGGATCTGGCTGTAAAGGAGCCTGGGAAGTTTGTGGATCAAGCATGTCGGCCAGGCATAGCGCCTCTATCACCTGTGTAATTAAGGCTGGTAACTCCTCTTTCCGAAAGAGTCGGATATCTTGAGAGTCCTTCTGAAGTGTGAGTGAAGAATCTGAAGGGGAATATTCCCCCATCTTCTCGTTCAGATGAATCAGGACTGCCCTCTGAAGATATATGCTCTTCATGGGCATCAGGAACATCCCGGAAGCCCCACAAAATGGCCCTGGAGGAACGAGTAGGCTTAAGGGCTGTGGACTTACGAGAGCGCTTGCGAGACCCCACAATATCCCTGCTTGGAGCGGAAGCAGGTAAGGCAGGTATTCCGGAGGATTCAGAACGCCACAGGCTCCAATACCTGGCGAAAAAGTGCCAGGAACTGTCCATCGGCCGAAACCGAAGACAGTTCAGCAGTCTGTGGAGGCAAGTTGGGAGCAGACTGGAATCCTGCAGGCGGACTGGATTGCAGCCCTTCTAATGAAGGCGGTGACAAAGCGCTGATATGCACAGACGGTAGCACAGTGGAAGAGGACTCCCCTGAATGCACTGCACACAAAGAGCACAAGCGATTAACTAAATCTTTCTGCTTCTTATTACATCCGATGCATCTGTGCAGAGAAGCAGGCATGTTAAGAGTAAATTTTTATTTATTTTTTATTTTTTTTTAAACAATGGAGAAAGGAACAAAGGTCCACTTAAAACTCTTCCTTGGAAACTTTTCTAGAAGGGTAATGTGTTTCTCTGGTGAGAATTAGACATAAAATGCCTGCCCAGAGCTGCTCCCGCCAAAAAGAATGAAGAAAAAAAAGCTATCCGTTTTTTTCAAAAGGGCCGCCGGCAACTTTAAAAGCAAAAATAAAGTAACCCTTCGCTCCAAAAATGCAGCAAAAATGGTGGGGAAGAGGCAAGGAGTGCTGCCAGCACCGTAAAACTTTAAACCCTGTGAGCCCCAAATCGCTGAAAACGGCAGTGAAAATGAAACTGTCAGTTACTCACTGTGCTGGAATCAGAGAAACTGAGGTCCCACGGAGGAGAAAAAATTTCAAGTCAGTGTAAGGACAATTAGAGAGACTGAAAGATACAGGAATGACAGTTGAATCCTCCTCCAGCCACTTAGACCCTCTTTGGCAAGGGCTGGAAAGTGTTTGAGGAGGAATGGGGGAAAGGGGGAGCTGCACTGACAGGAAATCAGCATCTCAACTCTGCTGTATTGCTGATTACAGAAAGACAGCAATCAAGAACGGAAGCCTGGGAAACCCAGAGAAAACACCTCTTGTGTGCTCTGGGTGCATCCAGGAGTTAAATATAAAAAAAGAATCTAATAGACAAACTTGTCCAAGTCCTTCATCTGCTAGAGACAGAGAAATACTGGCTAGATCCTCTAGGGGCACTCCTATGTCACCCAGAGCCCAACCAATCACAGCTCTGGAGTGTTTTTTCTATGTTTCTAACATCTGCTGGCAGGGGGACATAACCCGCTTGTCTGGACTGGTCTAGCAGTATGATCTGGAATTTACAATTAAGAGCAGACATAGAATCAAGGAAGCCTGGTTACATAGGGTGCTTACCCTAATACTTCAACATTGCAAAGAAAGTAACTGCATCAATGAATGATGAAAAACAAAAAGATCCTCAGCTCACAGCTTCAACAGCTACCTTTGTTGCCAAAAAAGCAACTTTCAGGAAATGGAAAGATGGAAAAAAGAGCCAAACGACGAAACCTGGAAACAGCACAAGCACTGGCAAGTCAAATGCAAGGCATTGATAAGGCAGGCAAAGTGAGAATTTGAGAAGAAGCTTGCTGCGGAAGCAAAAACGCGAAATAAAGACCTTTTCAAGTACATTCGTAGCAAAAAACCTGTGAGAGAGTCAGTTGGTCCATTAGATGATAAAGGGGATAAAGGAGCACTAAGAGGCGACAAGGCGATAGCGGAGAGACTGAATGAATTCTTTGCTTCGGTCTTTACTGAGGAAGATGTAGGGATGTTACCCATGACTGAAGTGGTATTTAAAGGTGCGGAAGAATTGAAGGAAATATCGATACATCGGGAAGATGTCTTACAACTATTAGATAAACTGAAGAGTAGCAAATCACCTCGGCCGGATGGTATACATCCAAGGGTGTTGAAAGAACTGAAATATGAGATTGCAGACCTGCTATCAGTAATCTGTGAACTATCATTAAAATCATCTCTAATACCTGAAGATTGGAGGATCGCCAATGTAACACCAATTTTTAAAAAGGGTTCCAGGGGTGATCCGGGAAACTACAGACCAGTGAGCCTGACGTCAGTACCGGGAAAAATGGTAGAAACCATCAAAAAGAATAAAATTACTCAGCATGTAGATAGTCACGACCTAATGGGAGACAGCCAACATGGCTTTAGACAAGGAAGATCTTGTCTTACTAATCTGTTATGTTTTTTTGAAGGAGTGAATAAACAGGTGGACAAAGGTGAGTCGGTTGATATTGTGTATCTGGACTTTCAGAAAGCCTTTGGACAAGGTCCCTCATCAGAGACTTTTGGTAAAACTAAAGAGTCATGGGATAGGAGGCAGTGTACTATTGTGGATCAGGAACTGGTTAAAAGATAGAAAGCAGAGGGTAGGGCTAAATGGCTAATTTTCCCAATGGAGAAAGGTGAATAGTGGTGTACCCCAGGGATCTGTGCTGGGTCCGCTGCTTTTTGACATATTCATAAATGACCTGGAAAGTGGAACAACAAGTGAGGTTATCAAATTTGCAGATGACACAAAACTATTTAAAGTTGTTAAAACCCAAGAGGATTGTGAAAAATTGCAAGAGGATCTTGATAAATTGGAAGACTGGGCATCAAAATGGCAGATGAAATTTAATGTGGACAAGTGCAAGGTTATGCACCTAGGGAAGAACCACCCAAATTATGGTTACACGATGCAAGGTTCCACATTAGGAACCACCACCCAGGAAAAAGATTTAGGCGTCATTGTGGATACCATGTTAAAACCCTCGGCCCAGTGTGCAGCAGCGGCCAAGAGAGCAAATAGAATGCTAGGTATGATAGGGAAAGGAATGGAAAATAAAACAAAAGATATTATAATGCCTCTATATCGTTCCATGGTGAGACCGCACCTTGAATAAAAGGTCTTGACAATTGCTAATTATACTCAACAAAAATAACAGTTTAGTTATGTAGCCTAGGTCACTCATAAAAAAAATATACTGACCTGACATCTGCCATTTTGATGCCCAGTCTTCCAATTTATCAAGATTCTCTTGCAATTTTCCACAATCCTCTTGGGTTTTAACAACTTTAAATAGTTTTGTGTCATCTGCAAATTTGATAACTTCACTCGGTATTCCACTTTCCAGGTCATTTATGAATATGTCAAAAAGCAGCGGACCCAGCACAGATCCCTGTGAGTAATTTTATTCTTTATGATGGTTTCTACCATTTTTCCCGGTACTGACGTGAGGCTCACCGGTCTGTAGTTTCCCGGATCACACCTGGAACCCTTTTTAAAAATTGTTGTTACATTGGCGATCCTCCAATCTTCAGGTATTAGAGATGATTTTAATGATAGTTCACAGATTACTAATAGCAGGTCTGCAATCTCATATTTCAGTTCTTTCAACACCCTTGGATGTATATCATCCAGCCCAGGTGATTTGCTACTCTTCAGTTTATCTAATAGTTGTAATACATCTTCCCGATGCATCGATATTTCCTTCAATTCTTCAGCACCTTTAAATACCAATTCAGTCATGGGTAACATCCCTACATCTTCCTCAGTAAAGACCGACTCCGCTATCGCCTTGTCGCCTCTTAGTGCCCCTTTAACCCCTCTATCATCTAATGGACCAACTGACTCTCTCACAGGTTTTTTGCTATGAATGTACTTGAAAAAGTCTTTATTTCGCGTTTTTGCTTCCGCAGCAAGCTTCTTCTCAAATTCTCCCTTTGCCTGCTTTATCAATGCCTTGCATTTGACTTGCCAGTGCTTGTGCTGTTTCCAGGTTTCGTCGTTTGGCTCTTTTTTCCATTTCCTGAAAGATGCTTTTTTGGCAATGCCTCTCTGACCTCCCCTTTAAACCATGCTGGTAGTTTTTTGGACTTCCTTCCAGTTTTCTTAAAGCGTGGAATACAGCTGGTCTGGGCTTCCAAGATAGTATTTTTCAACACCCAAGCTTGATGTACGTCTTTAACCTTTGCAACTGCTCCTTTTAGTTTTTTCTTAACTATTTTCTCATTTTATCAAAGTCTCCCTTTCGAAAGTTAAAAGGTAGTATTGTGGATTTCCTTACTATCCCTCCTCTACTAATTAAAACAAAGGCGATCATGCTATGATCACTATTGCCAAGTGGCCCCAACACCCCTATCTCTTGCACTAGATCTGGTGTTCCACTAAGGACTAGGTCTAATATGGCTTCCCTTCTGGTCGGTTCATGAACCAGCTGCTCCAAGAAGCAGTCATTTATTTCATCTAGGAACTTTATCTCCCTAGCATGTCCTGCCATGACACTGACCCAGTCGATACCGGGGTAATTGAAATCACCCTTTATTACTGCGCTGTAACTTTTGTTAGCTTCCTTGATTTCTTTGAGCATTTCATCATCCATTTGTTCATTCTGGTCAGGCGGTTGATAGTACACCCCCACTGCCATCGCCTTCCCATTTTTACATGGAATTTCAATCCATAGAGATTCTACAGTAAATTTTGCTTCCTGAAAAACTAATCCTTTCTGACTCAATGCCCTCTCTAACAGAGCGCAACCCCTCCACCAATTTGATCAGCTCTATCATTACGATATAGTTTGTACCCAGGTATTACAGTGTCCCACTGGCTGTCCTCCTTCCACCATGTCTCTGATATTCCAATCATATCTAACCTCTCATTTAGTGCTATATAGTCTAACTCTCCCATCTTATTTTTTTAGACTTCTAGCATTTGCATACAAGCATTTTAGAGACTATTTTATTCATATTAATTTAGCTATTGGTAGACATGGGTAATTTGGGATCTTTAAGCTCTATCTCCTCCATACTCGAGGTCATTTAGGCTACTTTACTCTTTTTTGGAACCTTTCTGCTTTTGGTAGTATCCTTCTAGGATACATTCTTCTGAACCATGCGCTCTTGGGCGACTGTCGGCTTTCCCCTATTATCTAGTTTTGTTTTTTTTAATTAGTTTTAATCAAATTACATTGTTCAAATATAAATTCAAGACAATCGAGAAATCATCATAAAAGAAATACAAAAAAACAAGAGAAAATAACTTTACATGATATAGCCCACATCACGAGAGAGTAAGATTGGATCTATAAAGAAAAAAGAATACACATCATACAGTAACCTGGGCCCAAAGGACCACACCTAAAGAGGTGACATATCAAACAGTACCATCCCCTTCCAAGCCCTGTCTATCCTTCAGAAATTTTTCCAGGTGTGTGACGTCTATGAAAACGTAGGAAGCGCTATCAAAGTTGATAGCATATTTACACGGAAATCTTAGAAAGTAGTGCCCAATACTAATACTTGAGGCTTTACAGCTAAAAATTGCCTCCGGCGCAATTGAGTAGCACGTGACACATCCGGAAACACATTTACAACCTGTCCACAAAACTTAATTGCCTTAACCTTAAAATAAGCTTTAAGGATACGTTGTTTAATCAAAATAGATGGAAAGGTAACTAACAAAGTAGACCTTAGAGTAACAGTATCTAAGGAATCCTCAATAAAGGCAGTAAGATTAACAATGGTGGGAATTATCTCATCCAGTTCATCTTCAGCAGAATTAACTTTTTTGGAGGTTGAAGGGATATAATATATTTGAGAAACTTCAATGGACTCAGATATGGCCAAAACCTCCTTAAGATATTTATCCAGAAGAATCTTTGCAAAAAGCAAAGAAGATTGAGGAAAATTTAAAAACCATAGATTACACCTACGCATAGAGCTTTCAAGAGCTTCGACCTTGAAGTGCAAAATTAAAGAATCCTTAATACCTAAAACATTGACTGACTGAAGTGGAAGCACCTGAGAAACTAATTTAGAAACGGCCACATCCAGTAATGTAACCCTTTTATCCAATTGCTGCAGAGATTCTGCAGCCTCCTGGGTAAATGTACATAAGAAATTCAATTTTGAAGATACTTTTAAATCAATACATTTTAAAGTCCCCCAAACATCTTTCAAAGTCACTTCCGCCTCAGAAGGCAGGTCCGGTAGCTCAAAAGAGCCACCCGAAGCTGCCCCTGAACTGGAGTAGGTAAATTAATAACAACCTTCATATCTCTATCAGCCTCGGAGAGAACCCTAGAGACAACTGACAACCCACACCCAGGGCAAGAGGGGGGGGGAGATCTCCCATCGGGGCTCAACGAGACACCGTCGGGAGAGGACTGCGCCAGTGGTAAAGGAACTACATGCCTGTCTAGAGGACCAACCGGTTTCAAACTTCCGGTTTCAGTATTCTGAGACTTACTACCTGCCTTAGCCTTCCTTTTCCCCATATTATAATACACAGATAACTCACTATCTGCTTACAAGACAGAAATAAGATATTGCAACAAAAAGACAAGCTGTAAACGCATGAGACCTCTAGCACCACACTCCGTGAACACCGATACACAGTAGCGCCGCAGTGGCGTCGAAGGGGAGTCTAAGGGGCAGTACCTGCCCCTTTAGACACGCCCCTTCAGAACACGCCCTGCGGTCGTGGAGAACAGGAAAAAAACAATATAAAGAGGAAGAATAAGGGCCCCACCAGGAGCAGGCTTGTCCCGGGCGTGCCTGCCCAATGTTCTCTGTAACGGCAGCGTCGGCTTCACAGGGTCAGTCCTGGTTCACTCTGGGCACAATCGCCAAGCCCAGCACACCTCCACACACCTTCTAAACGCTCTCCCCCCTATTATCTAGTTTAAAAGCTGCTCTCTCTCCTTTTTAAAGGTTAATGCCAGCAGCCTGGTTCCATCCCGGTTAAGGTGAAGCCCATCCCTTCGGAAGAGCCCCTCCTTTCCCCAGAATGTTCCCCAGTTCCTAACAAATCCAAAACCCTCATCCTTGCACCATCTCATCCACGCATTGAGACTCTGGAGCTCTGCCTGCCTTCTGGGTCCTGCGTGTGGAACAAGAAGCATTTCGGAGAACGCTACCCTGGAAGTTCTGGATTTCAACTTCCTACCTAAAAGCCTAAATTTAGCCTCCAGATCCTCCCTACCACATTTTCCTATGTCATTGGTACCGAGGCTGTTAGTGTAGCTGGGTTTAAAAAAGGTTTGGACAAGTTCCTGGAGGAAAGGTCCATAAACCATTATTAAGAAGGGACCCAGGATATCAATGCTTGAACCAATACAAGCATTGTGGAACCTGTGTCCCTTGGGGAAACTGCTAGGTACGTATGACCTAGATTGGCCACTGTTGGAAACAGAATACTGGGCTTGATGGACCTTGGTCTGACCCAGTATGGCATATCTTATGTTCTTATGTTCTTATGTACCAAGACAGCAGATTCCTCCCCAGCACTATCTAAGAGCTTATCTAGGTGGCGCGTGAGGTCCGCTACCTTTGCAGCAGGCAGGCATGTTACCAGGCGATCCTCACGTCCACCAGCCACCCAGCTATCTACATACCTAATGATCGAATCACCAACTATACGGCTGTCCTAACCCTTCCCTCATGGGCACATGGCCCTGGAGAAACTTCCTCAGTGCGAGAGGGTTTTACATCATCTGGAGGACAGGTCCTAGTTACAGGATCACTTCTTGCCACACCAGGGTGATGCTCTCCTGTCACGTGACCTCTCTCCTCCATGGCAACAGGGATGCTGCCAGCCTGGAGGTGGGACTGAGAAAATCTGGGCCTGGTGATTCTGGTGGTGCCTCAATGGCCTTGGAGAACATGATATGCATTGCTAGTTAGGCTCAAGGTCAGCAAGAGGCTGAGGTTGTCACAGGGGCTGGGATCTACTGATGCAGGGACCTGCTCTGTTGCACTGGCCCTTGAGAAGTCTCAGTTG
The DNA here is from genome assembly GCA_033557465.1 of Ichthyophis bannanicus. NCBI lineage: Eukaryota > Metazoa > Chordata > Amphibia > Gymnophiona > Ichthyophiidae > Ichthyophis > Ichthyophis bannanicus. Next base: position 7,250,738 of record CM066035.1, on the reverse strand, counting down.
AAGTCATGGCAATTCTCTTGCAGGAGTAGAAGAGAGCAATTTCCATGGCCTAGGTCAAAGTCTGGGTGACATGGGACAGACACAGAGGATCCCTTTATAACAGGATAAAATCAAAATAACCTTAACTATCTCATATCTCACAAATAGGGGTGATCTACACAGAGCGGTGGGACACTCCTAAACAAACGCATGGGGAGGGGTGACCTGCACAGAGCGGCAGGTGTACCTACTCTTGCCACCTTGTTGGGCAGACTAACTGGACCATGCTGCTCTTTATCTGCCATCATGTACTATGTTACTATGTATATTAGAGCTTTTTTATTTCTTCTTTCCTCCGATTCATTATAGCTCCTTTTCTTTTTTGTTCTTTATGTAATATTTTGATTGTAAACTGCTTTGCTGTTTGCTTGAGCAGCAGTATATTAAACCATAAAGAATGTGGGCTCTCCCATTCTAGGTGTCCATTCCATTTATCCTCTCCTTTCTACAGGAGGGATTGAAGGCGGCCTCATCAGTTAGCTTGCTCAAGGCTCAGGTTAGCTAGTTTGTGAGTTAAGGTGCAGGTGAGCTGCTGTCCACACATCTGGTAACATGGGGAGGGGTGGCCTGCACAGAGCGGCAGGTACACCTACTCTTGCCATCTTACTGGGCAGACTAGATGGACCATACTGGTCTTTATCTGCCATCATTTACTATGTTACTATGGATACGGTGTAGTATTTGAAAGGAATGTTGCATGTCCAGCTATCAGTTCAGGAGGATCTAATGATGTGGGACCTTAATTTGAGTCTTTGGACTCTGGTTGGGGTTCGTTTGAGCCCTGGCATCAGGTGCTTCAAGGAATCCACCCTTAAGGGGGTTCCTTAATCAGTTTGGTGAGAGAATCTGGAGCTTCGGGTCCTTTCCCGTTTCTTGGAACAGGAGTGGTACTGTCCTTTCCTTTTTGCCTAAGGTTGTGTCTTCATTTCATGTCAATCAGGTAGCCATCCTTCCCGCCATTAGGAGGGAGAATTGTGGGGATAGCTTCCGAGTTCTTTAACTTTGGGGTGTTTCACAAAGTTTTGTTGCATTAGAGGTAACAAATAGTTAAAGAGATCCAACCACTTGTTTGCCTTGTTGATGTTCTCTAAGAAAAGCAAAGCAGTGGTGAAGTCTACTATAGCTAGGTGGATAAAAAATGCTATAGCTTCCACTTTATTTATTTATACCACCCCTTATAGCGATCAGGGGCGGTTTACATCGAACGATTTTGTTACAGATAACATATTAAACTATGATACAAAGAACTATTTACATGAGCGATATTCACATGTATCATAGGATAGTGACATCAGTGGCTCTTAACTATTTACAATCTTGTTCAGTAGTATAAGAGGTACAGAGGAGTATTCTTATCTGAGGAAAGTAGGAGGGGAGGGGTTTAATTCGTTAGTTTGGGGGGGGGGCTAGTGGGATGTGGGTGGGTGCATTATAGTATTTGCTAAAGAATACAGTTTTCAATTCCTTTCGGAAAGTCTGGAGATCCTTGATAGATCTTATATAGTCAGGGAGGGAATTCCAGAGGGTGGGGGCTGTGTATCTGAAGGCCCTATTGCTAGAAGTGTGTTTTGTTTTTGTACGGAGGGGAGTATAGATAGGAGATTCTGGGTACCTTTTCTCATGCTTCTTACATTGGTTTGTGTCTGAATCATAGTGGATAGATGAGAGGGGGAGCTATTGTTGTGTAGTTTGAAGGCAGTGACTATCTGTTTGTATTTTATTCAAGCTGCTATGGGCAGACAGTGCAGATTATAAAGTATTGGGGTGATGTGGTCAGTGAGCCTTGAACTGGAGATAATCCTGGCAGCTACATTATGGGCCAGCTGGAATGGTTGCAGGGTTTTCTTGTGGAGACCTTGGTAGAGACTATTGCAGTAGTCTATGGGAGAAGTAATCAAAGCTTGGACTACTGTTCTAAAGTCTTGGGGTTCGAGGAGTGGTCTGAGGTGTTGCATGGTTTTTAGTTTGTAGAATATTCTTCTGGTAGTTTGATTTGTGAAGACATACTAAAAATTCTGTCAATTAGAATGCCTAGGTATTTTACCTCCTGTTTAATTGGTAAGTTGGTGTTGTGTAGGTTGATTGTTGATTGGGGGGGGGGGGGGGTAAAGCTCGAGTTTCTGGTAGTGAATAGGATTTCAGTTTTTTTGAAGTTTATTTGTAAGTTGTTTTTGTTAAGCCAGGATTCTGCTTTAGTTATGCAGTCGATGATATTGTTATATTGTGGGTTTCTTATGTCTACTGGTGTATATAACAATGTCTGCATAAATATGGTAGCAGATTTTCTATTTATTGAAGATTGTACAAATAGGTTGGAGATACAGTTTAAACAGGAGGGCCAAGAGGGCCGATCCTTGAGGTATTCCCTGTTCGAAAGAAGTAGAGGAAAAGGTGAAGAAAAAGAGGGAGGCCTTCATGAAATACAAGAGATAACAGAGAGAGGAAGACAGGCATCTATATTTGGAAAAACAGAGAAGCATCAGGAAAGCAAAGATTCAAAAAGAAGAGGAAATAGCCAATGCAATAAAATGGGGGGATAAGACATTTTCAGATATGTTAGTGAGAAGAGGAAGGGCAAAAGTGCTATTGTCAGACTCAAGGGTGAAGGGGAGGAATATGTAGAAGCTGATGAGGATAAAGCGGAATTGCTTAACAAATATTTCTGTTCTGTGTTCACAGATGAAGAACCAGGAATAGAAGCGAGGGGCATCTCGAACAATTTTCAGAAGACTGTTCGTGAGAAACTAGCTCAACTTAAAGTAGCAAAGCGATGGGATCTGATGGGATACACCCTAGAATATTGAGGGAACTTGGGGACATTCTCTAGCAGCTCCACTGACTGACCTTTCCAATGCCTCGGAGTCGGCAGTGGTGCCAAAAGACTGGAGAGGCGCTCATGTGGTGCCTTTAAACAAAAGCAGAAGTAAGGATGTGGTTGAAAACTACAGGCTGGTTAGTTTAACATTGGTGGTGAGTAAATTATTGGAAAAGCGGCTGAAAGAGAAAATAGTGAGGTTTCTGGAGTACAGCAGATTACAGGATCCGAGGCAGCATGGATTCACCAGAGGCAGGTCTTGTCAGACAAATCCGATTGATTTCTTTGACTGGGTGACCAGGGAGTTGGACCGAGGGAGAGCCCTAGATGTGGTGTATTTAGATTTCAGTAAAGTCTTTGACACTGTTCCTCAGAGGCGACTTATAAACAAACTGAGCACCTTAGGGATGGACCCTAGTTACTGCTTGGGTTAGAAATTGGTTGTGTGGGAGGAGATAGAGTATAGGTAAATGGAGCTCACTCTGAGGAAAAGGAAGTTACCAGTGGTGTGCCTCAAGGATAAGTCCTTGATCAGATTCTTTTTAAATATCTTTGTTAGTGATATATCGGAAGGGCTGACGGGTAAGGTGTGCCTCTGTGGATGATACCAAAATCTGCAATAGAGTAGACACCCAGGAAGGTGTAGATAACATGAGGGGGGATCTAGCTAAGCTTGAAGAATGGTCTAGAATTTGGCAGCTGGGATTTAATGTTAAGAACATAAGATATGCCATACTGGGTCAGACCAAGGTCCATCAAGCCTATTATTCTGTTTCCAACAGTGGCCAATCTAGGTCATATGTACCTAGCAGTTTCCCTAAGGGACATAGGTTCCACAATGCTTGTATTGGTTCAAGCATTGATATCCTGGGTCCCTTCTTAATAATGGTTTATGGACCTTTCTTCCAGGAACTTGTCCAAACCTTTTTTAAACCCAGCTACACTAACAGCCTTTACTACATCCTCCGGTAACAAATTCCAGAGTTTGATTACACGTTGAGTGAAAAAACTAGTTTCTTTTATTAGTCTTATATAGTTTACCCTGTAGCTTCATTGCATGTCCCCTAGTCTTTCTATATTCTGATAAGGTAAACAATCGATCGACGTTTACCCGTTCCACTCCGTTCATTAATTTATAGACTTCTATCATATCTCCCCTCAGCCGTCTCTTTTCCAGGTTAAAGAGCCCTAACCTTTTTAGCCTTTCTTCATAGGAGTATCCTTCCATCCCCTTTACCATTTTGGTGGCTCTTCTCTGAACCTTTTCTAAAATCGCTATATCCTTTTTAAGATACGGCGACCAGAATTGCACACAATATTCAAGGTGCGGTCTCACCATGGAATGATATAGAGGCATTATAATATCTTTTGTTTTATTTTCCATTCCTTTCCTTATCATACCTAGCATTCTATTTGCTCTCTTGGCCGCCGCTGCACACTGGACCGAGGGTTTTAACATGGTATCCACAATGACGCCTAAATCTTTTTCCTGGGTGGTGGTTCCTAATGTGGAACCTTGCATCGTGTAACCATAGTTTGGGTTGTTCTTCCCTAGGTGCATAACCTTGCACTTGTCCACATTAAATTTCATCTGCCATTTTGATGCCCAGTCTTCCAATTTATCAAGATCCTCTTGCAATTTTCCACAATCCTCTTGGGTTTTAACAACTTTAAATAGTTTTGTATCATCTGCAAATTTGATAACCTCACTCGTTATTCCACTTTTCAGGTCATTTATGAATATGTCAAAAAGCAGCGGACCCAGCACAGATCCCTGGGGTACACCACTATTCACCTTTCTCCATTGGGAAAATTGGCCATTTAGCCCTACCCTCTGCTTTCTATCTTTTAACCAGTTCCTGATCCACAATAGTACACTGCCCCCTATCCCATGACTTTAATTTTGCCAAAAGTCTCTCATGAGGGACCTTGTCAAAGGCTTTCTGAAAGTCCAGATACACAATATCAACCGACTCACCTTTGTCCACCTGATTATTCACTCCTTCAAAAAAACATAACAGATTAGTAAGACAAGATCTTCCTTGTCTAAAGACATGTTGGCTGTCTCCCATTAGGTCATGACTATCTACATGCTGAGTAATTTTATTCTTTATGATGGTTTCTACCATTTTTCCCGGTACTGATGTCAGGCTCACCGGTCTGTAGTTTCCCGGATCACTCCTGGAACCCTTTTTAAAAATTGGTGTTACATTGGCGATCCTCCAATCTTCAGGTATTAGAGATGATTTTAATGAAAGTTCACAGATTACTAATAGCAGGTCTGCAATCTCGTATTTCAGTTCTTTCAACACCCTTGGATGTATACCATCCGGCCCAGGTGATTTGCTACTCTTCAGCTTATCTAATAGTTGTAGTAATACATCTTCCCGATGTATCGATATTTCCTTCAATTCTTCCGCACCTTTAAACACCACTTCAGTCATGGGTAACATCCCTACATCTTCCTCAGTAAAGACTGAAGCAAAGAATTCATTCGCCTCTTAGTGCTCCTTTAACCCCTTTATCATCTAATGGACCAAATGACTCTCTCACAGGTTTTTTGCTACGAATGTACTTGAAAAGGTCTTTACTTCGCGTTTTTGCTTCTGCAGCAAGCTTCTTCTCGAATTCTCCCTTTGCCTGCCTTATCAATGCCTTGCATTTGACTTGCCAGTGCTTGTGCTGTTTCCAGGTTTCGTCGTTTGGCTCTTTTTTCCATTTCCTGAAAGATGCCTTTTTGGCAACAGCCTCTCTGACCTCACCTTTAAACCATGCTGGCAGTTTTTTGGACTTCCTTCCACTTTTCTTAAAGCGCGGAATACAGCTGGTCTGGGCTTCCAAGATAGTATTTTTCAACAACAGCCACGCCTGATGTACGTCTTTAACCTTTGCAACTGCTCCTTTTAGTTTTTTCTTAACTGTTTTCCTCATTTTATCATAGTCTCCCTTTTGAAAGTTAAAAGGTAGTACTGTGGATTTCCCTACTATCCCTCCTCCACTAATTAAATCAAAGGCGATCATGCTATGATCACTATTGCCAAGTGGCCCCAACAGCCTTATCTCATGGCCTTAAAAAATGTAAGGCCATGCATTTGGGCTGCAGCTATCCAAGGGAGCAATATAGTATAGGGGTGAAGTACTTTTGTCCACTAAAGAAGAGCGGGACCTAGGCGTGGTTGTGTCTGATGATCTTAAAGTAGCTAAACAGGTAGAAAAGGCGACGGCAAAAGCTAGAAGGATGCTTGGGTGCATACGGAGAAGAATGGCTAGCAGAAAAAAAGGAGGTGATAGTGCCTCTGTTTAAGTCTTTGGTGCGACCTCATTTGGAGTATAGTGTGCAATTGTGGAGACCACACCTTCAAACAGGATGGAGTCTGTACAGAGGGTGGCTACTAAAATGGTTAGTAGTCTTCATTATAAAGCATATGAGGACAGACTTAAGGATCTTAATATATACACCTTAGAGGAAAGGCGGGATAGAGGTGATATGATTGAGATGTTTAAATACCTCTGTGGCATAAATGCACAGGGGAAGAGCCTCTTTCGATTGAAAGCAAGTTCTGCTCAGAGGGGACATGGGATGAGGGTGAAGGGCGATCGATTCAGGAATGATATGCAGAAATACCTCTTTACGGAAAGAGTGGTGGATCCGTGGAATAGTCTTCCAGTGGAGGTGGTAGAGATGAGGACAATATCTGAATTCAAAAAAGCATGGGACAAACACAGAGGATCTCTAAAGGAAAAAAAGGGGACTGTTGTAGTTGTTGATATAGAAGGACAGACTAGATAGGCCATGTGGTCTTTTTCTGTCATTTTTTTGTTTCTTGGGAGAAAGTGGTAGATGAATCCTGGTTGATTTTTACGTACTGGAATTGGTTGGAAATATGATTCAAACCATTTTAGTATTATACCAGATATGCCTATTTGAGCTAGTCTTGATAGGAGGACGTGGTGATCAACATTGTCAAATGCTGAGGAGATATCAAGAAAAACCATGAAAAAGGCCTGGCTTGGATTGTCTAGACCACAGATGAGGATATCCAGTAATACTAATAGGAGGATTTCTACACTGTGGTAGGGACAGAAACAGTATTGTTGAGCATCAAGAGGGGCATGCAGGTCAATGTAGTCTTGCAGTTGTATTTGGACTACTTTTTCTATTATTTCTGCTAAGAATGGGATATTAGCTATTGGCCTGTATGATGTGGGGTCATCTTTGTTGAGAGATCTGTTTTTAAGTACAGGGCGAATGACGGAGAGTTTAAGTGTGTTAGGCATTATTCCTTGGTGTAAGGATTGGTTGACAATATTAAGTAGGGTAGATGCTAGTTCTACTTTAGTGGCTTTTATCCAGGGTACTGGGCAAGGATCTAGATGCGAGGTGGTTGTGTTAATTTTCGTTATTGTTTCCATAAGTTGTTTCTCTTTAATGAGGTGGAAAGTGTGCCATTTGTTGGTGAGGGGGTGGAGTTCACTGTATGGCTGGGTATTTGAGTTGTTTTTTCGTTTTAGTTTAGCTGCTAGGTGTTCTGCTATGGCTTGTGGGTTAATTAGTGTGTCATATGTTTGGTTTACATGGGGTTTGGATATGGTTTTTACAATTTTGAATAGTCCTTGGGCATTGGATAGCTTTGTTCAGAATAGTGGTGTGGTGTTCCTTCTTTGCCTTAAGAATTGTTTCTTTATATGTATTTAGTGCTGTGTTATAGAGTTCCTTGTTTTCAGAGGTTTTTTTGGATCTCCATTTTTTCTCTAGTTTACAGAGGTTTCTCTTGAGGTTGCGTATCTCTTGTGAGAACCATTTTTCAGTTGGCCTTCCATAGGTTCTATTGATGGGTGATGTGGAATTCACAGTTTGCTAATTGTATTCCAGTTTATAATTGTGTCATCAAGGTCAGGTATGTGTATCTGTGCTATTGTGTCTTCAGGGTTGTGTATGTGTGTATTTAGATTAGGGGTCACTTCAGATAGGAAGGCGTTTCTGTCAAATTGTTTAGATGGAGTGGAGGAGTGGCCTAGTGGTTGGAGCAAGGTACTTCAGGCCGGAAGGTTGGGGGTTCAAATCCCACTAGAGGACAGCAACCTTGGGCCGGAAGGACTGGGGTTTCTAGTCCCACAGGTGACCCTTGTGGTCTTGGGCAAGCCACTTAACCCTCCGTAGCCCATGTTCCCTGTAAAATAGTTATCTCCAAGTAATAATGCCCTGTTCAATGTAATTTCAGTTTGTTCAATGTAAACCACACTGATGCAGAATAGCGCGGTATATAAGAGAATATAAATAAATAAATAAAAATAAATAAATAGTGGTTTGTGGTGGTGTGTTAGTAGGTGTCAGTGCATTGAGGGATCGGAATATCCATTTTCAGGATGAAGTGATCTAACCATGGTACCTGGTTGGTGGTTGGGTAGGAGAAATTAGGGTGTGCAGTTAGGGATTTGGTGATGAATATCATATCTAATGTGTTCCCTTTTACATGAGTGGGGTGTTTCATTATTTGGGTGAAGCCCATATCTTCTATGAAATCAAAGAAGTCAGTGGATTGTTGAGATGAGAGGGATGCTAAGTTATAAAGTCCCCAAGTATGAAGTGCAGTTTCTTTGTTGGGGATGTACATGCTGATTTACGTATTCTGAATGGTCAGGTGGTTCCCAAGGTGTTGCAGGACCAGTTGGCCAGAATTCAGACGTCATTCTTATTTGTCCTGAAGACATTTTCAGGGTAGCTATGCGGTTGTCTTAAAAAAAATGTTAACTAAGCACTATCATTTGGATGTGCATGCCTCAAATACCTCATTTGGGACAGAGGTGCTCATGTCAGGTGTTGTAGCTTCCCATCTATCTTAAGGAGTAGTTTCTTGCATGCTATAAGTCTGGACTGGTCTGGTGGAATAAGGAAGGTGAAATTTCACTTAATTTCCTTCCCTGGAATCCTGCTAGACCAAACGGGTTATGCCCTCCTGTCTGCAGATGATGGAGACAGAAAGAGGGAGTTTCTTACCTGTAATGGGGGTTCTCTATAGGCAGCAGGTGTATGCAGCCATACTTGATAGGTGATAGCTGACGTTGTCTTTGTGCTGGGCTCTCCTCCAGCTCAGAGGTCATCAATGGTTGTTTGGTTCATTGCCCTCTTCTGTTTTGCTTTGTTTTTTTTTGTGTGGGGAAGGGCAGGCAGGCAGGCATGTAAATATGGCTGCATACTCCTGTCGCCTATGGAGAACCCCATCCAAAGTAAGCAATTCCGCTTTGGCCACAGACAAGCAGAGGGATGCGGGCACACTTGATAGGCGAGTCCAGCATGAAGGGCCACCTCAAAACCTGTTAATGGTGGCCCATCCTTCCTGGTTCCAGGGGGAGAGGGGGGACGCCAAAGTACTCATATTCTGGAAGCAAAAAAGGTTCCCGAGGACTGCCGGGCCAAAGGCAAGGTCATGTGCCGAGGAATGATCCAAACTGTAGTGATTAGCGAAGGTATGAATCAATGTCCAAGTGACTGATTTGCAGATGTCCTGCACAGAAACAAAGGACAAACAGGCTATTCTGGCTGGGCAACTGCTCTTGTTCCTGGTTATAGCAGAAGGAAATGCAGTCTGATATCCAGGCAGAAATAGTCTCATTGGATGATGCCAGCCTGGTTTATTTGGATGAAAGTGAGAAAGAGTTGAGAGGAAGTTCTTAAATCCTTGGTTGCCTGGAGGTAGAATAAAAGGACCAGTCTCCAATCCAATGTGTGAAGAGTCTTCTTGAGAACCCATAGAAAGACTAGGGGGGGAAAAAACCCACACAAAAAAACAACCACCTATGATTGAGATGAAAAGCAGAGAGAATCTTGGGAAGGAATTTTGGATGCATGTGCAATACCATCCTATTATGGAAGAAATACATATATGGAGAGTAGTGAACCAGCTCTTGAAGTTCACTAATTTTCCTCACCGAGGTAATAGTCACCAAGACGACAGTCATCTACATGAGGTGTTTCAGAGGGGCCTATGCCAAGGCTCAAAGGAGGCTTCATAAGTTCTAAAAGAACAACGTTAAGATCCCAAGCAGGAAGTGGTGGTTTGACTGGAGGCCCAGTATTCATGGGACCCTTCATGAAACAGGGAGAACACAAATAGGCTTCCCGTCAACAGGTACATGGGAAGTGGATACTGCAGAGAGATGATATCTGACTGTCTAGAAGACTGAATGCAAAAGATAGAGCAGGGGACAGAGGATCTAGCTATTTTCCCCTTGCCCAGCTGGAAAAATGTGACTACTTCCAGCAGTAAGAAAGTTGTGTCGTGGATTTCCTGGAAATGGAAATTAGACCTAGTACCTCAGACAGTTTAAGCTCTCTTGCTAGATCATGTAGATTCTCCAGGCTGCTAAGGATAGACTAATGAGGTTGGGATGCAGCAGGACACTGATTCTGCATGAGGAGGAAGGTATCAATTTCTACCGGCTGCAGATCTTCCTCCATTAAGCTGAGGCCACTAGGGGGGCTATTAGAATGAAGTCTGATCTGTCTTCCCAAGCCTTGATCAGGACCCAGCTGATTAGAGGAAACAGAGGGAAGACATAACAACCGTGGCTCCAACTGATGATGAATGCATCATGAGCCAATTGATGTGGACTGGGACAAAGAGAGCAGAAGAGGGGACATTTGGCATTCTCCTCAGTGGTGAAGAGATCGAACTCCCACTTTTTGAAAAGGTAATGCATAATTTCCCCATGCAGGAACCATTCATGTGAATGGGGAAAATCCATTCCTGAGCGTGTCTGCCATTTGGTTTTGGGTCACCGGCAAATACGCCACCCTGCGAGAAGCGCACAAGAATCTTGCCAAGAACCCGAGTTGTACAGGTTCCCAACAGAGTCTGAGGGACCCCTGCCTACCTTGCTTGTTGATATAGAACACTGTGACCTAGATGTCTGTCTGCACCCAAGAGAATCATGCATCTGGTCCAGTGAGAAAAAGCAGTGAGGGCATAAATGACTGCCCGAAGCTCCAAGACGTTATGATGTGAAAAGAATGTTCTCGCACGGACCATACCCCTTGTGGAGGAGGCAAGCTCCACGACCGAATGTAGAGGCATCAGTTGTAAAGGTGACATGGTGTCGTCATGGTTGAAAGGGAAGCCCACCATTGTAGGCTCTAGTACAGACACCAGTAACTGTCTCCGGAAAAGCGTAGTTACTCACCTGTAACAGGTGTTCTCCAGGAGCAGCAGGAATCAGTCCTCACATACGGTGACGTCGGCGCCGACGGAGCCCTCGCGGAACAATTTTCCCCAGCTTTCAAAGAAAGCCTTTGGGAATTGCAGCGCGCATGCGCGGTCCCCTTCCCGCCCAAGGGTGCCATCTTAGCCAGTCAGATGACATAGCTAAAAGACAGCATAAAAATTTGCAAAAACTAAAGCAGATGATTGCAACTCCAAGGGGAGGAAGGAGGGTTGTGAGGACTGATTCCTGCTGCTCCTGGAGAAAGCACAGTTACTTACCTGTAACAGGTGATCTCTGGGAACAGCAGGAATTAGTCCTCACATATGGGTACGTCGGTACCGACGGAGCCCGTGCGGGAAAGCTCCCCAGCTTCTTAGAATAGAAGCTTTTGGGACCTCCCACTGCACATGCGCACTGCCTTCCCGCCTTCCTGAACAGCTCTCCTCAGTTTCGAGTTTATAGCTGAGTCAACAGAGAGAGGACAGGAAGATAGATAGATAAAAGATACAACTCCTAGGGGAGGTGGGTGGGTTGTGAGGACTAATTCCTGCTGTTCCCAGAGATCACCTGTTACAGGTAAGTAACTGTGCTATCTCCAGGAACAAGCAGGAATAAGTCCTCACATATGGGGACTCCCTAGCTTAGATGCATGGGATCCCCTGTAAAGGTTCGCCATCTTCGTATGGATCTCAGGCATCCATTCTGGGAAGGTGGGCAGGAGTTGTTTAGGAATGGAACAGGTGCTTGAGGACAGCCTGGCCAAACAAGGCATCCCGGCGGGAGTCCTTGTCCAAACAGTAATGGGCTGTGAAGGTATGAACCGAGGCCCAGGTAGCGGCTCGACAGATCTGATCTATGGAAACAGAGTGCAGATGAGCCATAGAAGTTGCCATGGCCCTCACATTGTGAGCAGTGACATGGCCTTCCAGAGAAATGTTTTTGCTCTGGTAAGCAAAAGAAATACACTGAGCAATCCAATTGGAAAGTGTACGCTTGGAGACTGGAAGTCCCAAATGGGAAGGATCAAAGGCCACAAAAAGTTGAGAAGACTTTCGATGTGGCTGAGTCCTATTAAGGTAAAAAGCGAGAGCTCTTTTACAATCCAGAGTATGAAGGTTCCTCTCTGCATTGGATGCATGAGGAGCTGGAAAAAAGACAGGTAGATATACCTCTTGATTAAGATGAAAAGGCGAGACCACTTTAGGCATAAAGTGGGGATTCGTCCTAAGGACCACCTTATCATGATGAAATCTTGTGTAAGGTGGATTAGCCACTAAAGCCTGCAGCTCACTGATGCGGCGAGCCGAAGTGACTGCAATGAGGAAGATGACCTTCCAGGAAAGAAATTTCAAGGAGGTGGAAAACATTGGCTCAAAAGGTGGCTTCATAAGTTGACCGAGCACTAGATTCAAATCCCATGCGACCGGGGTGGTCTGATGGGAGGTTTAGTGAGAGTCAGGCCTCTCATGAATCTTGCAACAAGAGGATGAGAGGAGATAGGTTGTCCATTTATATGTTGCAAGGATGCTGCAATAGCACTTAAATGGACTCTTACCGAATTCGTCTTGAGGCCTGCATTGGATAGATGCAGGAGATAATCAAGAAGAGAATTCAAAGGAAGTGCCAGAGGGTCAAGACCCTGCTGAGCACACCAAATGGAAAAACGTTTCCATTTGAAAGCATAGGAACGCCTGGTAGAGGGTTTCCTAGAGGCAGAAAGGATATCTTTCACTGGTTGGGAAAGATGAAAGTCTTGAAGGCTTAAGCCTTCAGTAACCAAGCACTGAGGTGAAGGGATTTGGGGTTTGGGTGCCACAAAGTCCCCTCCTCCTGAGACAGGAGGTCTGGCGCAGCTCCCAGATCCAAGTAGGATCCCTGGGAGAGCTGTAGAAGTAGAGGGAACCACACTTGGCGTGGCCAGCGTGGAGCTATGAGGATCATAGTTCCATGATCCCTCTGGAGTTTGAACAGAGTCTTGGGAATCAAAGGAATGGGTGGAAAGGCATATAGGAATGCCTGACTCCAATTCAGGAGAAAGGCGTCCGTAGCCTGAGCTCCCTGACACGGAGTTCTGGAACAGAACCGGGGAAGTTTGGCATTCCACGGACTTGCAAAGAGGTCTATGTCCGGGGTCCCCCATTCCTGAAAGATTCGGTTTATTTGGTCCAAATGTAGGGACCATTCGTGTGGCAGCAGAACTCGACTGAGCCTGTCTGCCCGAGAGTTTTGAACTCCTGGGAGATACACTGCTAGCAGGTGAATCTGATGCTCTCTGGCGAAGGCCCATAGTCTTAGAGCTTCGTTGCAAAGCGACAGAGAGCCCGTCCTTCCTTGTTTGTTTATGTAAAACATGGCCACCTGATTGTCCGTCTGAACTAGGACAGTGAGGTTGGCTAGGAGGGAGTGGAAGACCTTGAGGGCAAGGTAAATTGCTCGCAGTTCCAGAAGATTGATATGAAGGGTGGTCTCTTGTAGAGACCAAGTGCCCTGAGTGGAGAGAGTTTGCAGATGGGCTCCCCACCCTGTTTGGGAGGCATCTGTTGTGAGGGTTGCTTGGGGTAGCAATGGTTGAAATGGAGCCCCCAACAACAGATTCTTGGTGGAAGTCCACCAGTGGAGGGACCAAAACAGACGATCGGAGGTTTGTATTTGGTCTGAGAGCGCTCCTGACGCCTGAGTCCACTGAGTGGCCAGGGTCCATTGAGCTGCTCTCATATGAAGACGAGCATAGGGCACCACATGCACTGTGGAGGCCATATGACCCAGTAGGCGTAGCATTTCCCTGGCTGTCAAGTGAGTGCTGGACTGAGCTTGGGAGGCCAAACTCAGGAGGCGCTGGCCTCGAACATGTGGAAGGTAGGCCCTTGCAGTGATGGTGTCCAACTGGGCCCCTATGAATTCTAGAGATTGAGTAGGGATGAGTTGGGACTTGGGAAGGTTTACTACCAGTCCCAGATACTGCAAAAGGCTCCTTGTGTGGTCCAGGGAAATCTGGGCCTGTGACTGAGTTGGAGCTCGGATGAGCCAGTCGTCCAGATATGGGAAGACAAAGATTCCCATGCCTCTTAGAAATGCGGCTACGACTGCCATGCATTTTGTGAATACTCTTGGAGCAGAGGCTAGACCGAAGGGGAGTACTCTGTATTGGAAATGTTTTTTCCCCTGAAACAGAAAGCGAAGATACTTTCTGTGGGATGGATGGATGAGTATATGTGTATACGCATCCTGTAGGTCTAGAGAACAAAGCCAGTCCTGACCCTGGAGGTAAGGAAGGAGAATGCCGAGAGACAGCATTTTGAATTTCTCCTTGAAGAGAAATTTGTTCAATTCTCTCAGATCTAGGATTGGTCTGAATCCCCCTGTCTTCTTTGGAATGAGAAAATAAGGGGAGTAGAAACCGGACCCTTGTTGAGGAAGAGGAACCTCTTCTATGGCCCCTTGGGCAAGAAGAGAGGAAACCTCTTGACCCAACAGGGTTAGGAGAGATGGGGGAGAATTGAATGGTCTCACCATATGATGGGGAGGAAGGCTGGAGAAATGAAGTTTGTAACCCTCTCGAATGATAGAGAGGGTCCATTGTTCTGTTGTGATTTGTTCCCATCTGGGAGCAAAGTGAACCAACCTTCCGGGTATGGTGAGAGGTTCTGGTTGTGTTAGAACCAGAAGTGGCAAGTTCCCTAGGAGCAAGTCAAAACCCCTGAGGGGTTGGAGCCTGCTGAGCTACAGTAGCTGCTGCAGGCTTAGCTCGTGCTTGTTTGGATTGCTGACGCTTAGCAGTATAGCGAGGTTGAGAAGACTGCTGGCCAGTATTTGAAGCAACTCTGGCCTTCTTATAGTAAGGCCTTTTAAAAGACTTTTTCTTAGTAGGAATTGAAGTGGACTTTGAAAGTCTTTCCAAGGTGGCATTTTCAGCATCCATCTGGGTGGCTTTGATTTGCCACTCTTCCCCAAATAAGTTCTCACCTGTACAGGGCAGATTCCGTAAGCCATCTAGAACCCAAGGTTCCAGATCAGAGGCCTGGAGCCAAGCAAGACGTCGGGCTGCAATAGCAATGCCCGAAGCCCTACTGGCTCCCTCAAAGGAATCATATGCTGCCCTATTAGAGAACTTAGAAACCTCTAAGAGTTGTTTCACTAGGGAAAGGAATCCCTGCTTTTTATCCTCAGGGATAAAGGGGGCAAAATGCCGCACCTTTTTGGCAAGTTCCTCCAGGAACATGCCCATATAGAGACTGTAGGAATTAATCCTGGCTATAAGCATACTAGCCTGGAAAATTTTCCTACCAAAAGAGTCCAAAGTCTTACATTCCCGTCCTGGAGGGGTGGAAGAGTGCCTTTTGGTACTCCTAATCTTCTTCATTGCAGACTTCACCACAATAGAGTGGTGGGGCAATTGAGTCTTTTGGAAACCAGGAGAAGGAGGGACCCTATACATGGTGTCCAACCTACGGAATAAGGAGACAAAGTCAAAGGATTTTCCCAGAAATCCATCAGTTGTTCTTGAAGGATTTCATGGATAGGCAGGGTAACTGCCTCCTTAGGGGCCTTTGAGTATCCCAAAATATCCAGTTTTTTGGATCTGGGTTCCTTTTCAGAGGATGTGGTAATAGAAAGGGCTGTAGCCATATCTAAAACAAAGTCCTGGAAGGACAAATCCTCTGGAGGGGACATTCTCCTTTTAGGAGAAGAGGGCTCCTCAGGTAAGTTGAGTGAAAACTCAGCAGAATCATCAGAGGAGTGAAAATCCTCAGAGGAATCGGTGCTTTCCTCTAACGCACGATACGCGTTACCGATCGGTATCGATATCGGGCGTATCGGGTATGGAACCGGTATGGAGCGAAAGCCCATACGGTACCGACTTGCGTTTAGAGGTGGACGGCCTCGATACCGGCATGGCGGACGATACCGGTATCGGGCCCGGAACCGCTGAAAGCGGAACCGATGGCGTTGCAGCTTTAATGAAAGCCATGACGGCCTGCTGCATGGACTGTACAGTATCGCCCATGGACGCCATAGCTGCCTGGATGTCGGTACCGGAGTGACCCGGTACCCCAGAGCAGGCTAACAGGTGATCTGTCGAGGCCGTAGCATCGATATCAACCTGAGACCCCTGAATTGGCGTTTTTGGAAGTTGGACTTCCCGCCGGGGTTGTTTGGCTGGGGCAGGGTCCTCAAGTTCTAAGCTAAGAGCCTCTCGATGCTTTGAAGGAGATTTGCTCTTTGAGGACTTGCCCACAGAAGGTTTGGTTACCTGAGATCCATCCGGAGAAGAAGACCTGGATGACTGTGATGCTGTATTCTCTGAAGCAAACAGCACATGGAATTTGTTGGCCCGGTTCTGCAGCCCACGTTTAGACATGTGGAAGCAAGATGGGCAGTCCGGTATGGAATGGTCAGGCCCCAAACATTTCAGACACCATTCATGGGTGTCTGTGACTGAAATAACAGCATTACATTTGGTACACTTCTTAAATCCAGGGGCTGGCTTCTCCATGAGGAGAAATTGAGTAGGCCGAGAGGCCTCTCTGAAGTGACCAAAAAGCTAAAAAATAAGAAAAAGAATTATAATTTTTTAAAGAAAGAAAGAAAAGACCGGCGATACCGGTATCGGTATGGGGAAGGCAGGTACGCGGTCTAAAGAAACAAATAAAATAACAATTTCTTCAGCGGTGACAGGAACACGACCTGCTGGCTCCGCGGAAAAAGAGAAACTGAGGAGAGCTGTTCAGGAAGGCGGGAAGGCAGTGCGCATGTGCAGTGGGAGGTCCCAAAAGCTTCTATTCTAAGAAGCTGGGGAGCTTTCCCGCACGGGCTCCGTCGGTACCGACGTACCCATATGTGAGGACTTATTCCTGCTTGTTCCTGGAGATCACCTGTTACAGGTGAGTAACTACGCTTTCTCCAGGACCAAGCAGGAAGTCAGTCCTCACATATGGGACTCCCAAGCTTAAGGCTACCGGAGACCCTAAGCACAAAAAATGAGCTCCCTCTAGCTCAGCAGCACAGAAGGAAGGAATCTTCACTGAATTATTACCCACCGGTAGCCCAACATCCGGGATGGAGGGTAGGAGTTGCTCAAACCTCGAAGAGATTTCGGAGGACTGCCTGTCCGAAAGCACTGTCCCTGCGGGACTCCCTCTCGAGGCAGTAATGGACCGCAAAAGTCTGGCTCGAAGACCAAGTAGCGGCCCGGCAGATGTCTGCCAATGGAACAGAGCGGAGGTAAGCCACTGATGTAGCCTTCGCCCGAACACAATGAGCCGTGACCCGACTTTCTAACGAGAGTCCGGCTGCTCCATAAGCCCAAGCGATACAGTCAGCAACCCAGATGGACAGAGTACGCTTGGAGACAGGGAGCCCCAATTTATTGGGGTCAAAAGACACGAAGAGCTGAGCAGCTTTGCGGTGCTCCCGCGTACGGTCAAGGTAGAAGTTCAACGCCCTTCTACAGTCCAGGGTATGCAGGACCATTTCAGCTCGGTTGGAGTGTGGCCTGGGAAAGAAGGTCGGAAGTACCACCTCCTGATTGATGTGAAAAGGGGAGACCACTTTTGGAAGAAATTTAGGGTGAGTCCGTAGGACTACCCTATTTTTGTAGAACCGAGTGTAAGGGGGATCAGACACGAGGGCCTGTAGTTCACTTACGCGTCTAGCGGAAGTGAGGGCTATCAAGAATAAGGTTTTCCAAGAAAGAAAACAGAGAGGACAGGTAGCCATAGGTTCAAAAGGCGGACAGGTGATCCGCTGCAAAACCACATTCAGATCCCAGTCAGGCGCTGGCGGGCGCAGAGGTGGTTTAAGGAGAAGACCACCTCGGAGAAACCTTGCCACGAGAGGGTCGTTGGAAAGAGGTCTGCCGTCCACCGGCACATGATGTGCTGAAAGAGCACCGAGGTGAACCTTGACGGAGCTGGACTTAAGTCCAAGATTAGAGAGGTAGAGCAAGTACTGCAAGACCACCGACACCGAGCAGGAGAAGGGATCCAGAGACTGCTGGGTACACCAAACGGAAAAACGACGCCATTTAAGGGCATAGCATTTGCGGGTAGAAGGTCGCCGGGAAGCTAGGACGACCTCTTCCACCTCTGCCGGCAGTAGAAGGGGAGCAAGGACTACCCTTTCAGCAGCCAGGCCATCAGATGTAGAGATCTGAGGTTGGGGTGTAGCAGGGACCCCTGATCCTGTGTTAGGAGATCTGGTTGAAACCCCAGAGGGAACGGAGCCTCCACTGCCAGTTGCAGCAGGAGTGGAAACCACGGCTGTCTGGGCCACCGAGGAGTTATCAGGATCATGGAAGCTTTGTCTCGGAGAACCTTGAAAAGAGTTTGAGAGATTAGCGGTATGGGAGGAAAGGCATACAGAAGGCTTTTCGACCATGAGAGCAGAAAAGCATCCGCCGCTACTCGGAGGGGATGCGGCTGCCGAGAGCAGAAACGAGGAAGTTGCCGGTTGAGAGGACTGGCAAAAAGATCCAGCGTGGGGAGGCCCCACTTCAGAAAAAGTTTCTGAACTACCAAGGGATCCAGTCGCCACTCGTGCGGCTGGAGGATTCTGCTGAGTTTGTCCGCCAGGCAATTTTCTTGGCCTGGGAGATAAACTGCCTTGAGAAGAATGCCGCGGCTGACGGCCCAAGAGCAGAGCCTCTGCGCTTCCCAACAGAGAAGGAAGGAGCCCGTGCCCCCCTGTTTTGTTCACGTAGAACATGGCAACTTGATTGTCCGTCTGGACAAGGACGGACCGGCGAGAAGTCAGGTGGGAGAAAGCCTTGAGAGCCAGACGGATTGCTCTTAGCTCCAGGAAGTTGATCTGCTGCGCAGACTCCCACGAGGTCCAGAGACCTTGAGTACATGCCCCTTGGCAATGCGCTCCCCATCCCAGGAGAGAAGCATCAGTCGATAGCACTTGAGCAGGCGGAGATTGAAAAGGCATTCCGAGTACCAGGTTCGGCTGATGAAGCCACCACTGCAGAGAAGAGGCCAGCGGGCCGGAGATCTGCACTAAGTCGGCGAGGCCACCCGTGGCCTGTTGCCACTGCTTCCGAAGGCACCACTGAGCAGGCCGCATATTCAGGCGGGCGTTGGGGGTCACGTGGACGGTGGAAGCCATATGGCCGAGTAGTCTCAGAAAGCGCCTGGCCGAGACCAGGGACTGGCTGCGAAAACGGCCGGCTAGGTCCATGAGCCGCTGAGCTCTGTCGAGAGGCAGGAAAGCTCGCGCCTGAAGAGTGTGCAATCTTGCGCCGATGAACTCGAGATCTTGCGAGGGGAGCAAAGTGGACTTTGCGAAGTTTACGACAAAGCCCAAGTACTGGAGAAGAGTCACAGTGCGGTGCGTGGCTTGTGTGACCTCTTGAGAGGACGATGCTCTGATGAGCCAGTCGTCTAGGTAAGGAAAGACATAGAGGCCCTGAAGCCGGAGATAAGCCGCCACCACCGCGAGACATTTTGTGAAGACTCGTGGTGCGGAGGATAGGCCAAAGGGCAGTACTCTGTACTGGTAATGATTTCCTGCCACCACAAACCTTAGGTATTGGCGGTGGCTTGGGTGGATGAGGATGTGCGTGTAGGCATCCTTTAGATCCAAGGAGCATAGCCAATCTCCCTGCTGGAGGTAGGGCAGAAGGATTCCAAGGGTAAGCATCTTGAACTTCTCCCTCACGAGGAACTTGTTGAGGTTGCGCAAGTCCAGGATGGGTCTGAGGCCTCCTGTTCTTTTTGGTATTAGGAAATACCTGGAATAAAAGCCTTGACCTCTCAGGTGGTGGGGCACCGGTTCCACAGCCTGTTCCTGAAGAAGACTTGCTAACTCCTGAAGGAGTAAGTCCCTGTGCAGAGGGAGTCGTGGAGGCTCTCCCGGAAAATAGGAGGGAGGGACCTGGTGGAAGTGGAGAAGATAGCCTTCTCGCACAACATGAAGCACCCAGGCATCTGATGTGATGTTGGACCACCTGTGGGCAAAGTGGACCAGCCGGCCTCCTGTGCTGGGAGAAACCAGCTGAGGGGGAGAGGCTATGTCGATGAAGTCAAAAACCCCCACCCTGCTGAGCAGGGGCCGGTGGTGCAGGCTTGGGGGCTTGCTGCCTACGGGACCCGTTACCCCGTCCCTTGGCCTGCTGACCCTGTTGGGGAGCTGAGGAGGCCTGATACTGAGGGTAGTGTTTATAGGCAGCCGCCTTCCTCGGGTAAAAGGACTTTTTTCCCGAGCCCTTCTTCTTTTGGGAAGGGGCAGAGGTCTTTCTAGAGAGCCTTGTTCTGGTGAGAGTTTCCGTCTCGATTTGCGCAGCCTTCTCAGCCATGGGCTTGCCAAATAGGTTCTCACCTCGGCAGGGGACA
The DNA here is from genome assembly GCA_033557465.1 of Ichthyophis bannanicus. Taxonomy (NCBI): domain Eukaryota; kingdom Metazoa; phylum Chordata; class Amphibia; order Gymnophiona; family Ichthyophiidae; genus Ichthyophis; species Ichthyophis bannanicus. The sequence goes on along the minus strand of CM066035.1, from coordinate 7,230,350 downwards.
TCGACCAACTTGTCCTGCACCCAGGGTTCAAGGTCAGACGACTGAAGCCAAGCCTGTCGGCGGGCACCGATGCCGGCTCGGCCACTCGAGCCGATGCTTCAAAGCCATCATAGGCTGCTCGAGAAATGAACTTGGAGCATTCTCGAATTCCAGTGGACAAGGCTAGGAACCTCCGCAAAGGTTCCTCGGAAAGTCCAGCAGAGAATCCGGCTATCTCCTTAGCCAGGTCTCTAAGGTACATGCCCATGTAGAGCTGGTAGGTCTGGACCCGACAAGCAAGCATAGAGCCTTGGAAACACTTCTTACCGAGGCCATCCAGGTTGCGGGCCTCCCTGCCGGGAGGCACCGAAGAGTGCATCTTCTGGCTTTTGAGCCTATGCATGGCCGATTCCACCACCATGGAATGGTGCGGTAGCTGTGCTTTCTGGAAGCCAGGGCTCTTGCGGACTCGATAGATGGAATCGACCCACTTGCTTAATACCGGCGACGATGCCGGACTCTCCCACATGCGGAAGAGTAGTCGTTCCAGCATGGGAGGAACCGGTACAGTAAAGTGCTCCTTCGCTGGAGAGTCATACTAGAGGGCGTCGAGCTCTTCGGCTCGAGGCTCCTCCTCGGGATCCGCAGGGAAGGCCAAAGCCTTGGCCATATCCCTGACGAAGTCCGAGAACCGGGCATCCTCCGGGAGGGACTGCTTCCGAGGTTCGGACTCAGGGGAGTCTGAGGGGACACACCGAGTCCGAAAGGAATCAGGTGACTCTTCCACTTCAGATTCCCAGTCCGACTCCGAGGAGGAATCGGTGGGGTCGGGTCGGGCGGGCGTAGGCGTCGGCGTCGACGACCTCGGTCCCGAACGGGAGGCCGAGGGAGACCTCGACCGAGGATCGACTCGAGCCCGCATGGACTCGAGGATCGGCTCGGTCTCCGGGGTCGACTTAGACGTCGACGTCCCGGCGGTCAGGGCAGAGGCGCCAGCGAGGCTAGCGATCAGTGCCCGCTGCTGGTCCATGAAGGCAGACAGTCTGCTCTCCAAGGCCGTCAACCTGAGTCCGACCTCAGGTGACCCAGCAGCCCCTGACTCGGGCCCCGACGGCGTCGGGCCCGACGTCGGACCCCTCGGAGGCAAGTCCACGAGGACTACAGGACTTAACCGAGCAGGCGATTCCGATTCCAGACGAGGTCGCTTCGTGAGACGATCCTGCTCCAAAGACCCGGGACGGCTATCGGGGCTATGCGACCTGGCCCTCGCGGAACCAGGAGCGTCCACCGACGCCGTCCTCGCGGGTTTCGTCTTCCGATGATGATCCCCCGAGGGAGAACCTCTGTCGGAGGAACTCCGGCGATGCTCAGAGCTGGAGCCTCTGGACGCCGAGGCCTCCGACGAGGTCCAGGTATGGGTGGGATCTGCGAAGATTCTTTCCCGCTGATGCTGCCGACTCCGTAAGGCTTTGGAGGACATTTTGCTGCAGGCCCCACAGATCAGTTCCTCGTGATCTGGGCCGAGGCAGCGGAGGCAATGATCATGTGTGTCAGTGAGAGACATGTTTCTGTCACACTGAACACACCTTTTGAAGCCACTGGCAGCCATCGGGGGAAAAAGGGCCCCTGCAAGGTCAAAGGACCGGGCTGCCAGCGAAAAACCGAAAACGAAACTGACAAGAAAAATCAGAAAAACCGAAAAATAAGAGAAGGACTCGCAACGGCGTCGCGAGTCCGGGCAGGAAAGAGACCGGTGTCGAACCGAAGAAAAAATGGAAAATAAATGAAGAAAATCAACTTTTCTGCGGGGACTGGAAGACCACGTCTGTAGGGCTCCGCGGAAAAAAGAAGACTGGCTAAGATGGCACTCTTGGGCGGGAAGGGGACCGCGCATGCGCGCTGCAATTCCCAAAGGCTTTCTTTGAAAGCTGGGGAAAACTGCTCCGCGAGGGCTCCGTCGGCGCCGACGTCACCCATATGTGAGGACTGACTTCCTGCTTGGTCCTGGAGAATGGGAATTTTCTTGCGCAGAGACTGGGTGTGTTGATTCCAGTTCAGCCTGAGGTGCCACTGCACAGGTCACAAGTAGAGTTGTGCTAGGGGGGACAATGTGAACGAATACTGCTATGTGGCCCAGCAGCTGCAGGAGGATTCATATAGAGGCTGCCCAACAGCATTATAGGTTGGCACCAAGTTGGCAAAGAATTAGGGCTTTGTCAATGTTCTTTAGATAGGGAGCATAGACAGATTCCCAAGATGGCCACTTAGACTGCCGCTCCGATGGGCTGTTTCCTCAATATGCCTAAAAGGAAAGACCTGTCTAAAGCTTTCTTTGCAGCCGGAAGCCCCCTTACCTTTGGTTACCTCAGGTCCGTTAGATCGTTATTCATCCCAGTGGATTGCCGGGCTTGGCGACACCAGGGCTGGAGAGCTCGGTAGCGTCTGCCAGGGTAGTTTCTCCTAATGGGTTAGTTTTGCGCATACTATTGAGGTCGTGAACCTCACTTCTCAGCCAGGGTATGTGGAATATGATCTTAATCTCTCAAATTTACTGCTAATGCTCGGCGTAATACTTCCAGCGTGCCAAAGAGAGCCTCCTGCCGGAGTTCATAAGATGTAACATGTATGGGTACTTTGTCAAGATGTGCTTAGAAATTCTTCTTTATCAGGCCTGTGGCTCCCAGTACAATGGGAAATATGTCTGTATCTTTGAGCCACATTTTCTTGGTTTCTGATTACATTTCTTGATACTTCAAGATCTTCTCCCTCTCCACGCGATTCACAGAATAATCGCTCGGTCCCGACACTTCTATTATCAATGCCATTCTGGTGTTCTTCTCCTTTACTACTATGTCAGGTTTTCTGGCATCCAGTTCCTTATCCATCGGAATGGGAACATCCCAGGTGATCATAACCTCTTCATTCTGTTATTCTCTTAGGGTCATGATCCCAGTGCTTTTCAGAGACAGTGATGTTGTAGTGTTTACAGAGTTTCCAGTGGAGGAGGCATGCTACATTGTTGTGCCTTTCCGCATAGAAATTTTCCGCCATCAGAACTTCACAGCCTATTAGGTGAGTCACTGTTTCTAGCTCTTTCTTACAGAATCGGCATATATCTGTTGTGCCAGTTTTTTTCAATGCACGTCAAACCATCTCATCCCCAATCTGCTGTCCTGGGCTGCAACTATCAATCTTTCATCCTTCGGTTTCAGTCTACCTTTCCTCAACCATTCATGTGTCCGTTCTTGATCAACAAAAGGTTCTTGGAGTAGCACTCTGTATTTTCCCACTGTATTTGTGCATTTGCCACTTGTTTTTCCTCGTCTGCTTATCTAATCCTTTGAAGAGTTTTTTCTCGTTTTGCAAATTCTGTTGCTTTCTTTCTCATGCACACCTGTGGATTCTCGCTCATTCCTTTTAATCGTCAGAACGTTTGATGATGGAGACAGATTCTGGTCGTCGACTTTCACATTTCAGCACTTGTGTATTTGGATCCGATGATGCTGTCAGGCTTGGAGGCCTATGATAATAGCTCTGTAGGTGTAATCAATTTCTATAAGTCCTAGCCCTCTTTCATCTCTAGGGATGTACAATCTTGGCATACACTGATTCTTGTAAATTACTTCATGAGCATGGAGGAGTTTTCTTATTCGCACATCCAGTTTTTCAAGCTCTTTATGAGGCCAAGCCACAATCCCAAAACTGTAGAAGAGTACAGGAATTGCCAGCTGATTGATGGCTTGTATCTTATTTCATGATGTTAAAGCACTTTTCAATAACAGTTTTAATCTCCTGTAATATTGATCTTCTCTCTCAATATTTTCTGCCCAAGTGTCATTCCTTCCTCTATTCTGAGATACTTATATACGCCTTCCTGTTCAAGGTCCTTGACGTAACAGCCCTCAGCAAGGGAGATGTTTTCGGTTTGGCTCAATTTTCCTCTGAAAAAAGGTTGCCTTAGCACATTTCTCAAGGCCAAAAGTCATCCTGTCATCAGAAAAGCTTTTCACCACATGAAGCTGCTCTGCTAATTGTTGGTCGCTGGAACTGTAGAGTTTCAGATCTATAAATAGCAGATGGGAAGTTGCTTCTGGGTTGGTACAGTCTTTAGAATTCAGGTTAAATCCATACCCCAAAGAGTTGATGAGAGCACTCATTGGATTAAGTGCCAAACAAAACAGAAATGGCGACAGGGAATCTCCCTGAAATATTCCTCGCTGGATCTTAATGTTAGGAATGCTATGCTGACCCATCTTCATATCTCAAAAAGAGTGTGGATTGCCACATTTTCATAGTGAACTTAATGTACTCTACCAAACCAGAATTTATTTTATACATTTCAAGGCAATGTATTATCCAAGAGTGTGAGATGCTATCAAAAGCTTTCTTATAATCAATACATGCTTTACTGAGATTTCTGCCTTTCTTAGCACTGGCCATAATGGCCTTATTCAGCATCAACTGGTCTTTGATTCCATATGCTCCTCTTGCCATGATGTTATTGAGCTTGATGTGATCATATATTCTGTCTGCATCTATCGCAGTAAACAGTAGGTAAGCAGGTTATTGGTCTATATTTTTTAGGAATGTTAGCCGGGTCTCCCTTAGGAAGGAGAAACGTACTTCCTGAAGCAAGCCATTGCGGTGTTAAATCCGGTCGCTCAAACAATTGATTTTTGAGGTTCGCCAGGTCTTGGTGGAGTGATGTTAAATGAGCCAAAAGTTGGTTACTCTATCTGGGCCAGAGCTCTTCCAGTTTGGAGCTCGTTTTATCCTGTTTCGAGCTCTTCCTTTGTTACTACAGGCCATTCCATAGGTTTGATGTTTGTTTTTCTAAATGCTTCTGTATACTGGGTAACCATTCTGCTTTGTGATTGTGCTGTATAGGGTCCTCATATAGATTTCTCCAGAAGGTTTCGATTTCGGATTTGGTTGGAGGTGATTTTACCATATTAATACTCTTCCCCAATTCCCTGTAGAATTGTTTGGGGTTTTCTCTAAATAGTTTATTCTGATATCTTTCTTTCCTGTTTTCTTCATATCTTCGAAGTTTTTGCTACCCATCCAACAGGGATACCTCTGCACGCAGTGATTGTATTTTTCATTCGATGCGCTTTTTCCAAGGAGGAACTTATTGTTCTCTTTTTTCTTCTGGCCTTGCACTCTAGATGGTAATATTCTTGCAGTAATAATTTTAGCTGCACAATATTATATTCAATTAATTCCGGTGATGTCAATAAATGGTCCCTTTATTCTGAATATGGCCTTGTTCATCTTAATTATCATACTTCTAACATTAGGTGTTAAACCGGTGCTGCAACCGCCACCCATTGTTGCTGCCGGTTTGTCCACTGCGGGAGTACTCGAGGCAGTGTGCCTGGCAGAAGAATGGGCTGCTGTTGCTCCGGTGGAAAACAGTTCATCTGCACTGGCTCTTGTTGAAGTACGGGCTGCTGGTATGCTTAAGCCCGCAAAGGGAGTGGTTGTATCCACCATGGAGTATGGTCGCTAGTGGACTGCTGAATCTGCAGCTGGAACTTTACCGCTGGACTTTTTTTTTTTTTTTTTTTTGCAGAGGAACAGACTATTTTTAGGCAACAGTTTACTCTCTCTTTCTGCTTGGAGAAGTCTGCTGTTATTTCCCTCGGCTTAACTTGGATGGCCATTTCTTCTCTGGGTAATGATTGGTGCAGCAATCTAATAAAGTAGCTTCTGAAGTTGTTAAAAATGTTGCTTTAGTGATGGATAGTAACAGTAAAATTGTGCGGGTTAAGGAAATCAGTTCAGACTTTGCAGTTGGAGGGCCTAAAGCATGACAATTATTACTTGTCAGTTGGTTAAAGATGTTTCTGCAATCAAAATAAAGTCAGAACTTTTGGAAAAATCAGATTCGCTGCTCCTCCAACCTTCATTTTGTGAGTTTTTCCTCGTTCTACCCTCATTACTACGAGAGATATGTTATAACGTTATATGACTGAAACATTGGGGATTGCTAAGGAAGAGTGAGCTTAGTTACTCACCTGTAACAGGTGTTCTCCAGGAGCAGCAGGAATCAGTCCTCACATATGGGTGACGTCGGCGCCGACGGAGCCCTCGCGGAGCAATTTTCCCCCAGCTTTCAAAGAAAGCCTTTGGGAATTGCAGCGCGCATGCGCGGTCCTCTTCCCGCCCAAGGGTGCCATCTTGCTCAGTCATATGACATAGCTAAAAGACAGCAAAAAAATTAGCAAAAAACGAAAGCAAAGAACTGCAACTCCAAGGAGAGGAGGGAGGGTTGTGAGGACTGATTCCTGCTGCTCCTGGAGAACACCTGTTACAGGTGAGTAACTACGCTTTCTCCAGGACCAAGCAGGAAGTCAGTCCTCACATATGGGACTCCCAAGCTTAAGGCAACCGGAGACCCTAAGCACAAAAATTAGCTCCCTCAAGCTCAGTAGCACAGAAGGAAGGAATCTTCTCTGAATATGTCTCCAACCGGTAGCCCAACATCCGGGATGGAGGGTAGGAGTTGCCTATACCTCAAAGAGGTTACGGAGGACTGCCTGACCGAAAGCACTGTCCCTGCGGGACTCCCTCTCCAGGAAGTAATGGGCTGCAAAAGTCTGGCTTGAAGACCAAGTAGCGGCCCGGCAGATGTCTGCCAATGGAACAGAGCGGAGGTAAGCCACCGACGTAGCCTTCGCCCGAACACGATGAGCTGTGACTCTACCTTCCAACACGAGGCCGGCTGCCTCGTAAGCCCAAGCGATACAGTCAGCAATCCAGATGGACAGAGTACGCTTGGAGACAGGGAGCCCCAACTTATTGGGGTCATAAGACACGAAGAGCTGAACAGTCCTTCGGTGCTCCCGCGTACGGTCAAGGTAGAAGGTCAACGCCCTTCTACAGTCCAGGGTATGCAGGACCATTTCAGCTCGGCTGGAGTGTGGCCTGGGAAAGTAGGTCGGAAGTACCACCTCCTGGTTGATGTGAAAAGGGGATACTACTTTGGGAAGAAACTTAGGGTGAGTCCGGAGGACTACCCGGTTCTTGTAGAACCTAGTGTAAGGAGGATCAGACACTAGGGCCTGCAACTCACTAATGCGTCTAGCAGAAGTGAGGGCTACCAAGAACAAGGTTTTCCACGAAAGAAAACGAAGTGGACAGGTAGCCATAGGCTCAAAAGGCGGACAGGTAATCCGCTGCAAAACCACATTGAGATCCCAGTCCGGGGCTGGCGGGCGCAAAGGTGGTTTAAGGAGAAGGAGGCCTCTGAGAAAACGAGCCACCAGAGGGTGGCTGGAAAGAGGTCTACCATCCACCGGCATGTGATGCGCAGAAAGAGCACTGAGGTGGACCTTGACCGAGTTGGACTTAAGACCAAGGTTAGAGAGAGAGCAAGTACTGCAAGACCACTGATGCTGAACAGGAGAAGGGATCGTGAGACTGCTGAGTACACCAGACGGAGAACCGACGCCACTTTAGAGCGTAGGACGTCCGGGTGGAGGGCCTCCTGGAGGCCAAGACGACCTCCTCCACATCTGGAGGTAGCTGCAGAGGAGCAAGGACTACCCTTTCAGCAGCCAGGCCATCAGATGAAGGGACCGGAGGTTGGGGTGTAGAAGAGTCCCCTGATCCTGCGACAGGAGGTTGGGCTGAAACCCCAGTGGAAGAGGAGTGTCCACCGCCAGCTGCATCAGAAGCGGGAACCAAGGTTGTCTCGGCCACCGGGGAGCCACTAGGATCATCGATGCTTTGTCTCTGAGAACCTTGAAGAGCGTCCGAGACACCAGTGGCATGGGAGGAAAGGCATACAAGAGGCCGGTGGACCATGGAATCAGAAAAGCATCCGCCGCTACCCTGAGAGGATGCGGCTGTCGAGAGCAGAATCTGGGCAGCTGCCGGTTCAGAGGACTGGCAAACAGATCTATGGTGGGGAGACCCCACTTGAGAAAGATTTGCTGAACCACCATCGGATCCAGCCTCCACTCGTGTGGCTGGAGGATCCTGCTGAGCTTGTCGGCCAGGTAATTTTCTTGACCTGGGAGATAGACAGCCCTGAGGAGGATGCCGTGGCGGACTGCCCAAGCTGTTGCGCCTCTTGACAGAGGAGGAAGGAGCCTGTTCCGCCTTGTTTGTTTACGTAGAACATGGCAACCTGGTTGTCCGTCTGTATCAGCAGCGATTGGTGGGACACCAGGTGAGAGAAGGCTCTGAGCGCTAGGTGGATGGCTCTGAGCTCCAGGAAGTTTATCTGTTGAGCAGACTCCCAAGGATTCCAGAGGCCTTGAGTACATGACCCTTGGCAATGTGCTCCCCAACCCAGGAGGGAAGCATCGGTCGTTAGGACCTGAGAATGCGGAGGGGGCTGAAAAGCCACCCCCAGCACTAGGTTTGGTAGATGAAGCCACCATTGCAGAGATGAGACCAGCTGGTCGGAGATCTGCACGGAGTCCGCTAGGCTCCCCGTGGCCTGATGCCATTGAGTGCGAAGGCACCACTGAGCAGGACGCATGTTCAGTCGGGCATTGGGGGTCACATGGACCGTGGAAGCCATATGGCCGAGCAGTCGCAGAAAATGCCTGGCGGAGACCAGCGCATTGCTGTGAAAGTGGCTGGCGAGATCCATGAGCCGCTTGGCCCTGTCCAGAGGGAGGAAGGCCCGCGCCTGAAGTGTGTCCAACCTGGCGCCTATGAACTCGAGATTTTGAGCAGGGAGCAAAGTGGACTTTGCGAAGTTTATGACAAAATCCAAGTGCTGGAGCAGAGCCACAGTGCGATGAGTGGCCTGAGCGGCCTCTGTTGAAGATGGGGCTCTGATGAGCCAGTCGTCCAGGTATGGGAACACAAAAAGACCTTGAAGTCTGAGATAGGCCGCCACCACTGCTAGGCATTTGGTGAACACCCTGGGGGCGGAGGATAGGCCAAAGGGCAGTACTCTGTACTGGTAATGATTTCCTCCCACAACAAATCTGAGATATTGTCTGTGGTCTGGATGAATGAGGATATGAGTATACGCATCCTTCAGATCCAAGGAGCATAGCCAGTCCTCCCTGCTGGAGGTAGGGCAGCAGGATTCCAAGGGTAAGCATCTTGAACTTTTCCTTTGCAAGGAACTTGTTGAGGTTTCGCAAGTCCAGGATGGGTCGGAGGCCTCCTGTTCTTTTTGGAATCAGGAAGTACCTGGAGTAAAACCCTTGACCCTTCAGGTGGTGGGGCACCGGTTCCACGGCTTGTTCCTGAACGAGACTTGCTAACTCCTGAAGGAGTAAGTCCCTGTGCAAAGGGAGTCTGGGAGGCTCCCCTGGAAAGTAGGAGAGAGGTACCTGGTGAAAGTGAAGAAGATAGCCCTTTTGAACTATGTGAAGTACCCAGGTATCTGTGGTGATGTTGGACCACCTGTGGGCAAAGTGGACCAGCCGGCCTCCTGTGCTGAGAGAAACCAGCTGAGGGGGAGAGGCTATGCTGAGGAAGTCAAAAACCCCCACCCTGCTGAGCAGGGGCCGGTGGTGCAGGCTTGGGGGCTTGCTGCCTACGGGACCCATTACCCCGTCCCTTGGCCTGCTTTCCCTGTGGGGGAGCTGCTGAGGCCTGATACTGAGGGTAGTATTTATAGGCAGCCGCCTTCCTCGGGTAAAAGGGCTTTTTCCCCGAGCCCTTCTTCTTTTGAGAAGGGGCAGAGGTCTTCCTTGAGAGACGAGTCCTGGTGAGAGTCTCTGTCTCGATTTGTGCAGCCTTCTCATCCATGGGCTTGCCAAAGAGGTTATCACCTCGGCAGGGGACATTGACCAACTTGTCCTGCACCCAGGGCTCGAGGTCGGACGTCTGAAGCCAAGCCTGGCGGCGTCCACCGATGCCGGCCGCAGCTACTCGAGCCGAAGCCTCAAAACCATCATAGGCTGCTCGAGATATAAACTTGGAGCACTCTCGAATACCAGTTGACAAGGTCTGGAACCTCTGCAAAGGTTCGTCGGAGAGACCAGCAGAGAACCCGGCTATTTCTTTAGCCAGGTCTCGGAGATACATGCCCATGTAGAGCTGGTAGGTCTGCACTTGACAAGCAAGCCATAGAGCCCTGGAAGCACTTCCTACCGAGGGCATCCAGGCTTCGGGCTTCCCTACCAGGGGGCACCGAGGAGTGCATTTTTTGACTCTTAAGTCTATGCATGGCCGATTCCACCACCATGGAATGGTGCGGTAGTTGTGCCTTTTGGAAGCCGGGGCTCTTGCGGACTCGATAAATGGAATCAACCCGCTTGCTTAACACCGGCGACGACGCCGGGCTCTCCCACATGCGGAAGAGAAGTCGTTCCAGCATCGGAGGAACCGGTACAATAAAGGCCTCCTTCGGGGAGAGTCATATTGGAGGGCATCGAGTTCCTCGACTCGAGGTTCCTCCTCGGGATCCGCGGGGAAGGCCAAAGCCTTGGCCATATCCCTCACGAAGTCCGAGAACCGGGTATCCTCCGGGGGGACCGTCTCCGAGGTTCGGACTCGGGGGAGTCCGAAGGGACACACCGAGTCCGAAAGGAACCAGGTGACTCTTCATCCTCAGATTCCCAGGCCGACTCCTCGGAGGAGTCGTCGAGCGGCTCCGGTCGGGCGGGCACCGGTGCTATCCGCTCCGACGCCGAGGGAGTCGGCGTCGACGACCTCGGTCCCGAACGGGAGGCCGAAGGAGACCTCGACCGAGGATCGACTCGAGCCCTCATGGACTCGAGGATCGGCTCGGTCTCCGGGGTCGACTTGGAGGTCGACGTCCCGGTGGTCAGGGCAGAAACACCGGCGAGGCCAGCGATCAATACCCGCTGCTGGTCCATGAAGGCAGTCAGACTGCTCTCCAAGGCCGTCAACCTGAGTCCGAGCTCAGGAGACCCAGCAGCCCCCGACTCGGGCCCCGACGGCGTCGGGTCCTTCGGAGGCGAGTCAACGAGGACAACAGTACTCACGTGAGTGGGCAGGGCAAGTCCACCTCGAGTCGAGGATGTTTTGACGGCCTCTCCACCTCCGAGGACCCGGGACGGGAATCGAGGCTATGCGACCTGGCCCTCGAGGGACCAGGAGCGTCCACCGATCCCGCCCTCGCGGGTTTCTTCTTCCGATGATGTTCCCGGGTAGGAGACCCCCTTTCAGAGGAACTTCGACGATGCTCAGGACCGGAGTCCCGAGACGTCGAAGCCTCTGATGAGGTCTGAGCCCGGCCGGAGTCAGAGAAGATACGCTCCCGCTGATGCTGCCGACTCAACGCTTTTGAGGACATTTTGCCACAGGGACCACAGATCATGGAGTCATGATCGGGTCCGAGGCAGCGGAGGCAGAAGTCATGAGTGTCTGTAAGAGACATGAGTTTCTTACAGAGGTCACACTTTTTAAAGCCGCTGGCAGCCATCGGGGGAAAAAGGGCCCCTGCGAGGTCGAAAGACCGAGCTGCCAGGGAAAAAGGAAAAAGGCGCGAAATCTGTCATGTAGGACAAAAAACTGAAAAATAAGGAACGGACTCGCAACCGGCGTCGCGAGTCCGGCGGGAAAAGAACCGGCGTCGAACCGAAGAAAAAAGAGAAATAAAGAGAAAAAAATCAACTTTTCAGCGGGGATTCACAGACAACGTCTGTAGGGCTCCGCGGAAAAAAGAAGACTGAGCAAGATGGCACCCTTGGGCGGGAAGAGGACCGCGCATGCGCGCTGCAATTCCCAAAGGCTTTCTTTGAAAGCTGGGGGAAAATTGCTCCGCGAGGGCTCCGTCGGCGCCGACTTCACCCATATGTGAGGACTGACTTCCTGCTTGGTCCTGGAGAACTACTGGTTTTCAGCAGACCTTTTCCCCAGGGGATTTGCCTATGAATGTGTTGAATGTTTTGGAGTGGTTGGAGACATCTATCTCTGAGGCTAATGTTTTTCCAGCTACAATGCTGATTACCTTTGCATTGCCTACTATTACGATTTAATAATAAACTATAAACCTCTGTGAAATGAACATAAATATAGCTATACCCTAAAGATCATTCACTGTCCCATAAGAATCATCAACACTTGTGTGTAACAGAAGTTACCAAAACTCAAATTTTTGTCGGATCGCCTGCTGCGAGGGTGTACAAACACTCTCATTAAACAGGCCCTCCTTTTATTCAACTTATTTTTTAAAAAGGTCAGTATAACCTTAGGTCCACACAACCTGAATATGCTAAGGGCTACAACAAGCCCAAAAGGACCAGCCCGTGCATAATAAAGATGCTAACCTGCATCAAAAATATTTTTAACAGAACAATTCTGTCTCCAGCAAACTGAATATATGTGGAAGTAATGGCACTTAGCTGAATAGTGAGGTAAAATGGAGTACTCCAAACTCTCTGTATTTACGACTATTACGATTTGGCTCGTGAGGCTCAAAAACGTCGTCGTGAGTTTCTGCTTTATAAACCAGATGTTCCCCAAATGGGAGAATTATTTTTTTTAATTTCCATGTAAATAACATACATAGTAACATAGTATATGACAGCAGATAAAGACCAGTATGGTCCATCTAGTCTGCCCAGGAAGATGGCAAGAATAGGTGCACTTGCCGCTTCGTGCAGGTCACCTCTCCCCATGCCTTTGTTTAGGGGTGTACCCACAGCTCCGTGTAGGTCACCCCTATTTGTTCAGATATAAGAGATAGTTAAGCTTATTTCAATTTTATCCTGTTGCTATAAAGGGATCCACTATATCTGTCCTGTGCCATTTTGAACTCTGTCACTGTGTTTGCCCCCACCACTTCCATCGGGAGGGCATTCCAAGCATCCACAACCCTTTCAGTGAAAGTATTTCCTGACACTGCCTTTCAGTTTACCCCCTTGCAGCTTCATATTATGCCCTCTAGTTTTACAGCTTCCCCATCTTTGGAAGAGATTTGTTTGTTCATTAATACTCTAAGTATTTAAAGGTTTGAATCATATCTCCCCTGTCCCTCCTCTCCTCCAAAGTGTACATACTTAGGTCTTCAAGTCTCTTCTCATAAGTTTTATGACACAGGCACCAAATCATTTTGGTCGCCTTCCTCGGAATCGCTTCCAGTCTTTTTATATCCTTTGCGAGATGGTCTCCAAAACTGAACACAATATTCCAAGTGAGGCCTCACCAGCGACTTGTACAGTGGCATTAGTATCTCTTCCTTTCTGCTGATAATTCCTCTCTGTATGCAACCCAGCAACCTTCTGGCTTTTGCCATCGCCTTATCACACTGTTTTGCCACCTTGAGATCATCAGAAACAATCACACCGAAGTCTTTCTCCTGGTCTAGGCACATCAATCTCTCGCCTCCTATCGCATACAATTCCCTTGGATTTCTGCTTCCCAAGTGCATGACATTACAAGTCTTCACATTAAATCTTAACTGCCAAGTATTTAACCATTCTTCCAGCTTTTGTAGATCTTTCCTCATGTTCCCCACTCCCTGAGGGGAGGTCCACTGTTGCAAATGTTGGTGTCATATGCAAAAAGTGAGACTCAGCCCTTTGGTAATATCACTCACGGAGATATTGAGCAGTATCGGTCCTAAGACTGAACTCTGGGGCACACTGTTAATCACCTTCCTTTCAGAGTGAGTTCCATTTACCGTTACCCGCTGTTGTCCGTCAATCAAACAATTTCTGATCCAGTTCACCATCTTGGGACCCATTCCCAAGCTGTTGAGTTTATTGATAAGCCTCCTATGAGGAACAGTATCAAAGGCTTTGCTGAAATCTAGGTAGATCACATCCATCGCATGCCCTTGATCTAGTTCTGTGGTCACCCAGTCAAAGAACTCAATCAGATTTGTTTGGCAAGATCGTCCTTTCAGATTTCAGATTAGATTCAGATTTCAGGGGGAAAATGAGCATAGCATTTACTTTAGGTTCGCTAGAAAGGCAGACTATGTTTTCCTGTCTATTTAGGTATGATGATAATTATTTTCCTTTCATCTTGGATCCCTATGTTGTTGGGCTAGTGAGCTATTGCAATTGTATTTGGTTTTTCCTGTAGTTAAAATGTATGGAGACTTTTTTTCTCCCATTGTATAGTCTTGTTCTTTACAAGTGTAATTGCTTGTTTAATTTGTGGAAATTGCATAAATTAAAATTATTAAAAGAAATTTAAAAAAAGAAGAATTAGGCTTGGGCTTCGTCTTTTGGAAGATAAACACTGTAAAGGGCAGAGTATCAATGCTCCTGCAAAGCATAAGCTTTGTTGGTGCTCCAACTTGGACTTTATTTACATTCTCTTATATACCGCGCTATTCTGCATCAGTGCGGTTTACATTGAACAAACTGAAATTACATTGAACAGGACATTATAACTTGGAGATAACTATTTTACAGGGAACATGGGCTATGGAGGGTTAAGTGGCTTGCCCAAGACCACAAGGAGCACCTGTGGGACTAGAAACCCCAGTCCTTCCGGCCCAAGGTTGCTGTCCTCTAGTGGGATTTGAACCCCCGACCGTCCGGCCTGAAGTACCTTGCCCCAACCACTAGGCCACTCCCTCCACTCATTTAGGGTGTTGATTAGGAATCAAGTTGCTTGTAGTGTATTTATGGTGGCCTTCAGGGTGCGATGAGCCTCTGTCTTGGATGGGGCTGACACAAGCCAGTTGTCGAGGTAGGGATACAGTGGCCTTGACAACGCAGATGTGCTAGCTACTTTGTGAAGACTCGAGGCACACCCAAGAGGCAGAATCTGCGATTGATAGTGTTCTTCACTGGACATGAAGAAAAGATATTGCCAATGCAGAGGGTGGATGGGAATGTGGGTGTAGGCATCCTTCAGGTCCAGGGAGGCTAGCCAATTATGACAATGAAGCAGAAGGCTAGTGTTGAGAGGTCATCTTGAATTTTTCACGCAAGTTGAGGATGGGGCAAAGTCCACCCATTTTTTCGAGATAAGAACCCTAAATCATGCTGGCCATGGACTACTGGCTCTATCACTTGGTTGTAGATCCCCTGCTGTAGGATAATATAGATGCTGATCCAGTGCTGGTTTTGTAAGGGGGGAGGGGTAAGGGTAGGTTAGCAGGAGTTTTAGGAAGTTGATTTTGTATCCATTGTGAACAATGCTGAAAACCCAACAGTCAGTGTTTTTGGATTACCAGGCCTCCCTGAAGTTATAGATTGTCCCCTACTAGCAGGTGGTCAAAAACTTTAGAAGTACGAGCCAGGTTTGGAGGACGTAGTTTCTACTCCCATGGTCTAGAGCAGTGGTTCCCAACCCAGTCCTTGGATACCCCCAACCAATCAGATTTTCAGGGTATCCACAATGAATATGCATGAGATAGATCTGCGCACAATGGAAGCAGTGCATGCAGATCTATCTCATGCATATTCATTGTGGATACCTGAAAACCTGACTGGCCTTGGGTCCCCGAGGACTGGGTTGGGAACCATTGGTCTAAGCAGAGGTTCCCAACTCCAGTTCTGGAGGGTCAAACACCATTCAGGTTTTCAGGCATGAGATACATTTGAATACAATGGGGGCAGTGCATGCAAATGCATCTCATGCATATTTATTAGGGACAGCCTGAAAACCTGAATGGTGTTTGGCTCTCCAGGACTGCAGTTGGGAACCTCTGGTCTAGAGCATTGCACATAAGTCAGTCCAGTTAAGCACTGAGGCTGCTAGCGAGAATAGGGTTGGAATCGCCTAATTGATGAAAATACTGGCAACATGGGCTCTGCCAGCTAGGCTGCTAACTCTGACTGTGGAAGAGTAGTCCTTAACCTCTGAAACAGCTTCTTGAACTTTGGAGCCAAGGAGGCTATCCCTCTGGCAAGAAGCTTCCACCAAATGGTCAGAGGTCCTCTCAAAGCCCAGACACTCACAGCCAGGCTGTATTTTCAGAAAGCGTAGTTACTCGCCTGTAGCAGGTGATCTCCAAGAACAGCAGGAATTTAGTCTTCACTTATGGGTGACATTGGGTACCGACGGAGACAGCGCAGGAAGCTCCCCAGCTACCAATAGGGAAGTCTTCGGGAGCAGTCCACTGCGCCTGTGCTGCTGCCTTCCTGATCTTCTGACTCTCCTCAGTTGAGTGTATAGCTGGAGAAAAAGGAGAGTAGAAAGGAGGAGAAAGCCCTACAACTCCTCAGGGAGGTGGGCAGGTTCTGAGGACTAAATTCCTGCTGTTCCCGGAGATCACCTGCTACAGGTGAGTAACTACGCTATCTCCAGGAACAAGCAGGAATGTAGTCCTCACGTATGGGACTCCCTAGCTCCCAGATCTCGTGGGGGGTTAGAACATGGATAGGTTACTTGACTTGACTACTCCGGCATGGTGATCTGGATTGAAGTGGGCGGGGGGTAGGAGTTGTCTTATGTTCCAAAGAGATGCCGAAGGATCACTTGGCCAAAGGCCGCATCCCAGCAGGAGCCCTTGGTCCAAGCAGTAGTGTGCTGCGAAGGTATGGATGGAGGACCACGTAGCAGCTCAGCAGATTTCAGAGATCAGTACTGCGCATAGGTTCGCCATAGAGGTGGACACTGTTCGAACGTTGTGTGCAGTGATATGCCCATTGAGGAATAATCCTGCGTCACTGTAGCAGAAAGAGATGCAGTCTGCTATCCACAATGATAGGGTGCATGTAGAAACTGGAAGTCCCAGATGAGTTTGATCAAAGGAAACAAAAGGTTGAGATGACTTTCTGATGAATTCTGTTCTTTGTATGTAGAAAGCCAGGGCTCGCTTGCAGTCCAGAGTATGCACAGAGGCCTCCGCCCAGGAGGCATGCGGCCTGGGAAAGAATACTGGAAGAATGACTGACTGATTGATATGGAAGACAGACTGAGGGCGAGTTCGCAGAATCAGCTTGTCGTGGTAGAAATGTGCGTAGGGGGCGTGAGCCATCAGAGCCTGCAGCTTGCTGACACATCTGGCTGAATTTAAGGCTAGGAGGAAGAGAACCTTCCAAGAGATGTGGTGGAGTTGAGCAGTGGCCAACGGTTTGAAGGGTGGCTTGAGTAGTTGAGCTACAACGACATTCAGATCCCATGCCACTAAGGGGGGGGGGGCATATGGGCAGCTTCGTAAGCAGGAGACCTCTCATGAAAGAGTAGTTACTCACCTGTAACAGGTGTTCTCCAGGAGCAGCAGGAATCAGTCCTCACATATGGGCGATATCGACATCGAAGCCCCCATGCGGAGCATTTCCCCAGCTTTCTAAGAAAGCCTTTGGGAATACACCCGCGCATGCGCGGTCCCCTTCCTACCCAAAGGTGCCATCTTGCTCAGTCAGATGACATAGCTAAAAGATAGCACAAAAAAACAAAATGAACTATGTACAACTGCAACTCCCAGGGGAGGAGGGAGGGTTGTGAGGACTAATTCCTGCTGCTCCTGGAGAACACCTGTTACAGGTGAGTAACTACTCTTTCTCCAGGACCAAGCAGGAAGTCAGTCATCACATATGGGTGACTCCCTAGCTCTGGGCTACCAGGAACCCAGGCTGAAAATAGAGCTCCCTCTGTGAAGCCTCAGCATCAGGGAAAGAATTTTACTGAGAAGATATCCCACCGGTAGCCCAACAAGAGGGCTGGAGGGCAGGAGTTGCCTAAACCTCAAAGAGATTCCGGAGTACTGCCTGACCAAAAGCACTGTCCCTACGGGACTCCCTCTCCAGGCAGTAATGGAGTGCAAAAGTCTGGCTTGAGGACCAAGTTGCAGCCCTACAGATGTCTGTCAACGGTACAGAACGGAGATGAGCTACTGATGCAGCCATTGCCTGGACACGGTGGGCTGTGACTCGACCCTGCAAGGGAAGGTCTGCTGTAAGCTCAGGTGATACAGTCCGCCACCCATATGGACAAGGTACGCTTGGAGACAGGCAACCCCAAGTTGTTAGGGTCAAAGGAGACGAAGAGCTGAGTAGCCCTTCTATGACCCTTAGTACGCTCAAGGTAGAAAGACAAGGCCCTTCTACAGTCCAGGGTATGCAGGACTTCCTCAGCCCAGTTGGCATGGGGCCTAGGGAAGAATGTTGGAAGAACCACCTCCTGATTGAGGTGGAAAGAGGAGACTACCTTCGGGAGGAACTTAGGATGAGTCCTAAGGACTACCCTGTTCCTATAGAAACGAGTGTATGGCCTGTCACAGACCAGGGCTTGAAGTTCACTCACTCACCTGGCTGAGGTCAGTGCCACTAGGAAAAGAGCCTTCCAAGAAAGGAAGCGAAAAGGACAGGTAGCCATCGGCTCAAAGGGAGGGCGAGTAAGCTGCTGCAAAATCACATTCAACTCCCACTCAGGGGTTGGTGGACGGAGAGGAGGCTTCAGCAAGAGCAAGCCTCTGAGGAAGCGGGACACCAAGGGGTGAACCGATAAAGAGTGCCCTTCCACCACTGAGTGGTGGGCTGCCAGAGCAGAAAGGTGTACGCGAACAGAATTGGACTTAAGACCCTGATTAGACAAGTGCAGCAGGTACTGAAGCACCACTGGCACAGGACAGGAGAAAGGGTTCTCTTGGCGTTGGTCACACCACAAGGAGAACCGTTTCCACTTCAGGGCATAGGTCTTTATGGTGGATTGCTTCCCAGAGGCCAAGACCACCTCTTCAACTTCCTGAGGCAGGCCCCAGGGAGCCAGCACTACCCTTGCAGCCTCCAGGCCATCAAATTGAGAGTTTTGAGATTGGGGTGCAGAAGGGAACCCTGATCCTGAGAAAAGGTCGGGTTGCAACCCCAGAAGGAGTGGGGTGTCCAACGCCAGCTGTAACAGAAGCGGGAACCAGGGCTGTCTTGGCCATCTGGGGGCTACCAATATGACCAAGGCCCTGTCCCTTTGAATCTTGAACAAGGTTCGGGCCACCAGGGGCGTGGGAGTAAACGCATACAGGAGGCCCTTGGATCATGAAATCAGGAAGGCATCCGCTGCCAATCTCGTGGGTTGCGGTTGCCTGGAGCAGAACTGAGGCAGCTGTCAGTTCAGGGGACTGGCAAAGAGGTCTATGGATGGAAGCCCCCATTTCAGGAAAATGTTCTGAAGCACCAAAGGGTGCAGTTGCTATTCATGAGGCTGTAGAACCCTGCTCAATCTGTCTGCCAGGAAATTCTCGTGGCCAGGAAGATAAGACTGCCCTGAGCAGCATATTGTGTCGAAGTGCAAAAGAGCAGAGGGCCTGTGCCTCCTGACACAGGAGTCTGGACCCCGTGCCCCCTTGTTTGTTCACATAGAACATCGCCACCTGGTTGTCTGTCTGCACCAAGACGGATTGGTGGGCCAGAGTGTGAGAGAAGGCCTTGAGGGCTAAGCGTATCGCCCTGAGTTCCAGGAGATTGATTTGCTGCGTGGCCTCCCATGGAGGCCACAGGCCCTGTGTGCACTTGTCCAGACAATGTGCACCCCAGGACTGCAAGGAGGCATCGGTTGCGAGTACCACAGTGGAAACAGGTACCTGAAAAGGAATTCCCTGGAGAAGGTTGGGGGGGTGTAGCTACCACTGCAGGGAGTTCAGGAAGGGTTTTGACATCCTTACTTTGTCTCTTAGGCTTCCTGTAGCCTGCCTCCACTGAGTCCTGAGACATCACTGTGCAGGCCTCATATTCAGGTGGGCATTGGGAGTCACATGTACTGTCGATGCCATGTGGCCCAGGAGCCTTAAACAGAGTCTGGCGGAAACCAGTGGGTTGTTTAGGAACTGGCTGGCCAAATCCATCAGCCTTCCCGCTCTGTCTGCTGGCAAGTAAGCCTTTGCTTGCAGGGAGTCTAACCATGCTCCTATGAACTCTAGGTTCTGGGAGGGGAGGCAAAGTGGACTTTGCGAAGTTTATGACAAAGCCTAGTTGCTGAAGGAGAGAGACAGCATGGAGGGTGGCATGCCTGGCCTCCTGGAGAGTCTGACCCCTGATGAGCCAGTCGTCCAGGTAGGGGAAGACAAAAATAACCTGGTTTCTCAAGTAGGCCGCCACCACCGCCAGGCACTTTCTGAAGACCCGTGGGGCAGAAGTTAGGCCAAAGGGCAGTACTCTGTACTGAAAATGGTTTCCTCCCACCACAAACCTTAGGTATTTTCTGTGGTCTGGATGAATGAGGATGTGAGTGTACGCATCCTTCAGATCTAAGGAGCATAGCCAATCTCCCTGCTGGAGGTAGGGCAGCAGTGTTCCAAGAGTAAGCATCTTGAACTTTTCCTTTTCCAAGAACTTTATTTATTTATTTTATTTATTTAGACAGTTTTGTATACCGCCTTATCCTTCAATCTCAATCAAAGCGGTCACAACACAATTGGGGGATACATTTAACACGCGGGGATATGAGACACATTCACTAATACTTACAGGGAACATGGGCAATGGAGGGTTAAGTGGCTTGCCCAAGACCACAAGGAGCATCTGTGGGACTAGAAACCCCAGTCCTTCCGGCCCAAGGTTGCTGTCCTCTAGTGGGATTTGAACCCCCGACCTTCCGGCCTGAAGTACCGTGCCCCAACCACTAGGCTACTCCTCCCTCAACTCAAGAACTTGTTGAGATTTCTCAAGTCCAGAATGGGCTGGCGACCTCCAGTTCTCTTTGGCACCAGAAAGTACCTGGAGTAGAAGCCCTGCCCCAGCAGGTGGGGAGGTACAGATTCTACCGCCCTATCTTGAAGAAGACCTTGCAGCTCCTGGAGAAGGAGTTCCTGATGCAGAATAGGCCTTGGAGGCTCCCCTGGGAAGTAGGAGGGGGGTACTTGATTGAAATGGAGCAGATAGCCCTTCTGGACTATGCTCAGTACCCAAGCATCTTTTGTGATGGGCGGCCACTGGTGGGCAAACAGGGCCAACCGACCTCCCGTGCTGAGGTGCGCCAGCAGAGGTGGAGAGGCTAGGCAGTGGGAGTCAAAAATCCCCTCCCTGCTGAGTAGGAGCAGGAGCTGGAGGCTTGGGGGCTTTCTACCGACGGGGCCCATGCCCCTGCCCCTTGGCCTGCTGACCCTGCTGGGGAGCTGGGGAGGCCTGATAATGAGGGAAAGGTTTGTAGGCAGATGCCTTCCTCGGGTAAAAGGTCTTTTTCCCAGAGCCCTTCTTCTTATAAGAAGGGGCAGAAGTTTTTCTGGACAACCTTGTCCTTGTCAGAGTCTCGGTCTCGAGCTCAGCGGCCTTTTCGGCCATGGGCTTGCCGAAGAGGTTTTCAACCCGGCATGGGACATCGACCAACTTGTCCTGTACCCATGGCTCGAGGTCCGATGACTGTAGCCATGCCTGGCGTCAAGCACCGATGCCGGCCAACGCTACGCAGGCCGAAGCCTTGAAGCCATCGTAGGCCGCCCGGGAGATGAATTTGGAGCATTCCCGGATCCCCGAGGACAAGGACCTGAACCTCTGCAAAGGTTCCCCGGAGAGGCCAGCCGAGAACCCGGCTATCTCCTTAGCCAGGTCACGCAAGTACATGCCCATGTACAGCTGGTAGGACTGGACACGGCAAGCAAGCATAGAGCCCTGGAAGCACTTTCTGCCGATGGCATCTAGGCTTCGGGCCTCCCTGCCAGGGGGCACCGCAGAGTGCATCTTCTGGCTCTTCAGACGATGCATGGCCGATTCCACAACCATAGAATGGTGCGGCAGCTGTGCCTTCTGGAACCCAGGGCTCTTTCAGACTCGATACATGGAATCGATCTGCTTGCTCAAAACCGGCACCGAGGCCGGTGCCTCCCACATTCGGAAGAGGAGCCGTTCCAGCATCGGAGGAACCGGCACAGTAAAGGCCTCCCGCGGGGGAGAGTCGTACTGTAGGGCATCGAGCTCTTCGGCTCGAGGCTCCTCCTCGGGATCTGCAGGAACATTCAAAGCCTTGGCCATGTCCCTGACAAACTCCGAGAACCAGGTGTCCTCCGGTGGGGACCTACTCCGGGGCTCGGACTGCGGTGAGTCTGAAGAAACACACCGAGTCCGAAAGGTATCGGGGGACTCCTCGTCCTCCGTCTCCCACGTAGACTCATCGGAGGAAGAGTCGAGGGGCTGCGACCGTGCGGGCTCCGGCAACACCCACCCCGATGCCGAGGTCATCAGCGTTGACGCCCTCGGTCCCGAACGGGAGGTCGAGGGAGATCGTGATCGAGTCCGGACTCGGGCCTTCATGGCTTCGAGAACCGGCTCGGTCTCCGGGGTCGACTTAGACGTCGATGTCCCGGTGGTCGGGGCAGATGTGCCAGTCAGGCTAGCCATCAGCACCCGCTGCTGATCCATGAAGGCAGACAGTCTGCACTCCAAGGCTGTCAGCCTGAGTCCAAGCTCAGGAGACTCAGCAGTCACCGACTCGGGCCCTGGCGGTGCCGGGCCGAACGTCGGCTCCCTGGGAGGAGAGTCCTCGAGGACCACAGGACTTACGTGCTCGACGGACTCCGGCTCTACACGGGATACCTTAGTTGGCTTCTCCAGCTCCAAAGGACCGGGGCGGCGGTCAGGGGTCCGAGACCTGGCCCTCGAGGAACCAGGGGCATCCTCTGACGCCGCCCTCACGAGCTTTCTCTCCCCCTTATGCTCCCGACTGGGGGAACCCCGACAAAGCTCAGGGTCAGACTCCCGAGACGTCGAGGCCTCTGATGAGGTCCGGCCTCGACCGGAGGCAGAGTCAGAAAAAATTCTCTCCTGATGCTGCCGGCTTCTGAGTGCCTTAGTGGACATCTTTCCACACGGGACAGACCTTGGGATCATGGTCCGGCCCGAGGCAACGCAGGAAGCAGTCGTGTGTGTCGGTAAGAGACATGAACTTCTTACAACGATCACACTTTTTAAAACCACTGGAGGCCATCGGGGAAAAAAGGGCCCCCGCGAGGTCAAAAGACCGGCCCTCCAGGGAAAAAGAAAAAGAGCGCGAACGCGTGCCACGAAGGGCAGAAAACCGAAAAATAGAGATTTTATTTAGCTGTATTTATATCCCGCTTTTCACCAGGTCAAAGCGGTCAATTGGGAGATACATTTAACACAAGGGGATATGACACACATACGCTAATACTTACAGGGAACATGGGCAATGGAGGGTTAAGTGGCTTGCCCAAGACCACAAGGAGTGCCTATAGGACGAGAAATCCCAGTCCCTCCGGCCTGAGATTGCTGTCCCCAGGTGGGACTTGAACCCCCGGCCCTCCGGCCCGAAGTACCTTGTCCTAACCACTAGGCCACCGACGTACCGAACCCAGGCGGGAAGGGGAACCGGCATCGAAACGGACAAAAAGAGAGCGAAAATCGCAGAAAAACATCAAACATTTCCGGGTGACATGGACACATGTCCGTTGGGCTCCACGGAAAAAAAAAGACTGAGCAAGATGGCACCTTTGGGCGGGAAGGGGACCGCGCATGCGCGGGTGTATTCCCAAAGGCTTTCTTAGAAAGCTGGGGAAATGCTCCGCATGGGGGCTCCATCGACGATGTCCCCCATATGTGAGGACTGACTTCCTGCTTGGTCCTGGAGAACTGCACGATTAAGAGGTCGGAGGAGATACCATTCACCATGTCATGGAAAGCAAAGATTGCGCTTAGGTGGACTCTTATCGAGGAAGATTTGAGGCCTTGAGGTGCCAGAGGTAGTGGCGTAGGGTCGCAACTGATGTCTGAAAAGGATTGTGTGCATTTTGTGAACACCATGCGTCGTATCTGCAACACATTAGTGAATACGTTTTTCTTGTGGAAGGTTTCCTGGAACAGAGGATAATATTTTTGACTTCCTTCGAGAGAGGAAGATGATGCAATGCTAGCTAGGCTTTCAGAAGCCATGCTGTTAGGCGAAGGGAGCGAAGGTTGGGATAGAGAAGTGTTCCGTCATTCTGGGAGAAGAGACCCGGTGAGGATCCCAGCGTAAATGGTTGAGTCTGAGAATGTTTGAGGAGGAGGAGGGGAAACCATGGTTGACGGGCCCAGAAAGGGGCTATGAGGATCATGTACCCCTTGTCCTCTCGGAGTTCGAGAAGTGTTTTCAGGATCAGGGGCGTTGGCGGAAACGCACAGAGGCGGCCGTGATTCCAAGGAATGATGACGATGGAGTTGGACAGACTGAGGTTTGTTGGCAACTTCGAGCAGAAGCAGGGAAGTTTGGCATTGTACTGCATAGCAAATAGGTCTATCCATGGAGTTCCTCAGGTCTCGAACAGGTGGTTGGCAACCATCTGGTCCAGAGCCCATTCATGAGGGTGGAGCAATCTGCTGAGCTTGTCCACTTGCAGATTATCCTGACCTTGTATGTAAATGGCTCTGAGCAGTATGTGATGCTGAAGGGCCAGGTTCCAGATCTGGCATGCCTCTGAGCACAGCGGGAGCCTGTACCCCCTTGTTTGTTGATATAGAACATGGCCACTTAATTGTCCGTTCTTACAAGGACAGAACTGTTGGTGAGAGGATGCTTGAAGAAGTGGAGAGCCCTTGACAAGATCCAAGAGGTTTATCTGTTGTGCGGACTTGAGGGTAGTCCAGTGGCTCTGCATGGAGAGCGCGTTCAAGTTTGGAAGCATCCTTTAGGGTATGTTGAGGCTGGGGGGAAGAATGGTGATCCTTTGAGGAGATTTTCAGGGGTTGTCCATCACTGGAGTGATTGTGCCATGGGTGGTGAGATGGTGATGGATGCATGCAGACCATCGGTGGCTTGTGTCCACTGGGTTGACAGAGTCCACTGTGTCTGGTGCATGTACAGCTTGGCATTTGGAAATACATGTACCGTGGAAGCCATGTGGCCCAGCAGCTGTAGAAAGGATCATGCCAGAGCAGACTTGTGTCGCCACATGGACTCTGCTAGGAGTATGAGCCTCTGCATATGGTCCTTGGGAGAAAAGCCTTGCACTGGACAGTATCTAAGATGGCTCCTATGAACTTCAATCTTTGTGTTGGAATAAGATGTGATTTTGGAAAGTGGATTACAAAACCCAGGGACTGAAAGTGGTTTATGGTTTTGTGTTGAGCCGAGGAGAGTGCCCCAGGAGAATCTGCCTTTATGAGCAAATTGTCTAAGTAGGGGAAGATGAGTTGCTAAGACGGCCATGCATTTTGTGAAGACTCTTGGCGCTGAGGCGAGGCCGAAGGGTAGCACTCTGTATTGATATTGGCAGAAGAATCGGAGATACTGTCTGTGAGATGGATGTATTAGAATGTCAGTGTAGGCCTCTGAGGTCTAGGGAGCAAAGCCAGTTGTGTTTCAAGTGAGGAAGGAGGGTCCCCCAGAAGATCATCTTGAACTTTCCTTTTTCAAGGAACTTTTTGAGATCTCAGAGGTCTAGAATAGGCCTGAGGCCTCCTGATATTTTTGGAATGAGGAAACAGGGAGAGTAGAATTCCCTGTGATGTTCTTGTAGGGGGAACCAGTTCGATGGCCCCCTGAAAGAGGAGTGAGGTGACCTCTTGATGTAGCAGGGATCGAGAGAGTTTTTGGATGTGGCTTGTCCCTTGAAATGATGAGGAGGTAGTTCTCTGAAGTTGAGATGGTATCCCTTATGTACAATGGACAATGTCCAGTTCTCTGAAGTTGTCCTCCATTGAGAGTTGAACCTTGATAGCCTCCCTGGAATAGAAAGGATGGGAATGGCCATGCTCCCCGCATAAGCGTCAAAAGAATGGTGCAGAGGCTGCTGGTTGAAGCTGAGATGCTTGCTTGGTCAACTGTGGCTTTTTGGCTTGCTTAGCTCCCTGTTGCTTATGCTATGGAGGGTAGGCAGGTTGGGAGTAGGCTGGGTAGTATCTCCTCTTTTTTGGCTAGAAGGCTTTTTTTTGTTTGGGCCTTCTTCTTGGAGAGATCTGAAGTTTTACGGTGACAACCTCTTGAGGGTGGTGACGTCAGTTTCAAGTTCTCCTGCTTTTTCCCTCCAATTCTTTCCAAAGAGATTTTCACCTGTACAGGGGATGTTTGCCAACTTATCAAGCATCTGCTGTTCTAAGTCCGATGCCTGGAGCCAAGCCAACCGTCCTATGGCTATGGAAGATGTTCTACTAGTTGATTCAAAGGCGTTGAAAGCAGCCCAGTTAACAAACTTAGAAACGTTTTGACTGTGGGTGAGGAATGCTTGGAAAGCAGGGCGCTTCTCCTCAGGGAGGAACGGGAGGGAGCCCTCCCAGTCTAACTCTTTCAGAAACATCCCCATATACAGAATGTATAAGTAGATTCTGCTGGCGAGCATGGAGGACTGGAAGGTGCGCCTTGTGGAGGAACAGAGGCATGGTTTTTGGCACTCTTCATGTGATGCATTGCCGATTCTACCACAATGGAGTGGTGTGGGTGTTGCTGCTTCTGGAAACCAGGACACTCGGGAACTCGGCACATGGTATCGAGACACTGACTGATGGAAGCAACGGATAAAGCACAGTTACTTACCTGTAACAGCTGATCTCTGGGAACAGCAGGAATAAGTCTTCACATATGGGTATCGTTGGTACCGACGGAGCCTACGCGGGAACGCTCCCCAGCGTCCAGAAAGAAAGGTTTTGGGAGCATCCCACAGTGCCTGCGCGCTGCCTTCCCACCATTCCTAACCGCCTCTCTCCAGTTCGAGTTTTAAATCTGAGACAAAGAGTGAAAGAGGAAGGAAAGATAGAAAGAGAGAGAGATACAACTCCTAGGGGAGGTGGGTGGGTTGTGAAGCCTTATTCCTGCTGTTCCCAGAGATCACCTGTTACAGGTAAGTAATTGTGCTATCTCCAGGAACAAGCAGGAATGAGTCTTCACATATGGGGACTCCCTAGCTAGAGATGCCAAGAGATCCCCAAGGTTGTGAGTCCCTGAGAAGGGCTCTACCTCCCCCCATGGATCTCAGGCATCCAACCAGGGATGGGGGGGTAGGAGTTGATTAGGTATGGAACAGGTGTTTGAGAACAACCTGACCAAACAAGTAATCCCGGCGGGAGTCCTTGTCCAAGCAGTAATGAGCTGTAAAGGTATGAACCGAGGCCCAGGTGGCCGCTCGACAGATCTGGTCGATGGACACAGAATTTAGATGAGCCATAGAGGCTGCCATGGCCCTCACATTGTGAGCTGTGACATGGCCCTCCAGAGAAAGGTTCTTACTCTGGTAGGCGAAAGAAATACACTGAGCAATCCAATTGGACAGTGTTCTCTTAGAGACTGGAAGTCCTAAATGAGAGGGATCAAAAGCAACAAATAGTTGAGAGGACTTTCTATGTTGCTGTGTCCTTTGTAAGTAAAAAGCAAGAGCTCTCTTACAATCCAGAGTATGAAGATTCCTCTCTGCACTTGATGCATGAGGTCCTGGAAAAAAGACAGGTAAGTACACCTCCTGGTTCAGATGAAAAGGTGAGACCACTTTAGGCATAAAGTGTGGATTGGTCCTTAGGACTACCTTGTCATGATGGAACCTTGTATAAGGAGGATTAGCCACCAAGGCCTGCAGCTCACTAATGCGGCGAGCTGAGGTGACTGCAATGAGAAAAATAACCTTCCAGGAAAGAAATTTCAAGGAGGTAGTGGCTAAGGGTTCAAAGGGTGGCTTCATAAGCTGACCAAGAACCAGACTCAAGTCCCATGCCACTGGAGGTGGTCTAATGGGAGGTTTAGTTAAAAGAAGGCCTCTCATGAATCTTGCAATAAGAGGATGAGAGGAAATAGGTTGTCCATTGAGAGGCTTGAGGGATACTGCAATAGTACTCAAATGGACTCTTACAGAATTCGTTTTGAGGCCTGCATGGGATAGATGCAGCAAATACTCTAGTAAAGAATTCAAAGGTATTGCAAGAGGATTAAGACCCTTCTCTGCACACCAAATGGTAAACCGTTTCCATTTAAAAGCATAGGAACGTCTGGTAGAAGGCTTTCTGGAAGCATGAAGGATATCCTTCACTTGCTGAGAAAGATGCCAATTTTGAAGGTCTAGGCCTTCAGCAACCAGGCCCTGAGATGGCGAGACTGGGGGTTTGGGTGCCACAACGTTCCCTCCTCCTGGGTCAGGAGGTATGGAGCAGACCCCAAGTCCAAGGAGGGAGCTTGAGAGAGATGCAGAAGTAGAGGGTACCACACTTGGCGTGGCCAACTTGGTGCTATGAGGATCATGGACCCTCGATCTCTCTGAAGCTTGAACAGAGTCTTGGGAATTAGGGGAATGGGTGGAAAGACGTAAAGGAAGCCTTGACCCCAGTGAAGGAGGAAGGCATCCCTGGCCTGAACTCCCTGACACGGAATTCTGGAACAGAACCGGGGAAGTTTGGCATTCCACGGACTTGCAAAGAGGTCTGTCCGGGGTTCCCCAAATTCGAAAGATTTTGGCTATCTGGTTCATATGGAGGGACCACTCGTGTGGAAGCAGAACTCGACTGAGTCTGTCTGCCCAAGAGTTCTGAATGCCTGGAAGATACACTGCCAGAAGATGAATCTGATGCTCTCTGGCAAAGGCCCACAATCTCAAAGCTTCGTTGCAAAGCGACAGAGCCAGTCCCGCCCTGCTTGTTCACATAGAACATGGCTACTTGGTTGTCCGTGTGGATGAGGACTGTCTTGTAGCTGAGCAGGGTGTGGAAGACTCTGACAGCTAGAAAAATTGCTCTGAGCTCCAAGAGGTTGATATGTAGAGAAGTCTCCTGTGGAGACCAGATGCCTTGGGTGGAGAGATCTTGTAGATGAGCTCCCCAGCCTTTTGGAGAGGCATCTGTTGTAAGGGTTGCTTTGGGTAACAACTGTTGAAAGGGGGACCCCAGCAACAGATTTTGAGTGGACTTTGTGATAAGGAAGCTTATCATAGCTCAGGAAGGGGCTATAGAAAAGTTGAAGTGTCTCTGAACAAGCAACCTGTCAGTGCTGGTAGAAATGAGAAAACAGAATTTTGCCATAAAAGACTACCAGTCCCAGAATGCACCAGGTTTCCAACAGCCATGAGAGGAGCTGAAGTGAGAAAACGTGTGTTCAATCAAAAGGGCTATGAGGTAATCCCCAAGCACTCATTGCAAAGGGCAGGGCTTGATTCAGCACAGCTGCACTGTGTTAGGATGGAACACTCATCTAAGCAGAATAAGAGTAGAGTTTATTCTACGGATGACCATCTTCATGATCACCTTGGATATCCAGAGAAGGATCATCAGTTTCATCTGAAGGATCATCAGAAGCAGAAGCCAAACCGGACAGAGAGGCAAGGAAACCCTCTGGAAGAAAGAGGAGAAAAGCCTTTGAGAGGTCTAGAAGAGTCCAAAGCAGTACGTATACTGGGAGGTATTCCAAGGGCCAGCATACACCATTGGACTGGGGAAAGCCAGAGGAATGGTGCTGCAGAGCTAGGAATCACCAGAGGCTACCTGTGAGGGAGACGGCTGCACGTGGAAGGGACCCTAAGACCCATGCCAGAAGGTATGTGAAGAGAGATCCAGTGTCCAGGGATCTGGATTGGAAGGCTGGACATAAGAACTGGACTACATACTGGCCAGGCTATATAGAGAGGAACTCTAACAGCGATGGAAGCTCAGGTATGAACACTGATCTATGCTCTAGCTATAACCTTGAAAGACAGCAGGGAAACAAGTATTCTCCTGAAAGTGCTCCATTGAGAGATTCATCTGTGCCAATCCATGATATTGAACCCATGCTTGTTGAACAAGGGGGAATAATAGCAGATGAAGATCCTATTTATATGGACTGTTCTCTGTCTAAACTCCGTTGGTAACTTTCTGTTATAAAGTACAGCAATCATCACAAAGAAATACAAATTTGTTCTTTAATCTACTCAGAAAAGCTCCTGAAGCAGGATTTGACCCACACAGTAGAAAGCAAGCCAGCTAAGGGGTTTCAGCTGGATAACTGCTAGCAATTAAGCCTTACCTAATTGCTTGTGAGATAGGAGAGAATCACTTCTGAATCTATGTGGGAAGTAATCAGAAGTTAACCTGAAAAGAACAGTTTGTTTCTTGCTTTGTGGCTTTTCATTTGTTGTTTTCCTGATTTTGACTTTGTTTTTCCAAGTTAACACTGAAAGCAAGTTACCTGATTTATGTGCTACCAAGCATATCTGTGTTGGGAGAAATAACCCCATAAATAAATATCTTATTGGCTTTACCCAAGAGCACAACTAAATTATTGTCAGCAGCTGTGTCTGGTGTGAATGAACTACATTGCCCACAATACCTTGCAAATCATATAGATATATGCACCTGCCAAGACTGTGAAGATTCTCACCCAGGCAGCCGTCTGACAACTTCCACCACTGGAGAGACCAAAAGAGGCGCCTGGAGGTTGCTAATTTGTCTGATAGGCCCCCTGATGCCTGGGTCCATTGGGTGGACAAAGTCCATTGAGCTGCCCTCATGTGAAGGCGAGCGTAAGGAACCACATGCACGGTGGATGCCATGTGGCCTAACAGTTGTAACATCTCTCGAGCAGTTAAATGGGACCTTAACTGAATCTGAGAGGCTAACTGCACCAAGCGTAGGCAACGGGCCTGGGGAAGATTGGCCCTTGCAGTCGTGGTATCCAGCAAGGCCCCTATGAACTCTAGTGATTGAGTAGGGGCGAGATGCGATTTTGGGATGTTTATTACAAGTCCCAGATGCTGAAGAACACGCCTTGTGCAGGCTAGGGAAGTCTGGGCCTCTGACTGGGATGGAGCTCGGATGAGCCAGTCGTCCAGATATGGGAATACAAATATTCCTAGAGTGCGTAGAAATGCAGCTACTACTGCCATGCATTTTGTGAACACTCTTGGTGCAGAGGCCAGACCGAAAGGAAGCACCCTGTATTGGTAGTGCTTTCCTTGATAAAGGAACCGAAGGATGGATGGATGGATGAGGACATGGGTGTACGCATCCATGAGATCTAGAGAACAAAGCCAATCCTGACTCTGAAGGTATGGAAGAAGAGCACCGAGAGAAATCTTCTTGAATTTCTCTTTGCATAGAAACTTGTTCAATTCTCTGAGATCTAATATGGGTCTGTAACCCCCTGCTTTCTTTGGAATAAGAAAATAGGGGGAATAGAACCCTAAGCCCTGTTGAAGAAGGGGTACTTCTTCTATTGCCCTTTGGGCAAGAAGGGTAGCAATCTCCTGACCCAGAAGGTCAAGGAGAGATGTTGGAGAATTGAACTATCTCACCATGGTATGAGGAGGAAGGTTTAAGAAATGAAGCTTGTACCCCTCCCTTATGATGGAGAGGGTCCATTGCTCTGCTGTGATTTGTTCCCATCTGGGAGCAAAGTGAGCTAACCTTCCTGGAATGGTGAGAGGCTCTGGTTCGTCTAGAGCCAGAAAGGCTAAGTTCTCTAGTTGCAAGTCAAAGGCCCTGAGGAGGCTAAGGCTGTTGGGCCATAGCAGTCCTTGCAGCCTTAGGCTTGGCCTGTTTAGGTTGTTGTTGACGCTTTGCAGCAAAACGACCTGCAGAAGATGCTTGCTGACCATAAACAGGATAATATCTCCCCTTTTTGGGAAAAAATGCCTTTAGGAACAACCTTTAACAGGAGCAGAAGTAGACTTTGAAAGTCCATCTAAAGCAGAACTCTCTGCATCCATCTGAGTGGCCTTTGCTTGCCAATCCTTGCCAAAAAGGTTTTCACCTGTACAAGGAAGATTTCCTAATCCATCTTGGACCCAGGGTTCCAGATCAGAAGCTTGTAACCAAACAATTCTGCGTGCACCTATGGCAATAGCCGAGGCTCTGCTGGCACACTTAAAAGAGTCAAAGGCTGCACGGTTGGAAAATTTGGAAACATCCTGGGCATGTTTATGCCAGGTGAGAAACTCCTCCCTTTTATCTTCTGAAATAAAAGGAGCTAAAGTCTGCAGTGATCTGTAACCTCTTTTAGAAACATCCCCATATAGAGACTATAGGAGTTGATTCTGGCAACAAGCATATTGGCCTGTAAGATTTTCCGGCCAAAAGCATCTAAAGCACAGTTACTTACCTGTAACAGGTGATCTCCGGAACAGCAAGAATTAGTCTTCACACATGGGTAACGTCGGCGCCGACGGAGCCCACACGGGAATGCTCCCCAGCATCCAATCAGAAGGCTTTTGGGAGCATCCCTCGCGCCTGTGCGGTAGCTTCCCGCCCTTCCTACCGCCTCTCCCCAGTTGAGTTTCATAGCTGAGACATAAGGAGAGGAAGAGGAAGGAAGAGAGAAGAGATACAACTCCTAGGGGAGGTGGGTGGGTTGTGAAGACTAATTCCTGCTGTTCCGGAGATCACCTGTTACAGGTAAGTAACTGTGCTATCTCCAGGAACAAGCAGGAATGAGTCTTCACACATGGGGACTCCCTAGTTGAGGGTGCCAGGGGAGATCCCAGAATGCGCGTCCCTGGACAGGGCGGCAGCGCCCAACCTGGATCCCCGGAGGGATGGGGGGTAGGAGTTGAGAGGAGTTGCCAAGGCACAGCAACCTAAAGACTACAGAGGGAGTCTTCAAAACCACGTTAAGTATCATTAAGCAGGTAATGATCCAGACAATCTAGAGCTTACCTACTGGATGGTAGGAGGCAGAGCTGCGACGGGTACTGTAGATGCGAAGTCTTCAAGGGAACTGCACCGCAGTGAGGACGAAGTTCCCAGTCCGGTGGGCTGGAGACGCAGGCGTCAACTGGCACTGGAGAGGACGGCAGGTCTTCACGAGGAGCTCTATGAGAAGCTGAGAACTCCGGAGGAGCAGAGTCCCCAACCTTGAGGACTAAGCAGAAGACTGGCCGATCTGGGAGAACCCAGCCCGGAGAAGAACAGGAGTGTACCCCGGGATACCGAGGGGTACACTGTCTTCCCTAGCTGACACGGGATAGGAAGACATTGGGTTTGAAAACCTCCAGACAAGGAGGCGGAAACAAAAAAGGAGGGCTGTTGACTTCACAGCAGCAAGTTTAAACAGAACCAGTCCCAGAACCCGAGCCGCAGGACGCAGGCAAGCGGACTGGCCGGACCCCGTAGAAATAACAAAACGGCAGTACCGACAATTGGGGAGATAGTCGGCAAGACACAGGGCGCTATAAACATCTCCCAAAAGCGCCCACCTGTACCGATATATATCCAATAACCTGTCTAGATGTATATCGGGCTATAGGCGGGCCCGGGAACGCCCACCCAGGTACTAACGTGTACGCAGGGGAACATGCACACGTGAGAACAATACTGCAAACTCGGACCTGCCCTTGATCCACAGGGGAGCGCCCACCTGGAAGGTGGCGGGAGAAGGGCCATCCAAGTGATGAGCCTATTTGCGTGGTGCAGGGGCAGATCGGTGAGAGGAGCAGTATGGTTGCGTGAAAAACCAAGCAGTTGAGGAAGAGCACATCAGGAGCAGTGGGCCTCCGATGCGACTCCCTGACAGTCACGCAGAAAAAAACTTGTCCTCCGTCCCACAAGGAAGACAAGGGGATAGAATAGCCATATAGCCACGGTGTGACTGTGTACATCACCCCCGTCATATAGACAAGAACCTACAGGGACAGGGGCCAATGCCCTTCGCCGCTCTGAAGAAGGCAGGGAGCGGTGTAGAAGACTGACAGGAGTCAGACATGCCGCCACGTCCCAGGAGCTAGGACGCGGGCCTTTGGGGAGCGTTAGTGCGCCAGATAGCCGAAGTGGCATGCGGGAGCATTAATAGCACACTGGGACTCACGCTCGCACAGCAACTGGACAGAGCCAGATGGTTTCCCTGTAAGAACAGAGAAGACAGACAATAGGGCGGGGATGGTCCGGCCCTGTCGAGGATTTGTCCGGACCATGCTCGAAGGGTAGCGGCGAGGGTCTACACTGGAAGAAGGAAGATTCGGTGCGTGATCCCCTCAAGCAGGGGAACCCCGGGAGAGGGGATTTCGAAGGACGCCCCGAAGGGTAAGTCAGAAGAAGGATAGAATAGCCATGTGGAGCCAGGCTATCCTAGTGTAGTGGAGGTCCCCCTCCACAACGAGGGAGGGAGCTCCTTAAACTCCTGAGCAAGCATCCGAACCACTTGACTGAAAAGGACCCCAGTGTAGAGCTGGAAATAAACCTCTGGAAAGCGAAGTTAAGCGCAACTGCCGCATACAGGAGCCTAAGGCTGCTTGGCATGAGTATCCTGGCGCGGGCCCTGGCACTTCCGACCGGTGTGAGACGTCCCTGGCAGGTGCGCACCAGGCAGGTGGGCGGAGGGACGACACTTCCTCTTCTTCGGAAAGGAAGGCCGGGAAGGACAGTTCCTACCCCCGGGGAAGGGAGAGGATCTCGGACGGCCAGCGCTAGAGAGGTCAGCGGAGCACTGAGCAACCTGACGCAAAGCCTCGCCATTGAAGAGGTTTTCCCCAGTGCACGGGGAATTACCCAGATTATGTTGTGCCCAGCTGCACAAGTCGGAAGCCTGCAACCAGGCTGTACGACGCGCCCCGATGGCAACAGCAGAGGACCTGCCAACAGACTCAAAAGAGTCTAGGGCAGCACGAGAAAGGAACCAAGAGATATTCCTGCAATGGTAAAGAAGCAAGGAATAGTCTGGGGCCTTAGCGGCCGCCACAAAGGGAGACAAAAGAGATAACCTCTCGGTGACCTCCCGAAGCGCCAGGCTCATATAGAAAATATATGAAAGGATTCTGGAAGCCAACATGGACGTTTGGAAGGTCAGTCGCCCAAAGTTGTCCAGCGCCTTAGACGCACGATTCGGGGGGCAAGAAGAGTGCTTCTTCTTGCTGCCAACCTTCCTCAGCGCCGATTCCACCACAATGGAATGATGGGGAAGCTGGTGCGTCTGAAAACCCGGAGAGAGGGGCACCCGATACCGGGCATGCATGGCTGTAGACGGCGCAGGATCCTGCAAAGGCGAGCGCCAAATCCCGAGCAGAAGATCCCGCAGGGAAGGATGCAGAGGAAGCATCATGGCTGCCTGTTCCGCAGGACCCGGACTTAGCGAGGGGCCCGTGAGAGGAATGGCAAGCAAGTCCGCCATGTCAAGGAGAAAATCCTGAAAAGACGGCTCCCCCAGCGGAGCTATTCCGGGGGAGGCCGAGGTTGAAGGGCCCGCTTGACCACCAGGGGACCCTCCGTGCTGGTGCGCAGGAGGAATCGCTCTAAACAGAGGAGGATACTGACAGTCCCGATTCGAGGCAGTTGATACTGCATCGTCAGAGCCCGGAATTGATTCCAAGCTGGGCATCGAAGGGAGCGACGGCCCCGGTGGGCCCGCGGGACTCGGCCTCGGCCCCAACCCCGACTTCGGGGGCGGGACTGCTCCCGAAACAGCCAGCGAAGGCGGCTGGAGTGGCGCCGAGGCAGCCGGAGAGCCAGCAAGCTCTGCACTGCGCCGTCAGAAGAGACCGGGGTCGGCTCCGAAACGCGTCGGAGCCGCGCCTTCAAGATTGGAGATCGATTCGAGACTGGGCATCGAACCGAGCAAAGCCAGCGACGCCTCCCTAGAGGGCCCCGGCGGCGGCGGTGCCGGCGCTGCCGATCCCGGATAGCGAATCGGGATCACGTCGATCAGTGCCGCGGGCATCGAGGGCCTCCCAGGCCGAAACTCGACGAAGAGGGAAATACCCGAAGCCGTCTCCGCCGTCGGGAGAGAGGCCCTTCTAGACGCCGGGGTTCTCCCCATGCCTGTTTTACCAAGTGGGAAAACCTTGCGGGACGTACTAGCCGGCCTCGAGGGTACCCAGGTAACCCGCCGGCGAGCCCCGGCAGGGAGTGAGACGCACTTCCCCGGCGCCGAGGCAGCGGCACTTCTCTGGCCCGAAACGACCGAAGGTCCCGAGGCCTCCCGCGGGCAGATTCTGGTGACGAGTGGGGCACTCGGCGCCCACGGCGATGCCAGGAGATCGGCGCTGTCCGGGGTCGGCCCCGGCCCCGCGCAATGTTGGGATGCCGAACCGCCTGTCCGGGACAGATCGATCGGCTCTGAAGGTGGAGCCAGATGACGACCCCCGATGAAGAATGGGGTACTCAACCCCGAAGCCGCCGCCAGGGGGGCTGGGCCACTCAAGGCCAGTACCGCCCCCGTGGAAGCCTAGAACGAGTCGATCGGCCCTGAAGGAACCGAGGACATCCGATGCCGATCCTCGGCGAAGAGTGGAACACTCGACGCCGACGCTGAGGAATCGGTACCGCACGAAGCGGGCACCACCTCCGCGCATGGCAGGGATGTAGGCACGCCAGACCGGGTCGAGTCGGTAAGCCCCGAAGGCACCGAGGACACCAGCTGACAATTCCCAGCCACGCACGGCTGGGAGGCAGGAAGCCAGGCTTGGTCGAGTCAATCGGCCCCGAAGGCACCGAGGACACCATATGACAGTCCCTGGCGAAGAGTGGAACACTCGACGCCGTCGCCGATGCCGAGGAGTCGGCACTGCCCGAAGTGGGTACCACCCTCGAGCATGGCTCGGGAATGTTCTGTGAGGAGCGAACCCCAGGAACAACCCGAAACCCCGTGGAGGCTCTGGAGCCCAAAGACTCCCGCCGGGGTTTATGGGGCTTGAGGGGAAGGCCGGAGCCGTCGTCATGCCACGCATGAGACTCACCCCTCAAGGTTTGGTTAGTCTTAACAGACTGTTGTTGGGTTACCTGATCCTGGAGAGGAGAGAAAAACGATGACTGTACCTCAGGGGGAAAGACGTCATCGAGGGACACTCGGAAAAGGGAGGGTCTTCTCCCGACGCTGAAGCCCGGAGAACCGGGGGAAAAGGGATCAGGGCCCAAACAGGAGAGACACCAGGCGGTGGAGTCTGAGAAGAAAACTAAGTCTCCACAGTGGGGGCACTTCTTAGGGGAAGAAGGCTCCATGCTGGAAAGCCCGGTAGGCCTCAGAATGCTCGAGGAAAAAACTCCTCGAAGGAAAAATATGGAGAATAAGGAAAAATAAGGCACCAGCGGTGCCAGTGTCGGCGGGGAAAAACCGCGACCACAAGAAACAAGAAAATGAAGAAAAGAAGAAAAATGTTTCTGCGGTGGCAGGAGGTACGTCCTGCCGGCTCCGCGGAAAAACGAAAACTGAGGAGAGGCGGTAGGAAGGGCGGGAAGCTACCGCACAGGCGCGAGGGATGCTCCCAAAAGCCTTCTGATTGGATGCTGGGGAGCATTCCCGTGCGGGTTCCGTCGGCGCCGACGTTACCCATGTGTGAAGACTCATTCCTGCTTGTTCCTGGAGATAGTTCTACATTCTCTTCCTGGAGGATTAGATGAGTGCTTCTTTGCACTCTTTATCTTCTTCATGGCAGACTCCACCACAATAGAGTGGTGAGGAAGCTGAGTCTTATGAAAGCCAGGACAAGGAGGGACACAGTACATGGTGTCCAACCTACGAGAATGGGGTGAGATGGTGAGAGGAGTCTCCCATATGCCCAACATGTGATCATAAAGGATCTCATGAATTGGTAAAGTGGCTGCCTCTTTAGGAGCCTTAGGATATTGTAAAATATCCAACTGTTTGGCTCTAGGCTCTGACTCAGGGGCCACTGAGATGGAGAGGCCCCTGGCCACTTCTCTAATGAAGTCTTGGAAAGACAAGTCCTCTGGAGGAGACATTCTTCTTTTTTGAGAAGGTGGCTTCTGAGGAAGGAGTACCGATGCTTCGAAAGAAGCCTCTGATTCATCAAAGTCTTCGGAGGAATCGAAGTATCGCCTGTCTGGATGCTCCTGCAGAGCCTGATACGCATACCGAGAGGTATCGACATCGGGAGTGATCGGTACCTGTTCGATACCGATGGGCATCATAGGACAGGGTACCGCTGCAGTCGACACCGAAGCTGATGTCGATGCAAACGGTACTGGCACCGGAACAGATATCGGTGCCGGTGCTGGAACCGGTACCGACAACGGAGTTTGTTGCGGTATCGGAGGCGTCGCAGCTTGTATGAATGCCGTAATGGCACGCTGCATGGTCAGAATATTCTGATCCATCGACGCCACCAATGTCTGGATGTCGGTACCAGTGGAAACCACCGGTACCCCAGAACATTGTAACAAGTGATCGGTCAAGGCCGAGCCGTCAACCTGTGACCCCATAGGTGGAGCTTTGGAAGCTGGAGCTTCCCGCCGGGGTAATTTTGCCGGTGCCGAATCCTCGAGGGCAAGCCCGGAGGCATCTCGATGCTTAGAGGGAGATCTACCCTTCGAGGACCGGCTGGATTTATGTTTGGTTACCTGAGATCCATAGGAGGCAGAAGCAGCCCTGGAAGACGTCGATGCCACCGAAGCTGCATCACAGGGAAACGGGGTACTGAGCTTAGCCGCTCGGTTCTGTAGACCTCTTTTAGACATCATGGAACAGGACGCACAATCCGTGATGGAATGGTCAGGACCCAAACATTTAAGACACCAGTCATGGGTGTCGGTGACAGAAATAGTACCGCTGCACTTCGTGCACTTTTTAAAGCCGAAAGCGGGCTTTTCCATGAGGAAAAATTTTTTCTTAGGCCTAAGGCTCCAAAAGAAAAAATTGCACAGAAGTGGGGAACGGTAATAGTTTTTTGTTTTTTTTTAAAGAAAAAGAAAGAGACCGGCAGTACCGGCCCGATGTCGAAGAAGGCAGACGTGCGACCAAAGAAATAAAGAAAACAAAGAACTTCTTCAGCGGTGACAGGAACACGACCTGCTGGCTCCACGGAAAAGAAGAACTGGAGAGAGGCAGTTAGGAAAGGCGGGAAGGCAGCACGCAGGCGGCTGTGGGATGCTCCCAAAAGCTTTTT